>CM049577.1:9977372-10307372 GCA_027123335.1 Amphiprion clarkii | reverse complement strand
TTGTGACTTATGTGATTGCATCATAACTTTTCATTTTGTCTGTTAAGACACTGGTAGGAAAAGAGTCAACAGTCTGAACTAAACAATTCTGTATTCCCTAATGCATTTGTGTTTAATGGGATTTAATGTGTTTTAACACAAACTACTTTATGGTTAATAATTCCGTTGACCGAATTACACCGAAGCAATACTTATTTATCAAACTGGAATATTCTTAAAACAGCTGTTTTAATGTTTTGGCATTTAATTTGTCATGTAATCTTGCTAACCTTCACAAATAAAACAAACAATAGCATAGATACATCTGCAAAAGGTACAAAAGTTTATTTTCAGAATTGCAGTCAAGAAAACAATAGTGGTCCGGGGACCGAAATACAGAAGTATAACAAGAACAACTTTTAACTTTTGCATGACACGTACTGCATCAGTGCACCCTGTACATCTCTGCCCTCCTCCTCTACACCTTGTGCCACTGCAGGCTCATGTGCTGCTGCTTCAGGTAAATCCCATGAAGTCTCATAATAGAGCCATCTGAATCAGCATACATATTTTAATACCTAATAGCGATAAATTGCAGCCATTACAGGGTCATACACAGGACTGATAAACGATAGCTAGCGAACTAGCATTAGCTTACCCTCATATGTCGTCTAGTTCGCATCCTCTTGTCCTCGGCTTTATACTGCTGGCAATAGCCTCCCAAACTCTCCTGTGTGTCTCGACTCGCCGCTCTCAGCTTTCTCTGACTCTTCTATTACTTTGAATCTGACAGAAAGCCACAGACCGAGCAGCAGGTGTACCATCGCCTCCATATCCATTGTTGTGTTGCGTTTGTGTTGCACACAAATTACGTTGAGGGACTTTCGGGACGCCGTGCTATGACGACTCCACCCACGATGAGGTGATACTCAGTGTAATGGAAAAACAACTCAACCGAGACGAGCCGAGTCAAGTACAGTAGCGAGCCGTACCGCGCCGAGTAGGTGTTTATTGAAATGCGGCTGTATACTTTATACTGTGACACTATATGGCTGTCTGCTAGTTAACTACTAGTCTATCCCCATGGCTAATTTGAGCCCTGTCTACTTTTATCAGGACATGTTGAAACATCTGTTGATGGAGAAACTTCTGACCAAACTGGAATCTGCTATGAACCAGCAGCCACTAAATTTGGATTATCTGGAGTTCCTCACGCGCCATGACCTTATTTTGTTTGAATCATTCTCTGAGCAAATAGGCAGTGTAACAGAAATTACAGAAGCACTTCAGAATCTCCATTACCTGGTCTAGTGTGACATTGACAGTTCTATGCCCATTGTAGAACATGAAACAGAAGTTGGTCCTGGTTCTGGCCACCCAAAGAGCATAACTGAAAGAGAACACCTGAAGAATTTGTTGGATACACATCTGCCAGTCGCCTGCATTGCTAAATTCCTCGTTTCAAGAAGGACAGTTTACAGAAGGATGCAAGAATTTGTGTGAGAGGATTGTACAGCACAATGACTGACCAAGAGCTTGACATCATCATATCATCTATTAAAAGTCGGATGCCAAATGCTGGCTATCGGTTGGTCCAAGGACATTTGGTTTTAATGGTTCTGCGTGTTCAGTGGTGGAGAATGATGGCTTCAAGGCTGCTGGGATCTTCTCACGGCTCACAGAAATAGGATGTGTTGTTCGACAAAGTTACTCCGTGCAAGGCCCTCTGTCCCTGGTCCACATTGACACAAATCATAAACTCATAAGGTAAATAAGCTTGCTAAGACAAACTGTTTCACACAAAGTAAACAGTGAGGGGAATGTCATTAGAAATACTTTAGTAATGTTTATCTTGTTTGTTACTTTGTAATACATTATGGAGCCCCTAATTTAAACATGTCCCCCAAACCTAATTTAATAGAATATTTTTGTTCACAAAAGGTTGTGTGTCAATGCTAACTTTCTGGAGCATTCATTTACCTTTTTTTTTTTTTTTTTTTACATTTTTCATTATAAAAATCAATTTAAAACAGTCTACAATTACTTTACACGGCTTATACGAGCAGCCTTATTGAAATAGTATTCCCCATCTTGAACAGGTACAATATTGTGATATTTGGTGGAGTGGCTACTCAAGGAAGGTAACTTTTTACTAATTTTTTACGGCCTCAGTTTGTGAGGGCAGGGGTCTGTGTGTCCGACACTGTGGTCTGCAGTACGGAGGCCCCGCAGGGGACTGTCCTTGCCCCCTTTCTTTTCACCCTCAACACAGCAGACTTCTCCCATCACACCACTAATTGCCATCTTCAGAAGTTCTCTGACGACTCCACCATTGTCGGCCTCATCACGGACGGAGATGAGGAGGAGTACAGAGAACTTAACTGGGACTTTGTGGACTGGTGCCTGCTGAACTGCCTCCAGATCAATGCGGTGAAAACCAAGGAACTGGTGGTGGACTTTAGCAGGAAGACACACTTCTCCTTCACCAGTGAACATCCAGGGAACGGACATCGAGATTGTGGACTCTTACAGGTACCTGGGTGTTCACTTAAACAACAAACTGGACTGGACTACAAACACCAACGCACTTTATAAGAAAGATCACAGCAGAATAATTTGATCAGTATATAAATATCAGAAACTTGGATATGGCTGACAGATTTATGAACAGCCGTTTAAAGCTTTACGTACTTTTATCATCATAATCTTAAAAGGGTAGACCATTGGTAATTTTTTGGAATAACAAATACAGCCAAGTACACAGAGATCAGTATGCCAGCCTTTCAACTTGGTTTTGAGTATTTGTTTTTTGCGAGTAGCTTTCAGTATGAAATTTCTGATAATTATAGCATAATCAAGCATTTAATATCACATCTGGATAAATTTTTAAATACAAGTAATCTGAAGAGCAATATTTGTCAAGTGTCCTCCCACTTTCAATGACATGTGAATATCATTGATGATTTTTGAGGGTTTGTGTGCAGTTTCCCCACTTGAAAAATGATGTTTCATCTACCCCAGGTTATGAGCTGGGCTCCACTCATGAGTCAGACAGTTGCTTTCTTTTTCTTCCTCTTTTATTTTGCAATGATTGCAAGGTCATAGAATACAACGATGGCAACTTAGGTGATAGGTTTAGTTGATAGGGTAAGTTGATAGGTTTAGGTGAAAAACCTTTAAACACAAAAGAACAATGTTCACAATATTGCATTCGGCAGATAGTAATAGCCATTCCCCATGTACAATTTCACCTCATTAGTAAATGCTGCTCAATTTACCTGCATTTTAAAGAGTTGATTTTAATCAAATTTTACTCTTAACATTTCTATCAGACTTTTTAAACTATTTTTATACTTTTTAATTCACATTTTAAAAATTATTTAAATTGCATAAAGTGACTTTTAAAGTGCATTCCTTTCCAGATCCAATAAATAAACAAATAAAATAAAGTGCATAGTGCAAGCCCACCATTACAAACACAATGAATTAAGTGGTTTTTAACCTTAGCTGGAAAACCTCTAATAAGCACCAATTAGCCTGCAATCTTATTTTCAATTGAGTAATTACAAACACACAGCAATTTTGGCATACAGACATAAGAAAGTTATCAACCAGCCCCTCGTGGCTGACGCCGATCTCCGTGGCTAATGCTAATGCTAACACGTTTTGCAGCGGCTCACATCGGCAGGTTAAACAGTCTCCTAGATCTTTCATGATTCTGCTCTTACCGGCTGCTACCCGGATTTTTGTAGATGAAGCAGTCCTGCACAGTTTGCCGCAGATCCTCAAGCTCACAGCCACTTTGAGCGAGGTCATTCATGCTCCGTTCCTCCTCAGCGCTGCGTGTGTCCCTTTTTATGCTGCAGGTAGCAACCCTGCAGCCGCAGATTGGTTCCGCCCCAGCTGAGTGTAGCACCTGTGTGAATGCTTCTTCATTCTATCAGATTTCAGCTTCTTCTTTCTATGAGGTTTCAGCTTCTCCCAGTTTGACTTGACAATATTGTCTTTTTTTAAGTGCCCTGTATGTAATCATTTAGATTAGTGAAGCTGACTTTGTCACACTATTACCCTACCATTTCTAGCAGAAGGCAGACTTATAGACTTTGAGTGGAATTTCATATAGGTCAGTGAACCCAGGCACTTCACATCATCCATCCATCCATCCATCCATTATCTATACACCGCTTAATCCTCACTAGGGTCGCGGGGGGGGGGGGGGGGTCTGGAGCCTATCCCAGCTGACTCGGGCGAAGGCAGGGGACACCCTAGACAGGTCGCCAGTCTGTCGCAGGGCTACATATATAGACAAACAAGCACTCTCACATTCACACCTACGGGCAATTTAGAATGATCAATTAACCTCAGCATATTTTTGGACTGTGGGAGGAAGCCGGAGTACCCGGAGAAAACCCACGCATGTACAGGGAGAACATGCAAACTCCATGCAGAAAGATCCCGGGAAAGCCGGGACGCGAACCAGGGATCTTCTTGCTGCAAGGCGAAAGTGCTAACCACTACGCCACTGTGCAGCCCCACTTCACATCAATGTAGCTATTATTATTTCACATTGTTTGCCTTAAGTTATGTGTTCTTGTTCTCCTGCCTAGTAAATATGCTATTTTTCAGTTCAGAAATGTGGGTATTTATGCTGTAGAACTGCCATTTATGTTAACAAGAAGGGATCATGTTCACTTGTCCCAGAAAAGGCCCTTCATCAGTTCAATTCTAATCAGACTTGAAGCCTTCTCTTTATGTCAACTGTTTAAGTTAATTTAAAAACACTTTCTTTGAAATGCTGAGTCAAGCTAAAACCGAGTTAGAATTTGTGGAGTGTATTTCATTTTTGCAGAAATTTTGATCATCAAACACTGTTGAAATTTGAACAGGGGTGTCTGAGCTGTTGTTTGTGAGAGAAAGGTATGGAATGATGTATCCTCCTGTGAAATCCACCATTTATATTATTATTTTTAAAAAAAGAAAAATGTTTTCATGTATTTCCGTTTGTTTGAAAGTGGAAGTTCTAGATTACATTTGTTGGATTGCTATTATTTTTCAGTCCCGCTGACAAGTTGTGCATTTTGTATCAAAAAGGCAGCGGTAATCTCAGTGGTTAGATGCATCATCCCCCCAAGTTTATAAAAAAGTTTATTAATGTTATCATATTTGATGAGCAAATAGACTGCCTTGTTCTGTAAGGCATACTTGAAATTTTCAACTGTATTGTTTGTATCAACAAATGAAGGATTTCAGTTGGTGCTGCCTTTTAAAATAAATCTTAGGTTACATCATTTATGTCATATTTTCTAAGTCTCTTCTTTTCTGTAATTTTTTTTTTAATTCCTGAATTTTAGGTAGCTAAGTCATTCAGTATATGTTGCATATACACTGAAATTGCTAATCAAGGTTACAGTAAAGACAATGCTTGCTTCATAGTGATTGGCTGTCATCAATACTGCCAGTAATGGTAATGGTAATACTCTTTTTTAGAAAAATGACTACATGGTGCTCTATTTGGGATAATGGTGAAATTCTATTGCTAATTTTGAAAAAACAATATTGTAGACCCTGCTACAAGTATACTGTAAATTCAACAAAACACAGCACTATACTGTGTTTTAGTACATGATATTATAAAAGTAATAAACTATAAATAAGTTTACAATAAGCAAACTAGGAAAAACTGTAATTTACTGGCAACCCTGTTGCCAGTAGTTTACTGTATTATCAAGAAAATACAGCAATGCACTGTAATTCAGTGCATGGGATAATTACAGTAGCATACTGTAGAGTTGATTACAGTAGGGGAACTGTAAAATGAACAGTAAAATACTGGCAACCCTGCTGCCAGTATTTTACCATTAATCTACATGACAATTTCTTACAGTGTACATAACAAATAAAAAAAATGCTCTAATAAACATTTTCTTGAAATTTAACGCAGTTTTGCTGTTTTTACCACATTTTACCAGCTAAATGATAGCCATATTGCTAGCTTCCTTAGTTATGGTACATCCAACACTTCTCTAACTCTTTTTACTGTATCCATTGGACCAAAAGACATGACCAGAGCGTCATTGCTTTATGGCAGAAAACAATGAAATAATAGAAAGTTTGGAGCTTCAGTTCCTGCAGAAGCCATCTTGAATATTTTAATTTGCTCCAGTGTGACAGATCCACACCACCATGGATCTCATTATATACACCCCAATGATGACATAATCATCAGAAAAAAATAAAATAAAATACATAAAACTTTTGATTTCAGGGGGTAATTTGGCTTTTAACTATTAAGCCGAGACAAGACACTATCTGATAGTGTACTGGCATGATCCTAAGCCCTAATATTTTTTCATGTCTGCTGTCACAGGAGTGGCATAAAGGGAGACCACAATTTGTAGTAGGACTCTAGTGACTCATATTTTGAATAGTTTCCTACTTCAGTATTTGATAGTGTTGTTGATTAATTGTGAATTAATCATGACAGAAACTGAGCATGATTGACACCTGTGGTGTCCTGACATTGCTGTTTTAGTCAATGGACATGTGCTTTGGATTGCAAGGGCAGTTCTGCCCGGACGCCATGAACCATCACAGAAGTCTTTGGCATGTTGTTAGCTAAATGCCAACAACAGAAGTGCCAATAGTTCAAGTGAGTGCCTCCTCAGGTCATTACAGAGTTACCTGATGGCAACCACATACTAAAATACATTTTCTGACTTGCATGTACAGAATACAGGTTTTCACTGTCTTTTGGAGCTTGTGGAGCCATGGTAAACCCACCCTCTCTAAACAACATCTCTGATGCACACACACATACACGCATGCATGCACACACACACGCACACTTGCATCTTTGGCAGAAAAACAATCATGCATTTTGCTTCTTTCATAGATTTAGTATAGGTCTTCACAAAAATAACAAATTATCTGTTGGGTTGAAAATGTACGTATACAGCAACTTTAACTATCAATTTTATCAATATAGAAAGCCGTGGTAATCAAATTTTTTTTAGGAGCATGGCCTTTTAACTTTTTGTGAGTGATTTAATGACTGTCTATAGCTGCTGACTTCTCTGAGTCTATTTAAATAGGGCCCATATGATGCAATCATCAGACCCAGCCACAAATGCTACAGTGGGTACGTTTGAGGAGTTCCGCTCAAGTCTGAACAACAACAACAAAAATCATTGACTTGAACAAGTCAGGAAAACCACTTGGAACCATTTCAAAATAGCCACAGATCCCCAAATCATCTGTGCAAATAACTGTTTCTACATATAAAGTGCAGAACACACTTCTGTCACTGACACAAACAAGAAGAAAATGCAAACTATGACCAGTTGCTGAGACAGCTGGTCAGGATGGTCAAGAGACAACCAAAAAATACCAATACACAGATCTGCAATGAAATAGAAGCTGCTGGAACAAGTCTGTCAGTGTGCACATTCAAATATCTTTTACATAGCCACGGGTTGCTGCCATGCAAGAAGGATAAGCAGCACCATTAGATTAGAATTAATGTCTTAGACTGGCTTCCCCAAAGTATTGACTTAAACCCCAGTGAGACCCTGTGGACTGTACTAAAAAAAACATACATTTTAGTTCTGGAAAAATGACAGAATCAGCTGGGTTAAAAATATACATACAGCAATCACTTTTGGTGAGTTAGAAAGCTGTGTTAATCAAAATTTCTTGGTGCTCTGGCCTCTTAACTTCTTTTTGACTGATATAGGAGGATACTGTTAAAGTTGAAAACTGAACAAAATATTTAACTTTATTGCTACTACACTATATACAGTATGTGCTTTGAAAAAATGTTTTCAAGAATTATTTGAAATAACATGTATTCTCTGTCAACTTTTTACCTTTTAACATCCTGTCACATCACATCAAAGGCCATGTGAGGCTTTTACACTGCTAAAATATCATACATAACACCTTGTTGGTGTTAGGGGCCCACATGAAGTTGATTTTTTTTGCATGTTTATGCCTTTTTCTGATTTTGTGAAGATCAAAATCAAATGTTTTGACTTTTACAGCAGCATGCATAAGTGAAACCTGTTGTAGCTGTAACACTAGATGGCAGCAACAAGCCATCTGGATTTAAACAGAACGAGAACACAGGGAGGGCACCAACTGGGTGAAATGAACTTTGAAGTCTGAAAATGAGATTGAGATAGAATATATAAGGAGCTCTGTTTTCTTTTGAAAAGAGGAATTTATAAGGAGTTTTTGAAGAATACATCCCTTTCACTTGTTTGTTCACTCAGTCCACATTCAGTTCAGTTCATCCAACCATCACTTATCCTCCTCATTTGGGTCGCAGAGGGGCTGGAGCCTATCCCCACTGACTTAGGGTGAAGGCACGGGACACCCTGGGCAGGTCACCAGTCGATCACAAGGCTACATATAGAGACAAACAAGCACGCACACATTCACACATACGGACAATTTATGATCACCAATTAACCTTAACATAGTTTTCGACTGTGGGAGGAAGTCAGAGTACCTGGAGAAAACCTACACATGTACAAGGAGAACATGCAAACTCCATGCAGGCCCAGGGGATGTGAACCGGGGTCCATTGAGCTGCGAGGCAGCAGTGCTAACCACCGATCCACTGTGCAGCTCCCAATTCAATTCAATTCAATTCAGTTTTGTTTAAAGCAAAAATTCAGAACATATATCATCTCACTGCACTTAACATGTTAAGGTACAAACTTTAAGAATTTTAAAAGCTTTTTTAAAAGAAACTTGTCTTTTTTAAAAGAAACTTGTCTTTGAATTCCCTCTGAGCAAGCAGTTGGCAAAGCGGGAAGGAACCAGCATACTTGTCACCATCAAGTATGCTACTGGTGCCACTTGGTTGATTTCAAACACCAGTGTCATTTCCTGCTCTCAGCTGAAACACAGGTTGGACTAGAAGTGAATAGAAGGTCATAAGTTGCTGGTCAGCCACAAGCCACATAAGGTCAACAAAGGGGAATAGTTTCTTTTGCAGTTAAGCATGGTTATTGAAAATGGAACGACCCAAAAAGAGGTGATGAGCATGTTTATTCCCTCTGTGTCATAAATGCACCTTCAATTGCTTTGAAGTCACTGTGCAGCTCCCAATTCAATTCAATTCAATTCAGTTTTGTTTAAAGCAAAAATTCAGAACATATATCATCTCACTGCACTTAACATGTTAAGGTACAAACTTTAAGAATTTTAAAAGCTTTTTTAAAAGAAACTTGTCTTTTTTAAAAGAAACTTGTCTTTGAATTCCCTCTGAGCAAGCAGTTGGCAAAGCGGGAAGGAACCAGCATACTTGTCACCATCAAGTATGCTACTGGTGCCACTTGGTTGATTTCAAACACCAGTGTCATTTCCTGCTCTCAGCTGAAACACAGGTTGGACTAGAAGTGAATAGAAGGTCATAAGTTGCTGGTCAGCCACAAGCCACATAAGGTCAACAAAGGGGAATAGTTTCTTTTGCAGTTAAGCATGGTTATTGAAAATGGAACGACCCAAAAAGAGGTGATGAGCATGTTTATTCCCTCTGTGTCATAAATGCACCTTCAATTGCTTTGAAGTGAAAAAGTAGGTCAACAATTGACCAGAGGCTTGCAGGAAAAAAAACAAACAAATTGAATGTGGTATTTGAAGCACTTATGGACAATTCACTGTAAATAGACGGCATTCTACATCTTAAAGCTGTCAGTCAATCAGCGATTCTCAGAGGTTCACATCTGTTTTGAGCTTCTGCAAGAGAAGGGTTTTGGAAGGAATCTGGGACAGCCAGATTAAAATTTTATTTTATTTTGTTCTTCATTTATTTATTTAGTTGCAAATTTACCTGCTGCAGGATCAATAAAGATTTAATCTATCTATTCATTTAAAACAGTAATTTGCGTCACTTCTGTCTAAAATTAGGTGAACTGTTTGTCGTACATTCTTTTTGGTCTAATTTTTTTCCTGGAAATAAGTAGCAGCATGAATGTGATAATTTACCAATATTCTGAGGAAGGAATACATTGATATTCTGGGAAATGCACTTATTTGCTTAACGAGTTTGAGTGATTAAAAAGAATAATACCACTCTCAGGACTATACTATAAGAATGAACAGTCAACAGCCAGAAACTGGCTGACTTATCATTTACTGAATTTGGAGATACTCGTCCTCTCATGATGCTATGTCATTACTCAGCACCTGAACAATCAACAGGGCTTTCATACTTGCCCTTGTTCTTTGTACAACAATTTTGGATGAACTTCCCAACAGACCATTTGTGAAGCCCTGTTGTTACAGTTTCTAAACTACATGTGAAGTCAGGCAAAATTAGACACCAAAACTTCTTACAATTATTTTCTGCACTCAGTTGTATGTAATTTATTTACATTAAATTAAAACAGGACAATGAAGTGTGTTACACAAAACCTATTGCATGGCAAACATAAACTAAAAATCTATACAAAGACCCACTGTAAAACCTCAAGAAGAAATGAAGTATCTGATCTGATATGAGTTGCTTATCATATGGAACTTGGAATGTGTGGGTCATCACAATGGAATGTGTTATTCTGTTCCAGAAATCCAGTGCAGTGTTTAGATAGGGGCTCCCACTCCAGGAGCTTGATGGATGGAGCTCTTTAGGAGCCGTCGAGTTAAGGGGGGTTGGTTAAAGATGCTCCCTGCTTCTTTATATGATACGGAACAGAGCCTAGGAGCTCGACTAGTGGGGGTCTTTGAGACCCACAGAGCCTAGGGCCTTGATTGGAGGAGGTATCCTGTACTTTGACTTCTATCAGAGACCAGATGTTGTAATTCTATCCTTTACCAGAGGGTATAAAATGACCACCAGCCCTTTGTTCAAATGGGAGATTCATATTGGCTGGGGAACTCTCCACAGGCAGACCATGGTGCCTGTTCAGATGCTATATTTTTATATTATAAATTATGTCATAAAAGCACAGTGAAAATGGACGTTTTCTAGCACACAGACAATTAGCTCTGGCAGTACACATGCAGTGTTTTATTCTCTGACCATCTGCACTCCTAAGCACAGTAAACAAACAGAAAGTGGATTTTTAATGTAAATAACATAAAAATTTACCACTCTGCCACTACTGTAGATTTCATGTGTCTTGATCACTGTCAGCACACTTGGTGGTTCTGTCACCTTTCTGGGCATTTGCGCAGGCAGATTACCACATGGTCTGCTGTCCACCTTGTTTCCCCTTTTTACTGGTCCTCCCTCTGCAAGCTGTATGGTGTCAGTGGTCCCCCGTATGTTTACAACCTGGTACACCATTGCATTCCAAGAACTTTGTTGCGACCTGACCTATGTCTACTTCTGGACACTACATTTTGTCACTTGGAAAAGCAATCCATTCTTCGGCTTTATGCTCTGCATATCCCTTAGCTCCAGCACGGCATCTCTCAATCTCTGCTGATGAACTGCAAGCCAGTCAAGCTTATTGTCTCCGGCATGCTCATTTGCAAGAAGAGCATCAACTTGAAGATGTGATTTCATCCCACAAAGCAGATAATATGGGGAATAGCCTGTTGTTGCATGTGGGGTCACATTATAAGCATACGCAAGCTCTGGTAAATGGCCAATGCCTCTTTTTCTCAGTTGGGAGTGTGTGTAACAACTCATGTAATGTGTGAGTAAAACGCTCACAGTGTCGTGTATGTCGTTCTTAACCCATACGGTTTACAGAACTCAACGATTACTTCTGATTCAAAGTTGTGGCCGTGATCTGAATACAACCAGTCAGTTACCCCTTGCCTCATAAACCATACGTTTAACAGCACTTTTGATGTGTTCTCTGCTTTTTGGTCCTGAGTGGGAAATACCTGAGTGAACTTTGTGAACACATCTCTGATCACCAACACAGTTTATCGGCAATCTGTGACTGGCTCAAGCACACAAAACTACAATGAAAACAACTACTTCCTACCTGAATTCTCTCATTCAGGTCTACACTCCCTGCCGCTCACTACGCTTGGCCAACAAAAGGCCACTGCAAAGTCCACTGCTACCACTTCTAGAGTGGTCTGGATGCTAGAAATGACTTCATAGGTGGGTGAATCTGAGTATGTGGCATTTTGGTTAAAATACAGCCATGACAGTTTTTAATCTACTGTTCAACATCATAGTGCATGCCTACCCAGAATGCTCTTTGTCTCGACAAATATGTCTTGGTACCCATGGAGTCATGCACACTCTCCGTTATCTGTTTCTGCAAACAAGTAAGAGCAACATCTTGATGCACCCTATACAACAATCCATCTCTTTCTCTGTTAATTTCCATTGCTTTAATAGTGACTTCACAGCTCTGGGAAGACTTTTCCTCCCCTTTGGATTTGGTTTATGAGAGTTGGTGTTGCTCCCTCAGCACGGTTAACGGTTAAGTTCTGGACTACTGATCCGAAGGTCAAAGGTTCAAACCCCAATGCGGCCAGTGTTGGGCCCTTGAGCAAGGCCCTTAACCCTTCCTGCTCCAGGGGCACCGTACCATGGCTGACCCTGTGCTCTGACCCTGCCCAATTGGGATGATATGTGGAAAACAGAATTTCCCCTCTGGGAATTAATAAAGGTAGGAAAAAAATCAAAAAGCCAAAACAATGTTGTGAATATAAACTGTATATAAAGATGGACGTAGCACCCGTGACATCACCTGTTGGTTTCTGCACTGAGAAAATGAAGCCTCTTCCTGGTTGACATCTTGGATTTTTGGAGCCCGTGACGGCAACAAGATTCTCAGAGGGTGGAGCAGGAGAGCAGTGATTGGTCAGACTGACTGAGAGGTGAGGACTCTCTGTCCCGCCCTCATTTACCGGCTTCTGCTGTTTACCAACGCTGCTGCTAACAACGTTAGCCTCCAAAAGTGAAGATAAACTCTACAAGTAAGTCATTTTTGTAACTAGTTGTACTCTTCTCCACATCTGGACAATATCACATATAAAGCAGTGAAGTTACTGTAAGTTAACATCAGACTGTAACCTCTGATATAAACATGTTCTAACATTGTGTTTTAAAATTGTTCTGCAAATCTGAGGTTACGTTTCCTGATTTAGTGTTAATGCTGATGCTAAGTCAGGTGAGCCAGTGTCATAAACTAGTTAACTGTAAGCTGCAGCTAAGTGTCCTGCAGGTCACAGCTGATCAATCATAGCGGATCGATAACTGCTGTTTTAATGATCAGCAGATATAAATAAGTCTACGTTTATGTTCCTCCACAGAACTGTTACTGATGAATGTTAATCTCTCGGTTCAGTTCTGAGTTAATATCTCTGTTCTTTGCTTGAGAATGTTTTTTTTCTCTACAATAGTGTATGGTCAGATAACTGTGGCGCTCATGTTAATGCTAATGATAGATTAGAATAAAACAGAATAAACTTTATTGTCAATCTAACGCAGTAAAATGGTCTTTAACCTCAACCAGGAAAACAAACATTTCCATAAGATTAAAAAATAGAACAAGAACACAACACTCTTTTGTGTTCCATTCATATCCTGATGTGTTCACTCTGGTATTTAATGTTCCAGCAGTTGGAATAAAAGAACCTTGTAGATCTTTTCCTCACTGTTAGTGTCTTTTCCTTGGTCTGGATCGTTGGGAACATCTGGTCTGATGTGGACTGAGAGCTCCAGAGAACATGAACATCCAGCTGTGGTTGTCTGAAGAGTCTTCTTTCCTTCATCACTGTGAGGAAGAGCAGCACTAATGTTCTCCTCATCCATCCATTAATAACCATAATACTGCAGATTCAGCTCCTCTCTTCATAATACAACTTGTCTTGTGACAGTTCAGTTTTTACATTTCACTGTCAGCAACACATTATTTATTTCATCCATTTCTTACATGTGTTTACACATCTTTACAGTTCAGAATTGTTCAATAATGTAGTTTTTAAATGTGCAATAAAGGAAATAATGAAGCTCCTGCTCTGAATGTGTTGATGTTTTAATACAGCATATCTGCTATAAATAATGGCAACATGTACTCTGTATTATCATTATGCTACAACAGCAAAGATGAAGTTAAAGGTGATAAATGCAACCTGTGAATACTAAAAACAGAGATTAATAGACTGCTGAAAGAGTTGTTCTATGATTCTGTAAGTGAAAGTTAAACAGGAAGGAGGATGTCATCCATTCAGTCTCCCTCTTCACAACCTTCATTCACCAAACATTCCATTAATGTGAACCAGCGTCTCCACTGACAGTTCTATTAACTAAATGTACCACATTACACTAACACAACACACTTCAGCTGTTTACATGACACACAACACAAACATTGTTAGCTTAATACTGCTACGTTTGCTTTAATCAAGCTACAACTGAGCAGCTAGCTCAGTTAGCATTGCTAATTCACATTAAGGCTAATATTTACTGAATGCTAACTTTCTTCTCTGGTCAACACACACAGAAATAAACTCCACCAACATCTGGAGTGCATAGCACACATTATATCTGACACAAAAGTTGCATATAAAGTACATTAAAAGCGGCACCGAAAAGAAAATAAACATTTACTTACTGCACTATCAGAGTCTTTTCAGTGTCTGTTGGTAGAATCAGCCGAAGGTAGAAAACTGGTTAAAACAAGCCAACGGGCATAAAAACCAGTCTCTCCAGGATTTCACAGGTGTTTTTCGAGATTGTTGCAGCCTAAAATGCCTGAATTCGCGGCAGCTTTTCTACAAAATTGCGATCTAAGTGTCAGGCTGGCAGCTGCCAGCCCCAGTTAGTGCCCTTCTCCCCTCCCCCTTCCTGCCTTCCCGGTTCACACAGCCCAGCAGCGGTTAAGGAGCCTCAGGTGTGTTCCATCAGGCGCAATCCTCCAGCAGCAGGAACGGGTGGAGGTCGACCAATCAGGTGGCGCCCCGGTCGCTTCTTAACCGGACGCCACCCAGCCTTCAGCGCCGGATCGTCACACATCATGTGGAGAGGTTCACAGCCTGAATCACTTTCTTTCAGTGTGCAACCTAGCAGTTGTCTAACCCACGATCTCCTCCCTCGTTGCAGTGTTGGAGCCACCAGTTCCCTGCCTGAGAGCCAGCAGCTTGGGACCTTGGTCGCTTTCCCCGGAAGAGACGGGGATCAACACCAGGATCGTTCCCCGGCTGTCGGCGTCCCCCGGCGTCCACCTGCCGCTGCTTAACCAGGCTGCCCCGCTGTAAACCAGTCCAGAGCATCCCTAAAGTAATATTAGTTTCGTTCTTAGTTTTAGCTCGAGCCTCGGAGGGCTCTGAGAGAAACCCGCTCCTAGTCACTGCACCTACAGCGATTAATGTAAGTTTTAAGTTACGATTGAAGTTATCCCTCCCGCTTGAGGAGGGCTTTGACACATAGAGCCGAGCTGAGTGTTGTTGTCCGGCCAGTAGAGGCCGATTTGCATTTTAGTTCGTAAGCTAAGGTTAGAGTTAAGAAACAGTGACTGTTGGAGGAGGACTTCTGGGTCTCTCGTTTCTTAGGTTATTCGAATCGCGTTAAGCATCCTGAGTTTCTGTTTTTAGTTTTGAGAACCCTTGTTTTGCACCCTCGTATTGGGCAGCACATATTGGTGCTTGTATACACGTGAAAAGCTAGAACCTGTGAATAAAAGACAATATAATACACAACCTTCCTGGCTGTTCATTCCCTGCACCTGAGCTCTCACCTAAACCCTCCCGTAACATTACGATCCGGCCAAACATGAGCTCAGCAGGAGAATGTAACAGTTGGAGCCAGCCCGAATTGGACCCAGCAGGCTCAAAGGCTGGCTCGGCTCCTGCACCATATCCCCTAGCCATTTTCTTCACGAGTAAGGAATACTGTGAATATTTCGACCTCCAGCTCCAGTTGTGGGGGATGTGGACCAAGGCTCAGGATCAAGGGCTCAGAGACGTGTTAGTGTCCTTGGGTCACAAGGCGGCCGCTAACATGCCCTGGCTAACGAGCAACCTGCCCGACTACGTTTTAGAGTTCCTGAACTCTCCCTTGCCTTCCGCAAACCAGCCTACCTCAGCCACGTATGCAACCTGCACTCCCCCTGCTAGCCCCCAGCCCACTAATCTCCCCGCTAACACTGAATCCACCCCACGTTGTGTTAGGACTGGAGTTCTGTGTTCCCAGTCAAGGAGTAATGATGGACTCACACCATTACCTGTTGACCCCTCCAATCCAGTTTCCCCTAGCCCCCTGGACGATGTTAGCAGCAGAACTTCTTTTGATGGGACCCGTCTTGCTTTCAAGCCCAGCCCTGGTCGAAAGCGGGGTCCCCGACACCGGAGTTCCCAGCCACCTCCCCACTCCATCTCCTCTAGCGACCTGTGTTCTTTCCTGCTGGATAGAGCACTGGGACTGGACAACTTTTCCCCCAGCCATATCAGTTCCCCACCTGAACCCGGACCCCAGTACCCTGACGAGCCACCCGCCAGAAGGTCTTCCAGAAGGAAGAGAGGTTCCCGGAGACCCAAGACCTCGCCGCCGCCGCCGAGCGCCGCAGAGGTCCTGCTGCCGCTGCCGTCGAGCGCCACAGAGGTCCTGCTGCCGCCGCCACCAAGCGCCGCAGAGGTCCTGCCGCCGCCGCCAAGCGCCGCAGAGGTCCTGCCGCCGCCGCCGAGCGCCGCAGAGGTCCTGCCACCGCCGCCGCCGAGTACCACAGAGGTCCCGCCGCCGAGCGCCGCAGAGGTCCTGCTGCCGCCGCCAAGCGCCGCAGAGGTCCTGCCGCCGCCGCCGAGCACGGCAGAGGTCCTGCCACCGCCGCCGCCGAGCACCACAGAGGTCCCGCCGCCGAGCGCCGCAGAGGTCCTGCCGCCGCCGAGCGCCGCCGAGGTCCTGCTGCCGCCGCCGTCGAGCGCCACAGAGGTCCTGCTGCCGCCGCCACCGAGCGCCGCAGAGGTCCTGCCGCCGCCGCCAAGCGCCGCAGAGGTCCTGCCGCCGCCGCCGAGCGCCGCAGAGGTCCAGCCGCCGAGCGCCGCAGAGGTCCTGCTGCCGCCGCCAAGCGCCGCAGAGGTCCTGCCGCCGCCGCCGAGCACGGCAGAGGTCCTGCCACCGCCGCCGCCGAGCACCACAGAGGTCCCGCCGCCGAGGGCCACAGAGGTCCTGCCGCCGCCGAGCGCCGCCGAGGCCCTGCCGCCGAGCGCCGCCGAGGTCCTGCCGCCGAGCGCCGCCGAGGTCCTGCCGCCGAGCGCCGCCGAGGCCCTGCCGCCGAGCGCCGCCGAGGTCCTGCCGCCGAGCGCCGCCGAGGTCCTGCCGCCGAGCGCCGCAGAGGTCCTGCCACCGCCGCCGCCGCCGCCGAGCACCACAGAGGTCTCGCCGCCGAGCGCCGCAGAGGTCCTGCCACCGCCACCGAGCGCCGCAGAAGTCCTGCCGCCGAGAGCTGCAGAGGCCTCGCCGCTTCCCAGCGCCCAGTCCTCGCCACTCCGCAGCAGCCACCGAGGTTCCACTGAGGGGGTCGACGACGCCGCCTCACCCGTTCCTGAGGGGGTCGACGACGCCGCCTCACCCGTTCCTGAGGGGGTCGACGACGCCGCCTCACCCGTTCCTGAGGGGGTCGACGACGCCGCCTCACCCGTTCCTGAGGGGGTCGACGACGCCGCCTCACTCGTTCTTGAGGGGGTCGACGACGCCGCCTCACTCGTTCCTGAGGGGGTCGACGACGCCGCCTCACCCGTTCCTGAGGGGGTCGACGACGCCGCCTCACCCGTTCCTGAGGGGGTCGACGACGCCGCCTCACCCGTTCCTGAGGGGGTCGACGCTGTCGACGCCGCCTCACCCGTCACCGAGGGGGTCGACGCTGTCGACGCCGCCTCACCCATCACCGAGGGGGTCGACGCTGTCGACGCCGCCTCACCCATCACCGAGGGGGTCGACGCTTTCGACGCCGCCGCCTCGAACCAACCTGGATCAGCTGACCAATCCCCTGGCCGAGAGACTGTAGAGCCTGGGTCAGCTGACCAGCCCCCTGGCCGAGAGACTGTAGAGCCTGGGTCAGCTGACCAATCTCCCGGCCTCGAGACTGTTGGTCCCATGTCTGCTGACAGCATCCCAGGCCCAGTGACTGTTCAGCCTCAGCCTGCTGACCAATCTCCCAGCCAAAGGACTGTGACTGTGTCAGCTGACAAAACCCCTGCTCCCCGGCCTCCAGAGGGGTTCTGCCTCCTTCATCGCCGCTGCCGGCCTCCAGAGGGGTTCCGCCTCCGTCGCCGCCGCCGGCCTCCCGAGGGGTTCCGCCTTCGTCGCCGGCCTCCCGAGGGGTTCCGCCTCCTTCGCCGCCGCCGGCCTCCCGAGGGGTTCCGCCTCCTTCGCCGCCGCCGGCCTCCAGAAGGGTTCCGCCTCATTCGCCGCCGCCGGCCTCCCGAGGGGTTCCGCCTCCTTCGCCGCCGCCGGCCTCCCGAGGGGTCCCGCCTCATTCGCCGTCCTCCCGAGGGGTTCCGCCTCATTCGCCGTCGCCGGCCTCCAGAGGGGTTCCGCCGCCTCCATCGCCGGCCTCCCGAGGGGTTCCGCCGCCTCCGTCGCCGGCCTCCCGAGGGGTTCCTCCGTCGCCGGCCTCCAGAGGGGCTCCGCCGCCTCCGTCGCCGGCCTCCAGAGTGGTTTCGCCGACGGCCCCCAGAGTGGATTCGCCTCCTCCATTGCCGGCCCCCAGAGTGGTTCCATAGCCGGCCTCCAGAGTGGTTGCGTCTCTTTCGCCGCCGGCCTCCAGAATGGTTTCGCTGCCGGCCTCCAGGGGGTCACCGTGTGATCCGCCGCCGGCTTCCAGAGTGGTGCTGTTGCCGGCCTCCGGAGTGGTTTTATCTCCTCCATCGCCGGCCTCCAGAGTGGTTCTGTCGCCGGCCTCCAGAGTGGCACCCGGGCCGTCCTCCGGAACGGCCTCGTCTGCCCGTCCTGCACCCGGGCCGTCCTCCGGAATGGCCTTGTGTGCCTTGCCGGCCTGCCGGACAATGTTTTGTTTTTGACTGGTCTTTTGAACTGCTGTTTGGTCTGTTTTTGGACTCATTTGTGTTTGTGTTGGCTTAGTGCCACCCCCAGACTGTCCGGGACGCTTAAGTTTTGACCCTCCTTCCACGTCCCCTCCGCCCACCCATCTCCTCTTGGACTTTTTGTTTCAGTCCCTCCCTGTCCATCCCCCTCCTCCTCCCGGGATCACTCTGTTCGGGCACCAGGAGGTGCCCGTAGAGGGGGGGGTACTGTCAGGCTGGCAGCTGCCAGCCCCAGTTAGTGCCCTTCTCCCCTCCCCCTTCCTGCCTTCCAGGTTCACACAGCCCAGCAGCGGTTAAGGAGCCTCAGGTGTGTTCCATCAGGCGCAATCCTCCAGCAGCAGGAACGGGTGGAGGTCGACCAATCAGGTGGCGCCCCGGTCGCTTCTTAACCGGACGCCACCCAGCCTTCAGCGCCGGATCGTCACACATCATGTGGAGAGGTTCACAGCCTGAATCACTTTCTTTCAGTGTGCAACCTAGCAGTTGTCTAACCCACGATCTCCTCCCTCGTTGCAGTGTTGGAGCCACCAGTTCCCTGCCTGAGAGCCAGCAGCTTGGGACCTTGGTCGCTTTCCCCGGAGAGACGGGGATCAACACCAGGATCGTTCCCCGGCTGTCGGCGTCCCCCGGCGTCCACCTGCCGCTGCTTAACCAGGCTGCCCCGCTGTAAACCAGTCCAGAGCATCCCTAAAGTAATATTAGTTTCGTTCTTAGTTTTAGCTCGAGCCTCGGAGGGCTCTGAGAGAAACCCGCTCCTAGTCACTGCACCTACAGCGATTAATGTAAGTTTTAAGTTACGATTGAAGTTATCCCTCCCGCTTGAGGAGGGCTTTGACACATAGAGCCGAGCTGAGTGTTGTTGTCCGGCCAGTAGAGGCCGATTTGCATTTTAGTTCGTAAGCTAAGGTTAGAGTTAAGAAACAGTGACTGTTGGAGGAGGACTTCTGGGTCTCTCGTTTCTTAGGTTATTCGAATCGTGTTAAGCATCCTGAGTTTCTGTTTTTAGTTTTGAGAACCCTTGTTTTGCACCCTCGTATTGGGCAGCACATATTGGTGCTTGTATACACGTGAAAAGCTAGAACCTGTGAATAAAAGACAATATAATACACAACCTTCCTGGCTGTTCATTCCCTGCACCTGAGCTCTCACCTAAACCCTCCCGTAACACTAAGTTGCGATGTTATAAGCTTATTTGTTGTGATGAAATTACGGGAGACAGTGACATTTGCTAAAAAGTTGCATTTTTCAGCTTTTAAAGATAAGATAAGATAAGATAAAGTTCTTTATTTCTCCCCACGCCAGGGGAAATTTACATTTTAGAACATGTTTCAGCATTATAATTGAAAATATTTATTCCAAAACTAATTCTTTAACACTCCAACCCATTTACACAAGCTGGCATACCATGGTGGGAGATTAGCAGCAGCCAGATACTGGTTTAACATGAAGTCGTTGGTAGATATAAGGCACAAAATGATCATTTACTATAGAATGAATCACATTTGGACAGATCTGTCAGTGGCTTCAATAGTTAATTTCACTTCCTGGCACACACGTATTCACACACATGCACTCACGGCTTGTCGCGTCAGTTAACAAGAAAAGCATTCAGAGAGCACAGTACTCCACCAAGACTGTTCATTACCGGACCTTGGCCTGAACACAGGTGTGTGTTATGCATGTGTACATACCGAATCGCGTGACCTAAATATGTTGCAGGCGGCGGGAATTGATGGGACTCAGAAACACCCCCACAATTTAACCAGTTGTTCCTTGTATCATTTTCAATACGTCTACAGCGGTGGATTTGTAGTAGGATCGCAATGATGTGATCGTCAGCGGGCCGTTGAGGTAGCATTCACTTGTTGCCATGGTTACCGGCCACTATCAGACGCTGTGCCGCTATCTCAATGGGAAATACTTAACATATCCGTGGATCCAGACTTTAAGCTGCATCACTGCCAAATTTGAATCACTTGGTCCTTGTGTCATTTCTGACCTTACCTGAAAATTTAATCCAAATCCCTTAGTCTGTTTTTGAGTAATGTTGCTAACAGAGGAATGATTCACAAATGCCAATCGTCACATAACTCCGCCACTTTCCTTGTCGGAGTAATTACTCTAACTTACCTTCATTCTTTCAGAGCTCCAACAGATCTGGATGCAACAGTTTCCATCATGGTGATTTGTCTAGTCTGTGGTTTCAGCCATTCTCCTAATATGTTTCGTGGTAGAGAAGTATTTATCAATCGATGATTTTTTTTTTTTGTATTCCACTACAATATTGCACGTGTGTAAAACAGTTTATTTCCGCTTTGGTGAAGAAGATCAGGGAATTAATTGTTTTGCACAGTCTTCAGCAGTAATTTTTATTGGTAATTAACAGACATTAGAATAGGACATGTCTGCATCTTCAAGCCAAAAAAAAGTGTAGCAGGATAGTCCTGCCCAAGGCCAGTTTTTGTGCTCTCCCAGGCAGTACTGGGCTGTAAGCCAATCGGGGCACGCCCACCAGTTATAAAAGCTGGGGGGTGGCCCCTGTACTCTCTCTCTCTCTCACCGAGGCTGAAGACACACCCCTTCCGGTCGCTCGCCCTGATCTGTCGCTGGCATCAAACATTTCTTGCATTGTGCAGCTGTGTTTTGGTAGGTCTCATTCATTTCTTATTGTTTATCCCAGCCAGACGCCTGCATGCATGCATGCTCAACCCTGAATGTACTTGTAGGAAGTTGCAACGGCTAGAACTGCTCCTGACGTGCTCTCCCTCTCCAGTGTGTGTGTGTTTCACGGAGTCTCCGAGAGGTATGTGTGTTGCTTTTGTGTTGAGCATATGAAGTTGATATGCTTTTAACACAGCCCTTTTGTTTGTCTCCGTGCTGTTTAGTGATGGCACCAAGGGCCCGCTGCTGCTTTGCTTTGTTTCGCTTCGCTTTGCCGTGTATCCGTGACTGTGCTTTGCTATACGGCTAACTGCAGCTAGCCTCTGCTATCTCTCTGTCTCATCTGCCTGGTCTGCCTCCGCATGGCGTCAGCCGGGTTTAGACCAAGCAGCTTGGGAATTGGGTTTTTTGATTGTGTATTTATCTCCCTGCTTTTAACATTAGTTTTCTCTGTGTTTTTATCTGCGTACACTGCCTTATTTGTTGGACATTATTTCGATTTTGTTGATTCGTATTTTTTGTTTGGCCCTATGGTCCATATTGGTTTAATGTCTGATTAGCATTGACTTCTCTTTTTTTGTTGTTATTTTGATCGCTGTGTTTTCAGGGACTGGTTTTGTTTCTGTAATATAATTTTGAACATTAATGTCCTTGATTTTTTTTTTTTTTTTGTGTATTTTTTGGTACTTTGTATTGATAAATCTGTGGATGTTCTCAGTCATCCAGGTCATGATAAGTCTCAAGCAAGCATAAGTTATGGCAACTGGACTAACCTCGTGTGAGTCGAAAACGTTTCACCTCTCATCCAAGAGGCTTCTTCAGTTCTGAAAGCCTGGTGGGGAGTACCAGATATTTATCCACCAGGAGGGTGGTGGCAAAAACAAGTGGACAAAGACCCGAAACCAATAGACTCGTTAGATGTTAATGTGAGTCGTTAGCCTTTGATGGGCGGTCGTTACCCCTCGCAGCCCTCTAGGAGGGTGGTTGGGGGTCACCTGACTGCAGGTGGGACAGATGGCTGCACCTCCTTGGGAGGGCTCTAAGAACGGCGTTGTAAGTGGGAGACAAGTGGTGTCTGAGGCCCCCTCCTCTGTTCAAAGATGGCCGTTCTAGTTTGACATGAATGGCTTCTTTTACCCCTCTCTCAAACCATCTGTCCTCTCTGGCTAGAACGCGCACCTTGTGGTCATCAAAGGAGTGCCCCTTCTCCTTGAGGTGGAGGTGGACTGCTGAGTCCTGGCCTGTGGTCGTGGCCCTCCTGTGTTGGTGCCATGCGCTTGTGCAATGGCTGCTTAGTCTCTCCAATGTACAGGTCAGAGCATTCCTCATTGCACTGCACTGCGTACACCACATTGCTCTGTTTCTCCCTTGGAATTTTGTCCTTGGGATGGACCAGCTTTTGCCTCAGAGTGTTGCTGGGCTTGAAGTGTACTGGTGGATAAATATCTGGTACTCCCCACCAGGCTTTCAGAACTGAAGAAGCCTCTTGGATGAGAGGTGAAACGTTTTCGACTCACACGAGGTTAGTCCAGTTGCCATAACTTATGCTTGCTTGAGACTACTTTGTATTGAGTTTTTTTCTTGATTTGGTTGTTAGTTTATAGGACGTTGTTCTTGCCTATAGTTTAGTTTCTTGTTGATTTTGCTTCTTTTTTATTTGTGTGTTCCCCACTAATTCCCCTCTTTTGTTTTAGAGGCTGAGCACCTGTGGTAGGAACGTGGTGTCGTCGGTGGTGGTAACCCCCCCCGGTGTGACGTGTGAACCCTGGGTGTTTTTTGTGTAGTCCTTCATGTGTGCGGGATATATATTTTTTTTTATTCGCCTGGTTGACCACCCCCCCCCCCCCCCCCCCCCCGTTGACACACTGCCACATGGTAAGCCTGCCTCTGACCCCTTGCACTTCCCCTCCCCTTGTTTTATATAGTTGTTTTAATTGACTTTTACTCGATTGTTTAATAAAATTTGATTCATCGTATTGGAACCACTCAGGTCTCCTGTTTGGTGGAGGTACGAACCTGTGTGAACTTTCCTTGGGGGTTTACCCAAGGTGGTGTCGTCGAGCTTAGCTTAAGAGCTACTAAGCAATTTTACCATGGCCCTGGCTCTAAGCTCTCCCCATATTCTGCAGCCCTCCTAGCTACACTCGCCACACAAGGAAGTGAATTTGGTGACGTACGTGCATTATGTTGGTTCTGGGGACTGCTATGATTGGTGGAACTCATGGGAATCGGGCCAAAATTGCAGAAAGTTGTGGTGATTGGACAAAATTGCAAGGTTGCGCAGAATTCGCGGAGACTGGTTGAATTCGCGTGAATTTGTGCAATTGCAACATCACGAATTCCTGGAGGTACTGAAAAACTGTCTGTGGAAAATGTTCTGCTGCTCCACCTATAAATAAACAAACAGTTATTATATCAGAATTAATCCAAACGAGGACAGCAAAGTCTCTGCTGCCTCTTCCAGATGACCTGCCAATCATTCCAGACTGGACTGTCAAGCCGATAACCATGCCCACTGGCTTGGCAAAACTAACGCTCTATAAAAAAATCAATATTGATTTATTTTAAGATCTGCCACCTGATCTCTCATTGTGACCATGAAAACTAACGAAAAAAAAAAAATCGAATTTTAGTTTTTCCCGTGATGAATTGGGGTCTATTGAGCCAGAAGTTTTTGGAGCCAGCCCCTGGCGGACGGTGTGATATTGCAAATTTTTGACACTTCCATGTGGCTACATTTTTGGAGTCAGGCGCTACATCCATCTTTACATACAGTCTATGGTTGTGAAGGTAGTCTTATGCAGTCTAGACTCAGTTTTTCTCAAAATGTTAACAAACTAACTCACTGTTTTAATCACACCCTTGATCTTGTTTTGACATATAGCATAAAAATCAAACATCTTTCTGTTTTTCAAAAAATCTATTTTGTCTGCTAATTTTGAAATAAAATTTGAATCATCATCATTTCCATTATTATTTACTTCAATGCCATATGCCAACACAATAGAGGGCAACTCCTCTGATACTTATCCCACACAGGTGGAAAATCTCATTGATAGGACTGCAGCTTTACTGCGTACATCAATTTTCACTGTTGCCCATCTGAAACATAAAGCAATAAATTATAATAAAATAGCTCCATGGTATAATGAGCAACTGCATATCTTAACTTATAGCAGAATTCAAAAAGACTGGAAAGGCAATAGCACTCATTCAGCAGAATTTCATCTAGCCTGGAAAAATAGTTTTCTCACATATAAAAAAGCTATTTGTGGGACAAGAACTGCCTACTATTCATCTTGAATTGATAAGCACAACCTCCGGTTTCTTTTCAACTCTGTAGCCAGCCTGACAAAGAGTCACAGCTCTGTGGAGTTTTCTTTTCCTTTAAGATTTTGTGATCTTCACAAATAAAGTTTTAAATATGAGACAAAAAATCCTGAATATGTCTTTATGTGCAATGGCTCTTGAAGCATCCATAGAACCAAATTTATACTTGGACTGCTTCTCTGCTGTAAATCTCTGAGCTCATGTCGACAGTAAATTCCTCTAAACCAGAAACATGTTTGTTAGACCCCATCCCCGCTAGATTGTTCAAGGAAATCTTTCCTTTAATTACCACTACAGTATTAAATCAATGTCTCTTTACTACCAGGCTATGTACCACAGGCTTTTAAAGTTGCTATAATAAAGCCACTTTTTAAAAAGCCTACTGTGGATCCAGGTGTTTTAGCCAACTATAGACCCATATCCAACCTCCTTTTTTTTGTTCCTTCCCACCATCGCTCAACCCAACAATCCAAAGGCATCTTTGGATTGTTGGGTTTTCAGTTCTCTATTCATAATTCATAGGGTCTGTACTTTACTCTAAGTGCTGTGAGATGACATTTGTTGTGAATCTGCGCTATATAAATAAAGCTGAATTAAACTGAAATGACAGGAGTGTCATCAACCAACTTGATTTCATGTTTTACTTTGTCAGTAAACCCAAGACTGTCATCCTCATCAGTGAAAACATCAATGTAAAAAGTCAGTAAAGCACACAGAGGCTTGTTCTTCAACTGTGTTTCCAATGTCAAGTTTGTCCAAGACCAACTGCTCCTCGCTGTCAACTTGTTCATCTTTAGTATCAACACAGACTTGTTCAGCATCAGCAGAAATGGGGTGAAACCATTGTTTTCTTTTCAGCAGTGCATGTCTACATTTGCTAGAATAGGGTTCTCCAAGCAACATCTAACGAACCCTTCAGTACGGTGTCAAACTCTGCTGTTCGTAGCCGTTGACACCTACGTATCACATCCATCCTAATGATGCAGTGTTCTGTCATGACTGTACTGTCAGAGGCTTTTAAAACCAAGAAGTCACAGTTTGGAATCTTCAAACCCATTGTCTCTACTTCTAGTTCAACATAACCTTGATAAGGAATATCAATGTCATTTGCTGCTGTGAACTTGAGCGAACTAAAGGTGGCAAGCATAGAGTCAAAATCCCAGAACAACTGCTTTCTGAAAAGCTCATCAGTGATGGTGCTGACTTGACTACCCGTTTCCAGCAAACAATGGGCAGTTGTACTGTTAAGTTTTATATTAACAACTGGACACTCGCTTATTGCACATTCAGTTACTTGTTCTCATGAAATGTTATGTTTGACTGAGTCTACCATTTGCCCTTGCATTGCCCGACTCACTGAACCCAGGGGTTCCTTTTGCCCTGCTGACCTGATACGGGAGGGTTTCCTATACCTTGACGTCTCTTCTGTCGACACTGCTTAACAATATGACCTTCAGTTTGACATTAAAAGCATATAGGTTTACCATCCGCTGTAAACTTGGGAGATGTAGCCTACTATCTGCTGTAGCACTAGGGCTTTGGTTCTGAGACTTCAAATCCTTTACTGTTTTAGTCAGTTCTGTGATAACTTTACCTTGTTCTGCAAAAACGTTTACAGCATCAAGTGAGACAGATTTCTCACTACTTTGGCCTGTAGTGAGAGCAAAGTAGAGTCAGCATAAAGTCAGAGCATTTATGACATTCTCCAAATTCACTGGTTTCTCAGGAGCAGTTACAGCGGCACACTATGCATCTGCTGTCATTTGGCTACAAGCTTCGACTTTACTCTTAACACACTTTGTGGTAACTGCTGGTTCTTCTGAGGCCCACAAGTAAGCTTCTTCCCTTACTTCTACCAAAGTTGATTCAGGATAACCTCTGACATATTTACATAGCTCTTATCTCAGTCAGTGTCTCTTACCCCCTCAACAAACGGATCTTTCCTCCAGGTCCACCCTGACTGGGAGTCATTTGTAGGACCATGATGGAGGATTTCAGGCAGCGATAAGGCTTACAGGGACTTAGCAAATCACAGGTATGGTCAGGAGCATGACAATTCACGGAATTTAAACCAAACAGTAACATCTCAAAACAACGTCTAAGACTCACCAGTGACCTGTGAAGGACAGCTAGGACTGAGGTTGTATGGACAGCATTTTGAAACAACTACAGTCTTTAACTTGCTCATACCAGAATAAAGTGTATTACAGTAGTCAGGACTGGAGAAGATGCAAGAATTGATGATCTTTTCTACTCTGCGGCAAGGACAAATGGCCTGATCTTGGTTGGTGGAGCTCAGAGCGGAATCCTCACCTGTTCCTGAGGGGGTTGACACTGCCTCACCTGTTCCTGAGGGGGTCGACGCTGCCTCACCTGTTCCTGAGAGGGTCGACGCCACGTCACCTGTTCCCAAGGGTGTCGACGCCACCTCACCTCTTCCTGAGGGGCTTGACGCCGCCTCGTCTGTCCTGAAGGGGCTTCACGCCACCTCGCCTGCGCTGGAGGAGCTGAGTAGCTGCCTTGCTGGCACGGGAGGAGCCAAGAGCCGCCTTGCCTGTGCTGGAGGAGCCGAGTGCCACCTCCCCTGTGCTCTCAGTTTGGGTTCAGGAAAAATTGTAATACTGTGTGATGTGTACCAAAAGAGGACCAAAGACACAAGCTGCTCGTACTAGAGTTTACAGGATAAGAAACCAGTCCTAACAATCTCTCTGTAGCAACCTAGAGGGAGAGATGCCAGGGCAAGGTCACCAAGTGAATATACGATCTCCTACACATGTGAAGGGCTAACAAAAAACCTCAGGGTTCACACGCCACACAGGAAGAGAGTACCGCCACTGAAGACACCAAGCCACCACCACAGAGGCACTCAGCTTCTGAAACGGAGAACAGTCACCTATAAACTTATAACAAATTCAAAGAAGAGCATATATCTTAACCCAAAATATACAAAATATCGAAAATACAAAAATGACTGATGTTTAAAATTATATTACAAAAAAACAGTCCCTGAAAACAAAACACTTACCAAGCTACAGAAATAATAACAAATTTATACAAATTGAATATTAAACAAATACAGGCCACAAGGCCTAATGAAAAGAAATAACAAAACCCAACTAATATCAACTAGTTGAAGAGTGCACCTCACTGTGTACATAATTAAAAAGAGAGGGCCAGAGGCTTAACTTAAAAGCAGGTAGGTTCAAACATGCAACAGAAATAAAACCCAAGCTACATTGTCTGTGCTGAGCAGCGGCCAACCAGGCAACCATGCGGCGACGATGTGCTGAAATGTTGACGAGGCAGGGAGGTAGCGGTGAGGCTAAGCTGCAGTTAACAGCTTAGCCTGTTTAATGACTGAGCAAATAGCCGCCTTAACACAGCCACTCTAGAAGGCCAACCCTCACCTCATCCTCTGCGTGCCACACACCTGGACGGGGGAGCGTGTTAGGAGCGGGCTAGCCACCTTAGCTTCCTGCAGCAACCCAAACGCAGTTACAGAATACTCCAACCAGTGTGACACCCAAAATGTTTGTAGCTGGCGGCAGAACGAAGTGAAGCGACCGGAAGGGCTGTGTCCTCTGCCTCAAAGAGAAAGAGACCGTGTAGAGTGCCACAATCCACCGTTTATAGTAGGTGGGCGCACCACGATTGGCTGACCACCCCCTGCAGTGTTACAAGGGAGAGTAACATCACTTCCACTAGGCAGGACTATGCTGCTACACAAGCATACAAAGTGTTCAGAGCATTAGGAAGGGAAGGGTCCGAAGGACATTTAGCATCCCTCCTTTTGTACTCTCTAATGCTATTTATGCATACTGTCTGTGAGTACATTGTAGTTTTGGCTCATAGCTACTGACAGCTAACCTGAGACAGTCTGTGAGGTGTTTGTCTGTAAGGCGGCTCCTGTACTTTGATTTAATTATTTTCATCTGTGAAAATGCCATTTCACACAGGTAAGTGGAACCAAAGTAGGCACTCACTCTCAGTGCACATGAGGTGAGGAGGGGAAACTTCCCCCTGCTGACAAGTCCCCAAAAGCCACTGTCCCGTGATCTTGCTTTCAGCTCAATGTCATTTTGCAAATCAATCATCTCCATATCAACCCCACTAGGCAGAGCAAATACCTGCTGAAATTTACCTGCTACCTGCTCTACATCAATGGTCAGGAATGGGTTAGAGACGAATGCAGCAACATCTTCCGTTACATCTAATTCACCAAAACGCCGACTGAACTCTGCTGCCACTTCCTCCAGGTGAACACAGTACTGCTTGGGGTGAAAAGCATCCTTGTTACCTATGGCCTGTAACATTTTCTCTAGGTTGGCAAAGTGTGTGAGCTTTCCGTTTTTCAGATGTGTGTTCCAAAGACCGAGCTTGGCCTTGAACGCATTCACTGCGCTGATCATATGGCACAGGTGCCGGTCTTTTCCCTGGAGCTCATTGTTCAGTGCGTTCAGTTTTGCCGTCAGGTCTGTCAAAAAACCCAGATCCAGCAGCCACTGATCATCTGACAGCTCCTCATGCTCCTCGTTCCTTGTCTCCAGAAAAGTCTTTATCTCGGGCAGCAAATCAACAAATCGCTGCAGCACTTTGCCGCGACTCAACCACCTGACATCAGCGTGGAGGAGCAGGTCTCCGTACGCAGCATCGAGCTCATCCAGCAGTGTTTTGAATAAGCGGTGCTGAAGCGCTTTTGCTCGAATCGAGTTGAAAAAATCAAATGTAATACCGCTTGTAAAACAGAGCACTAATTGGCCATGGTGTATAGTTTGTGTTATTTTTCTATTTTTTTTGGGATCTACAGAGAATGTTTCAAAGATCTACCGGTCGATCGCGATCGACGGGTTGGTGACCACTGCTCTAATGCTATTTATGCACTTCCACATGCTCTGAAGGTCAGTGGTTGAAAAATGACTCTGTATCCCGAGGGCATTATTAGTCTTTGCCCTTTTTATGGCAACCTCCAGTTCCCTCCTCGCTGCTCTCAGTGTCACTGCATTTCCGGACCTGAAGGCTGAGTCCTATGCCTTTAAAAGAAACTGCACATCTCCATTCAACCAGGGTTTCTGACTGGGACAGACTGTTATTTTCCGGGTGATGGTGACATCATCAATGCATTTGCTGATGTATCCACAAATGACACATATTCCTCCAGGTCCACCCTACCCTCACCAGTTGCTGCTTCTCTGAATACCCACCAGTTGGTACATTCAAGACAGTCCTGGAGCATAGAAACCGCTCCAGTGGGTCACACAGTGATGGTCTTCTGTGTGGGCTTGTTGTGCTTGAGCACAGGATGATGAGCAGGAATCAGCAGAATGGAGATGTGGTCAGAAAAGCCCAGGTGGGGGTGGGACGCTGCCCTCCATGCCTCTCATCTGTTATTTCTTACAAATGTTTCAGAGGTCAGGACTGAGCCACCATCCAATTTGTTTCATTTGATTCATTTCTTTTTATTGCAGTAAACCTGACTGCAGCCCCACTACGATCCACCCACACACACACCCATTCTTCTGACTCCATCCTAATTCCACACGACATGTGTCATGTCACAATTTGTGTCAGTGGAGCTGCTTAGAAGAGAGAGCAATAGATATAATTTCGAGAATTTCTGTTTTCAGAGCTAGAAACTCGAGATATCTGGGAGTAGTGTACTTATCTGAAAATAACAGGACATATTAAACAGCAATTAATTAACCAAATCTAGCTAAATTTTCTATAAACATTTGCTCAATGTCCTTAAGGTTGTTAAGATTCAACAACAGATTTATTCAGCAAAATTTATATTCCTGCTGCTTTGATACACCCAAATCTTTGTTTATAATACATGTCAGGAACATCAGTTAGTTCATCGGTTCCACACTGCTTTTATCCACACATGCACACACACGCGCACAGACAAGTAATGGCCTCAGGTTTCCAGGCAACAAACAGCGTTGTTGTTTACTCAGAAGAAACACTATCACTTTACTGACTGTAGGTGATGCAGAACTTTATGACAGAGGAATAAGAAGTAAATCACAGAATGCTGCTAATACGGCATTCCTAGTGATCTGGATGATTTGCCGCTGTGCTTTGTGGGGCACAAAGAGTGAATAACATATGCCTTAAAAGAAAGTAAGGAGTTGTATTTAGTTCTGATATTCAGTTGCTTCTTCAGAGTTTAGAATTTTAATTAAGAAAGAGCTTATTATGCAAAAACTTCACTGGTTCATTACGACAACATTTAAGAGTCAACTCTGAAGTAAAAAATTATTGACATCATTTTGATCTCTGATTCAGAGTAATTTAGGAGTTATAGGAATTCATTAGTAGTTATGCATGATCATTAGTAGTTATGCATGATGAATTCATTAGTTGTTATGTATGATTATTTTGATAATAAATAATTATTTACTGATTATTTTGCTAAATACTGATCATGATACAAAATGTTGAGTATGCAGCTTACTGTGAAAGAAAAAAATAAAATAACATGGCCATTGTAAAGGTAAAAATGAGGCTTTGCTGATCATGGTCAATAGCTTCTTGCTTGACAGCATTTGACAATAGATTTGATTTTAAGACTGACAAAAAAATGACAAAGATTTTAAGAGCCTGCAATATGCTGTAGTTTTGAGTTCTTTTATTCAGACATAAAGTGAATAGATACACACGTGGACAAAATTGTTGGTACCCCTCGGTTAATGAAAGAAAAACCCACAATAGTAACAGAAATAATTTGAATCTGACAAAAGTAATAATAAATAAAAATTCTATGAAAATTAACCAATGAAAATCAGACATTGCTTTTGAACTGTGGTTTAACAGAACTATTTTAAAAAATAAACTCATGAAACAGGCCTGATGAAATGCAGGCGACATCGACTTTACTGAGGCGACTGGTACAAAGACAGGATGAGATGGAGGCTAAACTAACGCACGCAGAGACATCATCAGAATCTATTCCATTCCCGAACAAGCAGAGGGCAACAGCATAATTTCATTTTTGGAGGATTTGCTATGAGTTTCTTTGGACTTTCCACGTGACGCTGAAATGAAGATTGAAAGAGTCCACAGAGCACTCGGGCCAAGACCAGTGGACCCATCAAAGCCTCGCTCCATCATTGCCAAGTTTTCTAGCTTCAGAGTTAAAGAGGAGGTTGTTGGAAGAGCCTGGCGAAAGCAGCAGGTTTTCCACAACAACAAACGATTCTAGCGAAAATGCGAGTGTTTCATGAAGAAGGGGTCCGCCTGTATCAAAACGCAGCAGAGGCGACAGCAGATATGTCATCGCGCGGACTCCCTGTCACCATCATCTCGCCCACCATTGACCCTTATCAGCGTGAGCTACAGCAGCTTTCATCACGGCGGAGCACCAAGGACCAGAGTGCAGCAACGCAGAGGAGCACACTTTCTCAATCAAGTAAAGAGATTCTGCAGCGTATTCTGGAAAAGCTCCAAGAATTCAGGCGAACGACTTCTACAGATGAGTAAAAACACATATCTAATTAAACTGCTCCGTAGCTAAAGATAAAAGACTACTGTAAAAGTTGACATTCTATACGTGTTCTTGTTTTACACCTCATTTATATTATTATATATGTCGGACATGGACACTATTTGTTTATGGTTATTGATGCAGTACAGCCATTTCATGGCCATAGGGTCCTGCTAGTAGCGAGCAGATTGTCCCCTGACAGGAGCTCTAACATCACGAGCCCAACAAAGGTTCAGTTATTCAGAACCTCTGCTCTGGAAGCGCGGTTTTATGTTTGTTCAACTACTTGCATTGAAGACAATAAGTTTTTGTTTTGTTCGTGTTTTTCTGTTCATAGTTAAATGGATGCAACATGTTAATGGACGTTGTACTGAGAGACTTTAATGTTTAAAACGCCATGACGATAAAGTTTTGTTCATATAATGTAAATGGGGTTCTTAACCCGTGAAAACGCAGTAAGATTCTATCCAAATTGAAAAAGGATAAGGTTGAAGTTGCTATGCTTTGAGAAACCCACCTCAGTCCTACAGAACATAATAAATTGAGAAGAAAGGGTTTCTCCAAAATATACTACTCATCTTACAAAAATGGTCATAGAAGGGAGGTCACAACTTTAATATCTCACAAAGTTCCATTTGAACTAATTTCTGAAAGTAAGGACAAGGAAGGGAGATACTCACTGATATCAGGAAAAATAGATGGTGTTATTACATTGCTAAACGTATATGCCCCTCCTGGCAGCGACCTTGTATTCTATAGAAAACATTTTGAGCTTATGGCACAACCGGTATAATTATCTGTAGGGGAGACTGGAACATTGGACTTAATCCCAAGTTTGACTCTTCAAAATGCTTCACTCAAAATTCTTTGCAAAAGAAAATTAAAATACTAATGTCAGACCTCGGTACTATAGATACTTGGAGGAACCTCTACCCAACAAGCCAAGATTATACTCATTATTCACATTTGCATACAGTGTATTCCAGGATTGATTGTTTCTTTATTTTTAAAAGAGATCGCCACTGAATACAAAATGCTGATATAGGAAATATTGATTTGTCAGACCACGCTCCCATCTTTTTAACATTAGAAATTAATAATGAATCTAAGAATACTCTGTGGAAATTGAACACAAGTGTGTTAAATGACATGCAATTTACCAAATTAATTAAAAAAGACATTACTAATTTTTTGAAGGAAAACTTAAATGGAGAAGTTAGTCCAGAAATTGTTTGGGATGCATTAAAAGCATGTATGAGAGGTAAAATTATATCCTTCTATTCACACAAAAAGGAGAGGCAATCTGAATTGTAGGAACTAAATGAACAATTAAAAGAGCTTGAGACAAAACATACGAAAGATTTGAATCCAGAGCTTAATATGAAATTAAAAATTTTGAGAAGTAGAATAAATGCAATGTATCAGCTGGAAATAAAAAATAAGATGATTTACACAAAAGTATTATGAATCCGGTTCCAAATTTGCTAAATTGCTTGCATGTAAATTACAAAAACAACAAGCAGATAATACTATATATAAAATAAAACATCCGATTTCTAAAATGTGTGTGTATAAGCAGGATGAAATTCAACCAGTTTTTCAAAATTACTATAAACAGTAATACACACAACCAAATTTACACAATGAACAACAGATGAACAATTTTTGAAACCTCTTAATTTACCTTCTGTGTCTGAAAATCAAAATAAAACCCTTGTTGTGGGCAATATCAAAACTAAAGGCAAACAAATCACCTGGCCCAGACGGCTTTCCTGACGAATGGTATAAAAAATTAAGAAATGAGTTATCACCATTCTTATTAAAAATCCTAAATATGGCATTAAAAAATGGGAAAGTAATACCATCATGGAAACGAGCCACAATTTCTGTAATTCCGAAAGGAGGAAAGGATCCACTTAATTGTGGCGCCTTTAGACCCGTCTCTGTTCTCAACACTGATTATAAAATATTTACATCAATCCTGGCTAAGAGACTAGAAGATATTTTACCCACACTTATTAACACTGATCAAACGGGCTTCATCTCACAGAGACAAATGCATGATAATATAAGACGCGCTCTTCACATAATGAACCGCATTAAAAAACATCAGATCGAGGCAGCTTTGGTCAGTCTTGATGCCGAGAAGGCCTTTGACTCTGTGAGCTGGAGCTTTTTATATAAGGTCTTAGAGAAATATGGTTTTCATGATAATTTTATTGAAACTATTGTTATACGCAAAACCAACTGCTGGAATAAAAATAAATGGTAACTTATCAAACGATTGAATTGGAACATGGAACTAGACAAGGTTGCGGGCTCTCGCCTTTTTTGTTCTCTCTTTACATAGAGCCTCTAGTGCAGATGATAAGATAAACAGATGAGGTACAGGGCATCACTTTTTCTGGAGACACTCATAAGGTGGCATTATATGCAGGGGATGTCTTAATATATTTAAATGAAGCAACTAAATCACTGCCAGCATTGTTTAAATGCCTCAACACCTTTGGCAGTTATTCAGGATATAAATTGAATGTGAGTAAAACTCAAATAATTACCTTAAATTATGATCCACCAACAAATTTACAAAAAGAATTGAATCTAAAATGGGACCTTACCTCTTTGAAATATTTGATAGTTGGTATCTCAACTGACACTTCAATTATTGCCAAACATAATTATGATGATCTTCTCATAAAAATCAAACAAGATATTCAGAGGTGGAAAGCCATTCCCCTTTTGAGCCTGACTCAAAGAATCGAATCAGTGAAAATGAACATACTACCGAGATTTCTTTATTTGTTTCAAGCTCTCCCTGTTGAGATTACAAAAAACAGTTCTCATTCCTAGCATTCGTTTCGATGTCTCACTATGGGATACGACCCCTGCGTATGCCTCAGAAGCATTGGCTGGTGATGGCAATGCCTGGGTCAGGTGGAGCCACCTACCCTTAAGTAACCTGCGCTACCACGCAGTGTCACTCATATAGCATATCTCAACTTTTTAAGCGCTAGCTAGCTTAGCTGTTCATAGATTGGAGCTAACTCGGCTATTGCTCCATCGTCGAACGCTAGCTGCCAAATTTGCAAACTTCCAGCCTTCACCATAGCCTGGAAATTTGACCGCCCGACCACACCATGGTAAGGTGTTTTTACATGGTTTAGCAAACCAGCTAATACAGTTTCTTTTAATTAGCAGGCTAGCTAACACCGTTTTGGTTAATTAGCACACCAGCTAATTTACGGCGTCTCTTGTTCGGCAATCCAGCTAATCAGGATGGACGCCCATGCTCCTCACACCAGAGGAGTTGGAGACTCTGGGTCTCGGCTCTGTGCCTGTGGCAATAAAGTATCGAGCCATGACTCAGACCAGGTCTGCTCGTTTTGCCTCAGGCTGCAACACGCCCGACAGGCTATCGAAGCCCCCGGTTCATGCGGGCACTGCTCCCGCTTCACCATGAGGAGTCTCCGACGATACCTAGCATGCCAAGCTAGCTTGTCTGGCTAGGACCCCTACTTGTCCGCAGGTGACACACCAGTCACCAGCGAGGCCAAGGACAGGACTGCCATGGACACCGGACCGCGCGCTAGCATTAGCTGGGGCTCCCAGCTAGACCTAGCCGCTCTGGCTCCGCTTATGGAAGACGAATTGGAGTTGCATTATGAGGATGACGACGAGGATACCTCGGAGCTCCTCATATCCGAGGAGGATGAGAGTGAGGACGACGTCCTCATCCCCTTCCCTCAGTTTGCCATGTCAGGTGCTGTAGCTGCCCTCAGGGACGAGGAGGGAGAAGCGGCTGCTTCCCCCTCCACCAGCATGGATATGCAGTCCGTGTGCAAACGCGCTGCATTCCAGCTGAACATCCCTTGGCCTGCAGTAATAACAGAGACCACCAGATCCCTTTATGAAGGGAAGAAATTGCCCCAGGCTACGAGAACAGCAACACAGCAACTTCCTGTCTTCCCCGAGCTGCTCGACGAGGTGTCCTCCTCATGAAAGGAACACCCGTTCAGCAGCAACAGCCCAATACACGGAGCTTCCTCCCTGGATTGTGAGGGCATGGAGAAGCTTGGCATTCTCTGCATGCCCCCTATGGAGCCGTTAGTCTCCGCTCACCTTCACCCACGGCTGACTACCTCCTCCAGGAACCCCACACTGCCGTCCAAAGCAGATCGCTTCCAGTCCTTGCTTGAGACTTATCATGACCTGGATGACTGAGAACATCCACAGATTTCTTCCAGTCCGCCATGACGGAGCGAGCTTACAGAGCAGCAGCGCTGACTGTCAGGGCACTGAACGTCTCCTCCATGCTCACAGCATACCAAGCGGAGCTATGCGAGGATCTGACGACCAAGCCTGATCCAGCGGTGTGGGACAAGATTACCATGATAACGGATATCTGCCTCCGCGTACAGCGCTGTGCGGTCCAAGCCACAGGAAAATCTCTGGGAATGATAGTGTTGCAGGAAAGAGCCAGATCGCTCAACCTGACCAACCTATTGGACAGAGAGAAGGAGGACATTTTGGACATGCCGGTCATTCCAGACGGCATCTTTGGCTCCGCTCTCGCCTCAATGCAGCAACGCTGTGAAGTGACGAAGCTCTCCAGCTCTGCCTCCCTCGCAAAGCCGGGCCCACACCGGCCCCAGCCCCACGACAGAGCTTCGCGCCGGCTGCGGTGCGGCCTCCAGTCTCTCAGTTTAAAATCCCGACACGGCCTAAAGCCCATCCTGCCCCTAGTGCTGCACCCAGACAGGAGGCAAGGACCAGCTGGCCCAGAAAGGCCCCTGCAAAGACAGCAGCTCCGCCGGTTCAGACCACGCAGACTGCCAGTCAGCAGGCCAGGAAGAAGAAGAGGCAGCTTGATGGCCTCCCCTCTTCCCACTGGTGCCTGTGCTGGCTGTTCCCATTCACCAGCCCTACCGGTTCTCTTCCACAGTGTGCTACTCCGGGTTTCCCAAGCCCACGAGTCCCCGCCTCTGCGTGCGCTGCCGTTGCGGCAACAACGCATCCCAGCGGAGGGGGAAAGAGACTTCGTTGTGAGGACAGCAGGTTCTGTCCCTCATCTAAGTCATACAAGCACACACCATTGTTCTTGTTTAATAAAAAGGTGTTCACTGCCGCATCCAGACTTTCGGTCAAGGGCGCAGTTACAGTTAACAAAAGAGAACACGATAAGCAGTTCGGTGCCAGCTCCAGGTTCGGAGCGGGCTACAGCTACAGCCCAGTGCAAACACACACTCTCATAAAACACCCAGTCGACTTGGGTTTCATGATAAACCCAAAAAAGAGTGTTATCTCCAGTGCAGAAAATAATCTTTCTGGGATTATCACTAGACTCGGTGTCCTTCACAGCTCGTCTGTCAGCTGCAAGGGTGAAAGTTTCAGAGCGTGCCTCTCACGCTTCACCCTGCACAGTCTGATCCCTTTCAGATTATGCCTCCGACTACTGGGGCAGATGGCCTCAGCCATCCTGGTAGTCCGGCACGGTTGCCTGTACATGAGGGATTTCCAACGATGGGTGTCCTCCCTCAGGCTGGACCCTGTGCGTCATAGCGCACAGAGGGTGACGGTCAGCGCGCCATGCGTAATGGCGCTGCGCTGCTGGCACCACCCGACTTTCCTGGCGAAAGGGGTGCCCATGGGCCCCATTCTGTCACGGAAAGTGGTCACTACAGACGCAAGCATGTCCGGCTGGGGCAGTATATGCGAGGGTCGATGTGTGAGGGGCATCTGGAGCAAAGATCTCCAGTGCTCTCACATAAACTATTTGGAGCTCTTAGCGGTGTTTCTCACGCTAAATCTCCTGGTGAGAACGGACAATACGACTGTGGCATATATCAATTGTCAAAGGGGGTCTGCGCTCCCGGCAATTGCACACGCTGGCACGCAGACTGATTCTGTGGAGCAGCAAGCGTCTCCTGTCTCTGAGAGCCACCCACGTCCCGGGGGCTCTGAACAGGGGGGCGGACCTGTTGTCCAGGTGCGCGCCGCTCTATGGGTAATGGACACTACATCCAGCCATCGAGAGAAAACCCACAGTGTCCACTGTTTTTCTCAATACGCGATCCACTGCCGCTGCTCGCCATGAATGCACTCGCGCACATCTGGCCACTGGTCCTCCTGTACGCTTTTCCCCCGTTGGCTCTGATACCTCCGACTCTGGACAGAGTCAGAGAGCATCGCCACACACTAATTCTGATTGCTCTGCATTGGCTGGCCATGCACTGGCTGGCGGAGCTATATCAGCTCCTGTCGGGACAGCCATGGCAGATTCCCCTGAGCAGGGATATGCTGTCCCAGGCAGGGGGAGCAGTATTTCACCCACACCCGGAGCGCCTGGCCCTGTGGGCCTGGCTCATGAATAGTTTAATTTAAATACTACAGGGCTCCCTCAGAGTGTGATTAACACTATTCAGAGCGCTAGAGCATCCTCCACCAGGTCTCTTTATGACTGTAAGTGGAGGGTGTTTGAGGAGTGGTGTCAGAGGAGAGGGCACATCTCCTTTCAGTGCACTGTTAGTGTAATTTCATCTTTCTTGCAGAGCTTGATAGACAAACATAAAGCCTTCTCCACAATTAAGATGTACTTGGCTGCTATTGCAGCATGCCATGTGGGATTTGAAGGAAAGACGGCCAGCCAACATCCTTTGGTCTGCCGTTTTATGAAAGGGGCGTGCAGGCTGCTTCCTGTTTCCAGGTCGCTGGCCCCCCATGGGACTTGGCAGTGGTTTTGGATGGGCTCTCCGGGACTCCATTTGAACCACTGGAGGAGGTTAGCTTGAAGCACCTGTCTCTGAAGACAGGGCTGCTGCTGGTGTTGGCTTCTGCCAAGCATGTGAGTGACATTCATGCAGTCTCAGTACACTCCTCGTGTACTCGGTTTGCTCCTGGGCATGCCAGGGTGTCACTGAAGCCCCACCTTGCTTTTGTGCCTAAGATGGTTGGCTCATGCTCTCCCATTGTTCTTACAGCATTTTCTCCACCACCATTTTCTTCTCCTGAAGAACAGCGGTTGCACATGCTGTGTCCAGTCCATGCCTTGCGGATTTATATGGACAGGACAAGGGAGTTTCGGAAAAGTGACCAGCTCTTTGTGTCCTGGGCTAGCCCCTACAGGGGCAGGCTCATCACAAAGCAGCGGCTCTCCCACTGGATTGTGGCCTGCGGGCTCATTCCACACATGGCCTGGCTACATCCTGGGCCCTTTATAAAGGGGTCTCAATTCAGGAGATTTGTGCAGCAAGCTGGTCTTCACCTCTCACTTTCGCCCGCTTTTATAAGCTGGACGTCTCTGCTCTGAGCCTGGCTCATGCAGTACTGAATACTGGGCCTACTTAGGGCGGAGGGCCCTTCCTTGAGTGCTGGTGGTTGATTAGAGATAAGCATGTCTGGCAATACGGGAGTTTCCATATCCCATAGTGAGACATCGAAACGAATGCTACGACTGAGAACTATAGGTTACTTGCGTAACCCCGGTTCTCAGAGTAGCATGAGTGAGGCGTCTCACCAGACAGCCCTTCTTGCTGTGCGAAGTGAGAAGAGGTGCTTATTTTGAGTGACGCTGCATGGTAGTGCAGGCTACTTAAGGGTAGGTGGCTCCACCTGATGCAGGCATCGCGATCACCAGCCAATCAGGATTGGTGTAATGAGATAAGTGCTTCTGAGGCATACGCAGGGGGCATATCCCATAGTGAGACATCTCACTCATGCTACTCTGAGAACCGGGGTTAAGCAAGTAACCTATAGTTTTTGGAATGGGAGAAAATGATCTCTCGATACATATGGTTGGGGAAAAAACCATGAGTGAGATTCAGAACGTTACAACTTTGCAAAGAAAATGGGGGAATGGCAGTATCCCATCTAAAAGACTATTTTTATTCAGCACAAATCAAACCCATAATAAATCTGTGTAACCCTAATTATCAAGCTCGGGGTGGAAGGATATTGGATTGAGGGTTATATCGAACCCCCCAATACCGGCGATATTGGGAAATAAAGATTTAGGAAAAATTCTTAAATAGCTTGAAAATCCATGGCTAAAGTCAATCATTGATATCATGGTCAAATGCTAAAGATGAATACAAATTACATGACAAATTGAAGATTGTGAGATGGTGTGCATATGACCCGGATTTTAAACCCAACCAAATTGACACTGGATTCCGAAAATGGATACCTAAGGGTATAACAACATATTACTCACTAATGGACAAAGGAGTAATAAAGGATTTTCAAACTCTCAAAAACAGTCACAATCTAGAGAAACACGATTTCTATAGATATTTGCAATTGCATCACTACATTAATCAGAAGATAACTTTCCCTCTAGATGTGCAGGAACCCATGCTCAATGAAATACTAAATCATACTGTGCAGAATCCAAAAAAGGTGCAATATCTAGGTTATATGAAGGGTTTATCAGTAAAAAGCCATACTCAACACAGTATGTCAGAATTAAATGGGAAAAAGAAGGCACCATTATAATAACCGATGAAGATTGGTGGGGTTGCTGTACATCTGTATGGAAATGCACAAATTTGCACTCACGGAGAGAGTTCAACTGGAAATGCCTGATTAGATTTTTTATTACTCTGAAGCAAAAGATGCATTGTACCGGGGAGGAGCCTAAGTGCTGGAGGCAGTGTGGAAGTCAAGATGCCAATCACTGGCACATATTCTGGGGCTGTCCAAAACTAATACAATTCTGGAAGGATAGAAACAAAATTGTGGAATCTATATTGAATGATACATTACCTTTTGAATGTAATACGTTTATTATGGGAATGACTAAAATGCACCCAGACAATACATATTTGTATAGAATTCTTATAACTGCTTGTAAAAAGGCGATTACCACATGCCGGCTCCTCCCTGAACCACCCAATATAGGACAATGGACAGATATTGTCAACAAAATATATCAGATGGAAAGGTTGACTTTTTCGCTCCGGTTACAGATAACTAAATTTTCAAAGCTATGGTCAAAATGGACAGCATATGTTTCAGCTAACCAAATGCAGCAAATAGCAACCCTGAATGTACAGGACATGTAAGGGAGTGGTTAACATCCTGGCTTGGGAAATGTTTTATTTCATTTAATTTAAATACTTTTATTTTTGTCATGAGAAGAAAGCCCTTGGCCATTGTCTGTTGTGTTATATTGCATCCAATGTTCAATGTTTTTGTTCTTTTTTACAATTTTATGTTTACACTCACAAAAAAAAATGTTGAAAAGGGACATTTGTGAATTGGTGGCAGATTAGCTCGACAACCTACAGGTAATTTCAATGTATCTGTTTATCTTCTCAATATTTCAAAATAAAGATTTGCAAAAAAAAAACAAAAAAAAAAAAACAGGAAGAATCCCGAAAAAGTTTTGTGAAGTCTCGCAAAACTACATACTCCTGGGTCATTTTGGCAATATGGAGAAATGACAATGGAGGACACCCGCGAGGACGAGAGTTTTATTAAGTTTTATTTTGAAATTGTCCTAAAATATAAATACATTGCATTGATCTGCTGCAGTATCTGGAGAGGTCAGAGGAATGGTTCTTGGAACAGATCAGAAGACACCAAGACCTGGCCACTGCCATGCTCCAGAACATCCAGAGGACGGATGGAAATTCAAACACCTTGGTTGGACTGATGAGACGTACGGTGTCAATGCTGGAGCGACTGTCACAGAAATATACTGCATTGTCCACTACTTCTGCCTTTTCTAGAAAAAAAATCTTATTTTTTGTGAATTATTTTACTTTTTAGTTATTTAATTTCACCTGTTTTGTATTTTTACTCTTGCACTTTGGGTGAATAAACAGAAATTTGTTATGAGAGATGCGTGTTTAGTCTATAATTTACAGACTTTATTCAGTGTTCAGTGCACATTTCTATATACACACATTTTGACAGATATTCAGTGTGACACTAGAGGGCAATGCTTACATTTCCATGGTGTTGCGGTATGTAACCAACATTACTTCACTTTTGCCAGCGGTGTTTAGTAATAATTTGGCAGTCAGTGACAGAAAAATTGCATGGCATTTGGATGCATATGATAAACATAACATGTTCATAGCAATTATGTTATAAATATAACATAATTTAGAAGTTATACTCTTCACCTGTTTCTCCACCATGGACACAAATATGTTTTTTGACTCTGAATGATGTGGTGTCATGAGTAACTTTAATCTCTGATGCAACTTGGATGTGGGTAATTTTTTAAAAACAATGTCAAGAGGGGGACCAGCAACCCTACCTAGCAAACAGGGTACCTTCATAAGAACTACACGTGTTAACACAAAGTATATTTGTGCTCAGCCTTTGTTTTCACATATTTCAAAGTTGTAACTTTAGAGTTTAAAAAAAATATTTTAAAGATTTAAACATCTCCCCACTGCACAAATCTAAAGTTCTACCTACAACTTAACTGGGCTGCATGCACTGTCATACGCAAGAACTGACGCATCAGACATGACAAACTTTATCTACTTTGTAATTGTATGAAAGACATTTTTTATATAAACACACGCACATGCAGATGTGATCTGCGTGTGCACATGCATCACATCACACACACACACACACACACACACACACACACACACACACACACACACACACACACACACACACACACACACACAAACACACACACCCTCTGCCATCGCTTTTACATTATTACAGCTTTGACAAACTAATATCCAAATACTGTTAGGAAAATTAAACCCGCCAACCCCAAATGTGTATTGATGTAAGGAAACCTAATTAACTGTGCTAGCATTGAGTGTGTGTGTATGTGTACATATGTGCTTATGCGTGTACTTTTTTAATTAAATCAGTTGACACCCCTGAGGTAGTGTTATTACAGAGGTGACAGAGACCTCCTGGACAGTGACTAAACACACAGCACTTTCATTTATCCACTCATGCAGCATGAATGTGTGTGTTTATTTGTCCTGTAAATGAGTGTATGTGTGCGCGCGTGTGTGTGTTTGTGTGTGTCAGAGAGTGTGGGGCTGGGGGAAAATGGCTTCAGGTGTCACACCATATCAGTCTGTCTTTTTATTAGACTCTAACTGTAACGAGTAATTAACTTCCTGCCGAGAACATGTTTGTTCCTCTGTTGATGTCATAAAGAGAGATATTATCAAGCCACGGGTCAGAATTTACTTTTCCCTACCAGAGGCTAGGGAAACTAACGTGTGTGTGCATGTGGTGGTCTGTGTTATACAGCATCCTATATATATATATATATATATATATATATATATATATATATATATATATATATATATATATATATATATATATATATATATATATATATATATATATATATATGTGTATGTATTAGTTATTGCTCATTTCTGGTGTAATCTTGTGATTACATGGGTGTACATTTGCAGAAAATTTTAGAAATGTTCTTAAAATTTTTTTGCATACCAGTTAAAAGACTTTATGAAGAGTGTGGCGTGTTCACAGATACATGAGGTTTGGGTGATTGTACCTTACTGTTTATTGTATGCTATAAGCTAGACAAGAGTTTTGTGTAAGAGCATGCTGCAGGCCTGTACTCTAATAATTAGTCTTGCCATCTGTGTGTCAGAGGGTGGCAGCAATATGCCCCCTGTCTTGTCTTTGCCTCCAGCTATTAAACTATGAAGCTGCTTACACTAGCCTAAATGTGTTGCTCCATTACAGGGACTGACACAATGTCACTGCACAGTCAAGTTACTAAGTTACAAAATCTGAAAAACAATCCAACAAAAAATTTAAAATGTAATCTTTCATATAGTGTATATTCATTAAACACAAAGTGAAATATTTCTTTTTTACCTTTTTTTCTCTTTTAATTATTGTGGCTTATATCAAATGAAAATCCAAGATCTTAAATTGTTGTGCCTTTCCATTCTTGGTTCAAACTCTAAGACATTGATTTCAAAATGAAATGCCAAATTAACGTTCATCTGAAAAATGGAGTTTGGACCACTGAGCAACAGTTCAGTTAATTTTCACCTAAGCTTTGGTAAGATCTTCTGATCTGGTCTCTGGTTCAGGAGTAGCTTGCTATTTTGAACGTGACAATTTTAGCCTCTTCCAAAAGACGTCTGTGTTTGGTGGCTTTTGATGCACTGACACCAGCCTCAGTCCACTGCTTGTGAATTTCTCCAAGTTCTTCAGTCGACTTGACTTGACAATCCTCTCAAGACTATGTGCGTTGCTTATGTTCCTTTGCCTAACACAATTTTCCTGTCCAATCAACTTCACATTAACAGTTGAAGACAAAATTACTTGCCCCCCTATGAATTCTTTTTTTTAAATTTCCCAAGTGCTGTTAAAAAAGATCACATAATTTTTAACACAGCTTTTCACATCCTAGTTCCTAGTTTTATTTTGGATGCTTACATTATTTCCTTTGCACACAGAAACAAAATTATTGAACAAAAAACAAAAACTACCAGGGTCAAAATTATTCGCCCCCTTGATGCTAATATTCAGTTGCGTATCCTTTTTATGGGATAACAGCTTGCATTTGTTGTACATATTTAATCTGCAGTGGAAAAAAAAAAAAAGATAGTTGACAAGATTTCCTATGTGTCCAGACTTTAGGGACACCCTGTAGTTTGTAACAAGTCTCTGGCACATCTCTTGAGTAATCCCAGCCCATTCTTCTTCAGTAAATCTCTCAAGCTCTTCCAGATTTGATGATCTTCTGGCATGGACCCAGGTCTTCAGTTGACCCCACAGATTTTCAGTTGGATTCAAGTCAGGGTTGTGTGCAGGCCAGTCAGGAACATTTACTTCAGTCTTCTGGTGGACCAGTTTCCCAGTTCCAGACGCACTGACGCATCCCCACAAAATAATACTGCCACCACCGTGTGACTGTCTTCTTTGACACTACAATTCCTGACTTGGCTAAGTCATTAACTAGTGTTTTCGTGGTTGTTACAGCATCGTCAGACACATCTCTCACAAGTTTTCTTTCCAGAGTCTTTGAAATCTTTGGCTTCCTACCTCTGCCAGACTTGTTCTGGCTCTCTTTGAATTTCTTGATGTAACATCTCGCTCCACTTCTTGACACTTGAAAATGATGTGATAACTTTGTGTACCCTTCTCCTGCTTTGTAAGCATCAAAGATTCTTTTTCTCAAATTCAAACTGATTTCTTTAGTTTTTGGCTTGATGTTTTCTCAAGTGACAGCTCAAATCCTTAATGAAGTTTTTATATTGTGTGTAAAGGGAAAGATGATCCTCAATTTTAACTTGATTGATTGATTGATTACAAGCTGTGAGGATTACAAAGTTAAAGCACATTATTGCACAACACTGGTTTGTGCTTTGGCTCAATGACAAGGTCAGTTCTTAAGGGGGCTGATAAAATTGACCCTTGTAATTTTTCATTTTTCTAAAACTATTCTGTTATTATGTAAAAAACAAAAAACAAAAAAACAATTAAATTGTGCTTTGTGAAGAAAACTAGTATGTTTAGAAGTGCTATGATGAAAATCACCTGCTCTGTTTAAACTGCACCTGGGAAAATTTTGAATTATTATTTTTTTTTTAAAGTAAAATTTCATAGGGTAGATAATAATTTTGTCTTCGACTGTGCATGCTTTGATACAGAGCTCAGCCAACAGAAAAGATAAAATAGAAAAATAAAATAGAAAAATGCTTGAAACATTTTATTTTGCATGCAATGAGTCTAGAGTATATAAAACACTGTTAAATAACTAATGTAAAATATTAAGCATTTTCACAATATATTAATTTTTTTTGTTGCACTACTAGTAGTAGTACATCCACCACAACAGAATGTTGGTGGATAAAATAGTTTCTAGCACTCATAGCACTGGAAATTCTTTTTATACTATTCAACAACAATTTCTTTGCAAAAACAATGCCTGCTTGACTTTGAATAACAACAAGCTCACCAGCTAGTCTCCTGCAGTGAGTCATCTCACACATTGGTCATCGCAATCTTGACCAGTGCAGCTCAAACATTCAGTCACTTGGCACAGCTGGTCTGAGAACATGAATTACAGGTTAATTATCAGGTGCAGAAAGCTTTGTTACAATGAAGGTAATGCAATAAGAATGACTGAGCACAAGATCCCTACAATACAGGGCAGGTGGTGAACCACACAGAGAGCTCACTACTATTGTGACTGTCATTGCTGTTGGCTAACTTGGTTGCACAAACATTTACATCTTGAGTCCTGGGTCATCTGTGGGCCATTTGCAATGTGAGCTGGAGTGACGACAACCATCTGAAGCTCCCCATTAGTCAGTTAGAACTGTAGAAGTGTCTTGAAGGTGAAACATTCTCCAGAACCTAAAAGAGAAGTCTAGTTGCTTTCTACTGAAGCTCCTAGGGTTGAGCTAGAGTGAGTTTGTTGGTTCAGAAGCTGATACATTGCCAATGATTAAGGGACTTCCTACCGACAAGGAAGTAACAGCAGCTCAGCAGCATTGGTCAGAAATCAATCTCTGTGTTGCAAACTCATGCCAGGATTCTTTCCTCTTTTTCCATGATCAAATGTTTGTGGAAGACTGCATGTAACATCAGGGAAGATTGCATGTAACATCAGAGGATAATGAGTTTTTTTTTCTCGTGTTCAAGTTTCAAACCAAAGGTAGATATGCTAATCATGAGATGAAGTCTTAACTGTGAGAAGGACTGCAAAGATGCAGATTTTTTGGCATTTTATATGTTTACCAGGTGAGTGTCAGATCATGCAAAATCCATTCTGCAGCATGGCAACAAATCCAAACATACAGCCAGAGTCGTAAATAACTATCTTTATCCACAAGAGAAAAAAATTGTATTGCAAACAGATGGTCTGACCCCTACAGAGCCCTGATCTCAGCATCATAGAGTCATTCTTATTACATTAAGAGACAAAAGAAACTGAGACAGTCTAAAACCACAGAAGAACTATGGCACGTTTTCCAAAAAAGTGTACCAAGGAGAACTGGAGCTATTTTAAAGGCAGTCTCTCTTTTCTCTCTTTACTGCATTTTGCTTGAGGTTAATTAATAAATACAAAATAAAATGAAGTAGTCAGGAAAAGCAAAGTGCCTAAAACTTGCACAGCACATCAATTTTGATATATTATCAACAGGATAAAATCATATATATATATATATATACATATATATATATATATATATATATATATATATATATATATATATATATATATATATATATATATATATATATGTGTATATATATATATATATGTATATATATATATATATATATATATATATATATATATATATATATATATATATATATATATATATATATATATATATATATATATATATATATATATATATATATATATATATATATATATATATATATATACAGCCTGCTATGACCACATGTACTGGAGCACTTTGTTTCCTGGCTCAATTGGAAGTGTGCACCACTCCCACATCCTCCCCCTCCAGCTGCTGTCATCATTATGATTGTTGCTGTTTATTTTGGCAAAACAACAGCTGTTATGACAGAACTCTCCTATGTACAACATGGTCTGCCACTTGTTCAGATGTCAAGTATTGAAGAGCTTCTATTTTCATACAGTACCACCTACTGGTTCTTAACAACCTGTTTTTCCTCGCTCCCTCTTTCTCTGAGGTCAGCAGTCAGTTCACACAGCCATCAGAACTTTTTTTTAGAAACATGCAAAAACATGAAGTAGGACATGTTAGATTTGGAAAAACCATGTATTGAAAAATAGTGTGGTTTGATAATACAACACTATACATAAGATAATAAGCATTGAAAACAGTTCTACTAATATCTACAAATCAGCTGTTTATCACTCACTATCATTTTCTTGTTATTTTTTCTTTGAAACATCTCTCTTGCCTCCTACAGTGGTTCTTCATTCTCTAGTGTAAAGTGTGTGGATTTGCTTTGCAAAGAAATAAGAGATAATGAGGCACAGTCAAAGATAAATCAGATAATTAGTGGGAAGTCAATAATAAATTAAAAGAAATGGGAGGGAGAGGAAGGAAGAAAATGAAGAAGGAGAGGTTGTGTAGATGAGGGAGGGTAAGAAATTAAAACTGATAAAGCAGTGACTGCTTAATTTTTCCTGATTTGTTAAAAGTTCTATCACCCATATGGTAGCATCCTATTCCACTACAGTGTATATATTTACACAGACTAGTTACACAACTACTGATTCGAGCAGGTAATTCCAGATGTCCGTCTGACCAGCACACTTTGCAGTTCCTCCTGGGGGATCCTGAGGTGTTCCCAGGCCAGATGAGATATTCAATCCCTCCAGTGAGCTCTGGATCTGGAAATTTTGCCCTATCATTTTATTTATGATATGTTTTTTGTATCAAATTTGATACATTGGGCCGTTCTGGCAACTTTTTGCTTGCAACAATCTTAAGCAAAACTCCACTTTCTCCAGCCTACTAATTAGCATTAAGTGAGCTGACATAATTCTTAACAAAAAATAATATAATAATAAATGAAATTAAAAGAAAGAACAAAACAACAAACTGCAGGGAGCTTTGTCTCCATCTCCCAGTAGACTCTCACACTGGACATATGTACTACTCCCATTTGCATGTACATGCCTAGAATCTGCTCTATCTCCTCCTCGTCCTTATCTTCTGCAAACTACTCCATGTCACTTGTGTTGCCATCCAGTATCTCATTGATGACATTTTCAGTGTACTTTCTTTTTCTCTCTTCTTCGTCTAGTCTTTTTGACATCTAAAAATTGGTCAATATAATATAGCTATTATGATTTCAGAGGAATTGTTATTATATAAATACTCAAAATGCATTTGAATATGGAATTTACTTCATTAATTGAGTTAATTAAGTCATCAAAATAGTGTGTATTTGTATTTTCATAGGTATAATGCAGATTACATTACATTACAAAAATGGTACATGACAATTCAAGAAAAAGCATGTTATAAACCTCGAGTATCAAATTTGATAGAGACATTTTAACACAAGTTAACTGAAATATAAACAGTGAATTGCTTAGTAAATATGCATTCTTTCAATGTAGAAAATATATATTGGAAAAATGAGTAACAACTTAGATGTTATTTTTACCATTACTTCTTGAAAATTAGCAATGATTTTCCTGAAAAACACGTGTGGCAGATTTCATGAGAATACCCATTTTGAAAAGGGGCAAAATGCGACTTCAGCTGCCTGTAGTGGAATGATAATCCACAAGGGGGTAGAATACATGTTTCACTTTATATACAACAGGTTTTTCAAAGAAACTATCTATCATGTTGATGAGATTGAGGTCTCAGAAACTTATTTTTATTTATATATATATATATATATATATATATGTGTGTGCGTGTGTGTGTGTGTGTGTGTGTTTTAAAGTATTTTTTTTGCCTTTTATTTGATAGGTGCAGTGGAGACAGACAGGAAAGGAGGGAGAAGAGTGAGGGGAAAAGACATGCAGCAAAGGGCCACAAGTAGGAATCGAACCCGGGCCACTGCATCAGGGAAGCCCCTGTTCATGGGTCACCCGCTTAACCCGTTGAGCTATCCGAGCACCCTGAAACTCATATATATCAAAAATGAGACAAATGGTTTTATAGCTCCTTCCCTTAGGGAAGTACCACTCCGCCCAACCCAGAGGGAGCATTCCAGTAGAGAGCCATGGTCTCGGACTTGGAAGTGCTGATCCTCAATGCCAGCCCCTTTGCATTCAGCTGCAAATTGTTCCAGTGCGTGCAGGAGGTTATGGTCTAATGAAGCAAACAGCACCTCATCATCTGCAAAAAGCAGAGATGTGATCCTGAAGTCCCCAAACCAAACACCCTCCTCACACGTTCTGTGCCTTGAGATCCTGTCCATGAACACCACAGGATCAGAGACAAAGGGCAGCCCTGACAGAGTCCAACAAGCACAGTAAAAATGTTTAACCCTTTAAGCGCCAAAGTCGCAAAATTGTGACATGCAACATTACTAAATTTAACAAGCCATAGCTGCAAATATGGTGCCTCATGTAGTTACTACTTTACACCAAGAGATGGTTGACATCTGGAACTTCAATCTGAGCAACATTTGTGGGCGTGTTTTCACTGAAAATTTTGGAGTTTATAGAGTTTGAAAACCGCCCCCCGGTCGAAGAGACGAGGAAGTAGTGGTTGTAGTCGGAGTGTAACATAGAGTGCATTTTAGTGAGAGAAAACTTACCATGTCGAGAGGTCTGTTCACCGTTGACAAAGTACTTCATCAAGTAATGGCTGACTCAGATTCTGAAGAGGAATATTCACCCTCTGATGAAGATGTTCAGTCATCCAGTGAGACAGAAAGTGACGCTGCGTCTGTGCATAACGGCAGCAAGTTCATGCACCATGACAGTCCACAAGCAGCACATACTGGAGCCAATGCTTTGTTTCACCATGTCCTGGGTGGCAGAAGGGGACATTGTGGGTGTAGCAGGGGTGTTCAAAACAGTGCTAATGGTGAGGGGGCTAGCAGGAATGCAAAAACCCACAGAAATAGCGGCAGACGCGGTAGAAGCCACGGGAGAAAATGCACTGCTAATAGCGGTGGAGGCCGCAGTGGCGTTCATGGCCCCGCCGTAAATGAGTTGGGTTTGCTTGAGCGATGAGGAAGAGTAATCACAAGTGGATCAGACATTTTGATGAGCCTGTTGGGTATCGTGGAGACAGGGATCTGACTAATTCTGAGCCAAGCATTGCCATCTTGATCGATAAACATCTGTAAAAGTTATGTAATCCATATGGCCGCTGCCTGGTGCTGTCATAATATGCAAATTAGATGAGTGAATTTACTCCCATCACAAACTTTGGGTCATACTGATGATTTTTCTCATTTACAGTATGCCTTTATCTCTAATCGCTTTCAAGTTACAACCTTTTGAAAAAGTGATCTCAAAACTGAATATTTTATCGAACAAACTGTGGCGCCCAGCCAATTCAGTTCAATTCAATTCAATTTTATTTATATAGCGCCAATTACAGTCAAATTGTCTCAAGACGCTTTACAGAACCCATATGCCTGAAACCCCAGAGCAAGCCCTAAGGCAACAGTGGCAAGGAAAACACCCTTTTAACAGGGAAAAAAACCTTGAGCAAAACCCAGCTCTTTATGTGGGGGGACCCATCTTCCTGCTGGCCGGCGGGTTGAGAGGGACAGAAGAGGTAGAGTGGTAGAGGGGTAAAGAGGTAGTGGGGTAGAGAGGCAGAGGGTTAGAGAGGCAAAGAGGTAGAGGGGCAGAGAGTGGAGGGATGGGGGAAGAAGGGGGTGGGGAGCAAGGAACATAAGACACAATTTGATACATGCATGATAAGACAGATAATACATACAAAGTACAAGCTAACATGGAAACTGATTCATGGTTTACTGTTTTGGTGTATGGCTCTGGCATTAAATATACTACATATATAGCTGGTAGTAAAATTCAAACAGTATGTAGATTAGCATATCAAGTATAGTAAGGTCAATGCAGAGTAGATTGGTGGAAATGGGAAGCAGGAAGCAGTGGGCTGGAGCAAGGTCAGGAGCAGCATCCCACAGTGGACATGATGGAGACTAGGCCAGTTGGTGGGACAACAACAGATCTGAAGCATCCAGCTCAGGGACCAGGGACACTCGGAGAAAGGACACAGAGAGAAACAGAGTGAGTGTAATGCAATAACAGTATATATATTCAATATAAAGGTAGATACAGAAGGTCTCAGTGCATCAAGAGAGGTCCCCCAGCAGCCTAGGCCTATAGCAGCATAACTAGGGGCAGAATTAAGGGATGTCGAAAGAGGAAATCAGTTGTGCAAATGAAGGCACCAGCTGACCCCCTCAGGGTCACCCAGTCAGCCCTAACTATAAAATTTGTTAAAAAGGAAGGTTTTAAGCCTGGTCTTAAAAATAGAGAGGGTGTCTGCCTCCTGAACCCAAACTGGGAGCTGGTTCCACAGGAGAGGCGCCTCATAACTGAAGGCTCCTCCTCCCATTCTACTTTTAGAGATTCTAGGAACAACAAGTAAGCCTGCAGTCTGAGAGTGAAGATTTCTGCTAGGATAGTATGGTATTATCAGGTCTTTAAGATATGATGGATATCGGTTGTTAAAAACTTTATATGTCAGAAGAAGGATTTTGAATTCTATTCTAGATTTAACAGGAAGCCAATGAAGAGAAACCAGTACAGGAGAAATATGATCTCTCTTGCTAACTCCTGTCAGTACTCTGGCTGCAGCGTTTTGGATCAGCTGTAGATGTTTGAGAAGCGCTATTGGGACAACATGATAATAAGGAATTGCAATAGTCAACCCTAGAAGTAACAAATGCGTGGACTAGTTTTTCTGCATCACTCTGAGACAGGATGTTCCTGATTTTTACAATATTGCTCAGGTGAAAAAATGAAGTCCTACAGATTTGTTTTATGTGTGAGTTAAAGGACATGTCCTGGTCAAAGAAAACTCAGAGGTTTCTCACAGTAGTACTGGAGGCCAATGTAATGAAATTCAGAGTAACTATATGCTTTGAAAGCGAGTTTCTACGATGTTTGGAGCCAAATACAATTACTTCAGTCTTTTCTGAATTTACTAGTAGGAAATTACAGGTCGTGCTGCACAGTGACGTAGTGGTTAGCACTTTCGCCTTGCAGCGAGAAGATCCCTGGTTCGCGTCCCGGCTTTCCCGGGATCTTTCTGCATGGAGTTTGCATGTTCTCCCTGTGCATGCGTGGGTTTTCTCCGGGTACTCCGGCTTCCTCCCACAGTCCAAAAATATGCTGAGGTTAATTGATTATTCTAAATTGCCCGTAGGTGTGAATGTGAGAGTGCTTGTTTGTCTATATATGTAGCCCTGCGACAGACTGGCGACCTGTCTAGGGTGTCCCCTGCCTTCGCCTGAGTCAGCTGGGATAGGCTCCAGCCCCCCCCCCGCGACCCTAGTGAGGATTAAGCGGTGTATAGATAATGGATGGATGGATGGAATATCTAATTATAATACAAAAAGGAACAATAATTAACTAAATATTAGTAGGTTAGCTGATGAGGATCAGTCTGCCTGGTGCAGCTTTAAATCCTACACTGCCTTAATTTCCTTTACAGAGACAGCATCCTACACTCAAATCTTGTCCAGAGGAATTTACTCCAAACGTGCCAGGCAACAGGCACGCGCACACACAAGGGTTGGGTTTAAAAAAAAAAAAACACACAAAGAAAAAAACAATAGCAGTAAAACGGCAGAGGGCTTGCTGCGGTGAACCCACAGACAGAACAGCAGTAGCGCAGCGGCCTGCTTCAGGGATGGAGCCACCCGTAAGTGAAGGCGCAGCCCCCCAGGCAACAGGGGAGGCAGCCATGGAAGAATGCAGCTTGATAACTCAGGAATCCAATGTAGCGCGTGGATTATTATGCACGGCTCCGAGGCCAAACATGCCCAACTCCCAACCTTCGGCCGGGATACAGGCCGAACTGCTCACAAAAGTGAACGGAGGAAGCTCGACAGCCAGCGTCTCAAGACAGCCACGTGGATCCAACACAGCCACGCCAAACCACTTTACACCAAATTACAGGTCATGCAGGCCTTTATGTCCTGGAGACAATCTCGCAGTCTGGCTAGCTGATTAGTTTCATCTGGCTTCATAGATAAATACAATTGTGTCATCAGCATAACAATGGAAATTAATACAGTGCTTCCTGATAATATTGCCTAAAGGAAGCATGTATAATGTGAACAGTATTGGTCCTAAAACAGAACCCTGAGGAACTCCATGATTAACCTTAGTACGGTCAGAAGAGTCATTGTTGATATGCATGAACTGGAACCTGTCTGATAAGTAGGATTTAAACCAGTCCAGTGCTGTCTCTTTAATGCCAATAGAATGTTCTAGTAGCTGTAATAAAAATTTGTGGTCGATTGTATCAAATGCCGCACTAAGGTCCAACAAAACAAGTATAGAGACCAGTCCATTATCTGACGCTATGAGAAGGTCATTTGTAACTTTCACCAGAGCTGTTTCTGTGCTATGATGCAATCTGAAGCCTGACTGAAACTCTTCAAACAAGCTATTCCTTTGTAAATGTTCACATAATTGATTTGCAACTGTTCTCTCCAGAATTTTAGAGAGAAATGGGAGGTTGGATATCGGTCTATAGTTAGCTAAAACATCTGGATCTAGAGTGGGCTTTTTGAGTAAAGGTTTGATTACAGCAATTTTAAAAGCCTGTGGTACATAGCCTGTTACTAGAGAGAGAGATTAATCAGATCTAACATTGAAGAATTAATTAAAGGTAAAGCCTCCTTGAACAGTCTAGTTGGGATAGGATCTAAAAGACATGTTGATGGATGTAGAAACTGTTGAAATTAGTTGAGAGATATATAGGAGCGAAAAATTCTAAATATCCATCTGGTCGTACAGCCAATTCTAAAGCAACTGTACTCAATGATACATCTGTGAGGAAGGGCCAGATTAATTTTTTCTCTAATCATAACAATTTTATCTGTAAAGAAGCTCATGAAGTCGTTACTGCTCAGCACGAAAGGAATACAAGGTTCAACAGAGCTCTGACTCTTTGTTAGCCTGGCTACAGTGCTGAAGGGAAACCTGGGGTTGTTCTTGTTTTCCTCTATTAAAGATTAATAATATGTTGTCCTGGCATTATGAATAGCTTTCTTGTAAATTACTAGACTATTTTTCCAAGCTACATAAACTTCCTCTAAACTAGCGGCATACTACTTCCTTTCCAGCTTTTGGGATGCCCTGCTTCAAAGTCCGCAGCTGGGAATTATACCAAGGAGCCTAAAGGGTTAACTTAGAGAATGCAAACACAGCTCTCACTATGGTTGTACAAGGACCGAATGGCTTGACCCCCATACCAATACCATTACAGTACCTGCTATAGGGCCCCTCAAGGGACACGGTCTAAACCTTTTGTATATCCAGGAAAAACATGTGGAGTGGTTGGTTGAAGTCCCATGAAACCCTCAGCAGCTCCACCTGGGTAAAGAGCTGGTCCACTGTTCTAGGGCGAGGATGGAAACCACATTACTCCTCCTCAATCCGAGGTTCGACAGTCAGTCAGAGCCTCCCTTCCAGCATCCTGGTGTATACTTTCCCAGGGAGGCTGAGTAGTATGATACTCCAATAATTGGAGCACACTCTTTGGTCCCCCTTTTTTAAAAAAGGGAGCCACCACCAAGGTCTGCTACTCCATGCGACACTGAAGACACATGTCAGCCAAGACAGTCCACCTCTACGGGTAAAGATTCCCTTGAGTCTTCAGGCCCTGCCTCCTCAGCAGAGGACATGTTAACTGGGTTAAGGAGTTCCAAGAAGTGCTTTTACAACCATCCAACAATGTCCCCAGTCTGGGCCAGCAGTTCTCATCCTTGACTGTACACAGCCTGGACAAAGCTCTTCTTCCCCTTCCTGAGGCATTGAACAGTTTGTCAGAACTTCCTCAAAGTCCTGTATAGCCTCTCTGAAACCTGCATTTTAGATTCTGCAACTGCAGCCTTTTTGGCTGATCAGTACCTGTCTACTACTCAGGACACCTTGAGCCAACCAGACCTGAAAAAAAGAGAAACTCTAACCCCTACTCTGTCATCAGATCCAACTCAGCAAATGGTGATGATCAGTCAGCAGCTCTGCTCCTCTCTTTACCCAAGTGTCTGAGACATCCAGCTGCAGGTCTGATGGCATGACTACAAAGTTGGTCATTGACCTGTGGCCTATGGTGCTCTGGTACCAAATACACTTATGAACCACCTTATGTTTGTTATGGCCAATCCATGACAAGCAAAAGAAGTCCAATAACCGAAGTGTCAGAGTCCCAGCCTGGTCCCCTATCTGCCTTCCCTCTCTCTCTCCCTCCTTTTCTCTTCCTCCTCTCCCTCTTTTCTATTCTGCCTGTCTGTCCTCATCTGACACCTTCTCCCACCTTGCTACACTCCTGGCTGCTCCTGCTGGTTGGGATTATTGGGTTCAGCTGCACTCTGTCACAGCTGTGGCTGATTGCTCGTCAGCGGCAGATAAAGCTGGGCCCGTCCTTCCCCTCAGTGTCAGATCGTAACGCCTGTTGCAGGAGGCACTTGCCACCCTGCTTCCCGCCTGCTTGCCATTCGAGCCACCACTGGCCCATTCCACAGAACCTGGTCTGCCTGCGCTGTCTGCTCCCGGCTGTTCGCCCGCAGCAGTGGCTTCTGCCAGCCCGCTGTCCGAGCCACCGCTGGCTCGTTTCCCCTGGGCCCAGTTCAGCATCTGCCCTGCCCGGCCGCCCACGGCGGTCCACACAAGCCCGTACCAGCACATCAGCCCGGATGTCGGTCCGCTGAGCCTGGCAGTCAGCTCCCCGTGTTGGCTCTCGTGAGTAGCCCTCTTAACTGTTCCGGTTCGGATTTCTGTCTGGCAGTGCGTTTATCTCCTGTCGTCACAGGTGCGCCTTCAGTTAGCCCTTCTAATTATTTCTGTTTGGACTTCAGTCAGGCAGTTGAGCTTCCCTCTTGCCATCACGTGAGCTTTTAAAAAACTCTGGACATTCTCATCTAGTTTTGGTTCCTCCGGCCTGGACTCCGTTCCCAGCTGAGTTTTTGTGTTCTGCTTTATGAGAATTAATAAACACGCTTGATACCAGACCTGTCCAGCCTTGTGTGTGTTTGCCTGCATTCTGGGTTCAGAACTCTGCTGCCCCGTGACAGTACGATCTGACCATAAAATGAACCCAGCAGGCACACGGACAGGTTCAGCTCTCTCACCAGCCCTACCCCGGATCAGGGTGGCTGCCACCAGCCGGGGGAGGCGGCTCCGCCATGGTCGATGTCAGCCTTCTGTCTTTGACCCTGTCCTGAATAAGGAGTATAACGATCTGTTGAATAAGCTTGCCCATTTCTATGGGTTATGGAAAGAAGCGTCAGATCCTCAGTTAGCAGAGGAGTTTGTGTTGCTGGCACGCCGTGAGGTGGCCCAGAAGCCTCGGCTCACTCACCTTCTGCCTGAGTTTGTCTCCGAGCTTGTGAACGCACCTCTGACCCTCCTTAGTGACTTGCCGGATGGCTCTCTGCCTGTGCCTGTGTTAGCTTGCTCTCAGCCAGCTAGCCCCCTGCCCAGCAATCCACCAGAGCCTGCTTTCCAGCATCCTGTTGGGCCACCAGGGGGAGAGCATCCCCGTCGGAGACGCAGCTCCAGGAGAGGCCGAACCTCGCCGCTCAGTGGCGTTACTGGGGTCTCGCCACTGAGTCCGGCTGAGGTCCCAGCAGAGTGCATTCCGGGGGTTTCTCTGTACCAGCCCTGCGACTGGTCTGCGCTAGAACGGGTCAACGCCACCTCCTCTGCCTCGGAGGAACCCTGCGCCACCCGGTTACCTGTCCTTGTTGGGGCCGCCGCCCCGTCTTCCGTCCTTGAAGGGCCCAGGGCCACCCTCTCGGTTCCTGAAATATTCGAAGCCGCCTCGTCAGTCGTTGAGAGGCTGACCGCCTCTCTCACCCTTGTGGGGGCTGAGGCACCCTCGGCAGTTCGTGAGGCCTTGGGGACCGCCCTTTTTGGCCTTGGGGAGCTCAAAGATGTCTGGTCAGACAACAGGGGGTCCGTGGACCTCTCTCAGGTTCCTGGGGCCCGTGAAACCGCCACCTCAGTTCTTGAGGCGCTCCAGGCTGCTGCTTCTCTCCTGGAGAGGCCTGAGGTCGTCTCCTCTGTTCCTGAGGGAGCATGCGCCGCCTCACTTCCTGCTTCTGAAGAGCCCTGCGCCGCCTCAGTTCCCGAGCAGGTCGACGCTGTCGATGCCGCCTCAGGTCCCGAGCAGGTCGACGCTGTCTCTGCCTCAGTTCCAGAGGGGGTCGACGCTGCCTCACCCATCTCCAAGCGGGTCGATGCTGTCGACACCGCCTCAGTATCCGAGCGGGTCGACGCTGTCGACGCCGCCTCAGTTCCCGTGCGGGTCGACGCTGTCGACGCCACCTCAGTCCCCGAGCGGGTCGACACTGTCTCCGCCTCAGTTCCAGAGGGGGTCGACGCTGTCGACACTGCCTCACCCGTCTCCGAGCGGGTCGACGCCGCCTCCGCATCAGTTCCCGAGCGGGTCGACGCTGTCGACGCCGCCTCAGTTCCCGAGCGGGTCGACGCTGTCGACGCCACCTCAGTTCCCGAGCGGGTCGACGCTGTCGACGCCGCCTCAGTTCCCGAGCGGGTTGACGCTGTCGACGCCGCCTCAGTTCCCGAGCAGGTCGACGCTGAATGAAGATGAGTAAAAGTACGCATTAAAGTAAGTTTGAAAAATATACAATTTTATTTAGCAGACGCTTTTATCCAAAGCAACATACATCTGAGAGAATGAAGTATAATATGGATCAAAGACAATGACAAAATGAATAATGTATTTAAAGGTCCTATACAGTGAAAATATTTTTTTTGTATGTGTGTTTTGTGAGTAGCAAGAGAATGAGACCAGCAGCCGAAAGCAGTCCTCCAGTTGAACTACATCACTGACCTGAAGATGAAATTTAAAGAGCTGGGAAGAGAAATCAGCCAAACTCAGAGCACCAAGGCTCATGAAGGTCTCCTCCACCATCAACACAGAGCTGATCAAGCTAATCATCCTGAGGACTGAGATCAGAGAGCAGCAACAAGACAAGACAGAGAGAACTACAAGGCATGGCTGACAGCTCTGATAGGAGGTGAAGGAGCTGAGAGAAGAGAAGGAGAATTACGGGAAAGAATGACTACTCTGTTAGTGTAAGGGCCTCCTTCCCAGTTCCTCCATCTGCCCCCACCTGACCTCCCCTTTTTCTCCCTCTCTCCCCTTTTTCTTTCACTCACCTCCTGTTCTACTCCTTTAGGTTCTCCCTCCCTCCCTCTCTCTGTCTCCTCGGCTCTCTCTCTCTCACCGTTCTGTGCCACTCCCTGCAGCGGCTGATTCTAATCATAGTCTTCGTCAGCAGCAACACCGGGCAGCTGCGGCGCAGCACATCTGTCTCATCTCTCCATCCATAAAAGTCGGCTCCAAACTCCACTCCCTGCCAGATTGTAGCTTTGGCTCCTAGCTGATAAGTGATAGGCCATAGCACATTGTTGCTCTCTTGTTTCGTGCCTTGTACTAACCCACGCTTCTTGTATCTGCAGTAACTGCTGGCCACACTGCCCGGTCCTGCTTAGCCCCGCCATTCCAACTGCCCATCAGCATGTCTGCACACACCTCTGGAAGAGGTTCGATCACATTTTGCCTGCCCCGGTTCGGTCCTTCTACCCAGCCTCGAATCTCCCACCCTCCCCCACCTGGCCCATTCTCCAGACCACAGATTTTTTTTTTTGACTAGTTTGTCAAAGACTGTAAATGTGTAAGAAAAACACTGAGATGATGATTTAAATATTACCACAGACAACCTGAAAATTCTGAGCTTTGTTTCTAGTATCGGGAAAATAGCCAAATTATACAGAAGAACACCTTGCAATGTTACACCCTCCACATTGAACGCCATGTAGTGGCAGTCTCTCCCTCTCTCTCTCTCCAGGTAGGTGTAGGCGTGAGCGTGGTGTGTGACATTGTGGACAGGTGCTGCCAATCGGCAATCACAGGCAGGTAGGAGTGATCAGCGACAGCCAATCTCCTCCTTCATATAAGCCGGGCACAGTCACCACTCTTTGCCAGACCGTTGAACAATGCAGTCAGTGTTTGATCTCTGTTTAGCTCCCTTGTAATTTTCTGGTACTATCAGTCTTCTCCTGTTCCGTAGTTGCGGATACCACCCGATTGCTGTTCCCTCTGCATTATCCACCATCCATCTCCTTTCACCTGTCCAGACCAGCCCTGGATCTCTGTTCATTCATTCCACCCGCTGCAGTACACGTCTCACCTCTGGCACCACTCCAGCCACACGCAACATCCGCCGCCTGGATTCACTCCATTCCTCTTCAGCCAGTAGGAGGAATTTTGTTCCCTGCTCAGTCTCTGTATTCTGTCTTAGTGTTCCCTTGAATATTTCATTGCTAGGTTAATATTTCAGTGTGTCAGCATGTGCAGTACTATTGTGGTTAGTGTATTTCTGTGTAGTGCTCTCTGGCGCTTTTTGCCATTTAGTGTTCCAACCATTCTTAGTTTCTTGTAAGGGTTTTCCTGACCTTTCAAGTTGCACCATTTTGGCATTTGGGTTCTTGGTAGTCTGTAGCCTTACTCTGTTAAACTTTCCTGACCTTGTGATACTTTGTTCGGATTAGTTTGTTAGTTCTCGCTATTGTTCGAGTGTAGTCTGATATCATTGCTGTGCCCCTCCAATCCCTTTGGGGACTCTCTAGTTCTCAGGCAGTTTGCTCCTCAGTCCGCATTTCCTGTAATCTGTACATTCTGTAAATAAATTTTTTGTTTAAAAACCTTGTTGCCGTGTCTTCGTTGTCTGCACTTGAGTCTCCATATCGGAATTGTAACATGCTATTTTAAAGTTATTTAACCTTACTGTGAGAATTAGACATTTCTATGACATCTGATTTATCACACCAACCTTATGACATAAATTTGACCCAGTTACAGAGTCACATGTTTCAGAAGCTACCTGGGAAAGTTATTCTGTAGCATCCTTAAGAGTTGACCTCAAGACTTCTTCAATGAACATAGTATCCTGAGCAGGACTCAGATTGGATTTTCACTACAACGTTGAATTACAGATCAGGGGTCCGTTTCACAAAGCAGGTTTAGTGAAAACTCTGAGTCTGTTAACCCTGAAATGAAGGAAACTCAGAGTTTTCCGTTTCAAAAAGGGAGGTAACTCAAACCAGAGAAAGAGGGGTAAGCCTGTTTCACAGAGAGAGGTAACTTAAGCTCTCGGTCAGTTACCATAGTAACAGAGTCGATGAACCTAACCTGGTCGGGACCAGGTTTTTCTCAATGAACCATGAGTTTTTCTCTGTCTCCTTCCTCTTTCAGCCACACACGCTATTTGATTTCCTCATTCATTCATTCAGTCAGCAGGTGAGTTTTGGCGTAACCTAGTTCTGCCGCCTGTCAAAATGGCATGTCCTTTCGTTAACGATCCAGTGGATGAAGGAGCAGCATTACTGTGCAGAGAATTAAATATTCATAGGGAGATTGTTATCAGACCGCATATAGATGTTCTTGTATTTCCGGACAATTATCTTTTTGAGTGGTGCCGTTTCACATCACAGTCCATAATCTACATACACAACCTAATCCGTCCTTACATTTGCAACATTACCAATCACAGTCATGCTCTCATATCCCATCAGATATTGTGTGTTGCACTGCGGTTCTTTGCAAGTGGAAGTTTTTTGTATAATGTCGGAGATGCAGCGCACTTAAGTAAGGCAACTGCATACAGACAGGGCGGTCAGAAAAGTGTACCTGGCCCTGAAAGGGTTATTACCCATCTTTGTGGTTTTCCCTGGACATAAACTTGTCAGAGCCATCAAGGAGGAGTTCCCCAGGATTGCAGGTGAATGATGTAGAGATCTGTTAAATTAATTTTAAATCAGATTCTGTTATTGACATTGTGCTGCCACCTCAGACTGGGATTAGTAATGTTTATTTCTTTTAGGATTTCCCAGGGAGTGTTTTTATATTTCATCTTAAACTGCTGCCACGTGCGCTTCTCCCCCGTGGGATTGCACCTAAATGAAATAACTTAATAGGCTACCATTCAAGCAGTTTTCCCCTGTAATATTATTGTGATTGCAAAGGACTACATTTAAACAAACGCATTGTCCCGGGCAGCAATGTTCTCCCATGCTATCTCCCTCTCTTTTGCAGCTGCAGCAGTGTTGCACTTCTTTCTAAAAAAGTGTTCAAACTCGCCATATAAGCGCATTAAGATTTCCAATTCAAGTGGGGTGAAAAATGCAGCCCTCCGCTTCCCAGTTGCCATGGTGACTCGACGAATTGTGGCTCCATTGATAATGGCTTTTTGTAGAGTGGTGCATACGCTTAACTCCGGGTGAAACTACTCCTAGTTGATTAAACCAACTCAAATCAGCTGTTCTGGAACCGGAAACTCAGAGTTTCCTATCTCAGAGTAGATCAACTCAGAGTTCAGGGTTACACTCAGAACCTGCTTTGTGAAACGGACCCCATATCACACCTTCATTAATAAAAATGTCCATCACAACAAACTGTACTTTTGCATATTTCAAAAAAGCATTTGACTTAACGGCCTATTACTGGAATTAATTAAAAATAGTTTAGCAGGTAAGTTCTGATAGAATCAAAACATTGTATACAAGTATCAAGTGTGCTGTGAAAATTGGCAAAAAATACCCCAAAGTAGGAGTGAAACCAGACTGCAGTCTCAGCCTCACCCTGTTTAACATCTATATGGATTAACTGGCAAATCACGAGAACAGTCAGACATTCCTGGTCTCATCCTCTCTGACACAGAAATTAAATGAAGAATGAAATCACTGTTGCCCCTCTACTAAATGAAGCAATGAATTATTAAATTGGTCCATGGTATAATGAACAATTGCATCTGTCATGCTCGCCCCTGCGGGCTCCAGGTAGCTCTCTCCCTTTCCCCGCCCCTTCGTTCTCTTTAGGTGTGTGTGACACTGAGGCTGAAGCAGCAGGTGCATGTCATCTGCAATCAGCAGGAGCTGAGCACGAGCAGGTGGAATGAAGCCAAACAAGACATCTTCAGCTGCAATAAATACAGACGCCACTCACCATTCGTCGTGAACGACCAACCGTCAGTTCTCTGCTCAGCTCTGTTCTGCTCCCTGGCTTTAGAGCTTCTAGTAATTTTTGTTTGTCTCCTTCCAGTTTGGATTCCTGCCTGCTCATGCCTTCCCGGTTTTTGCCTTCCACAGCCAGCCTTCGTTTGCTCCCTGGATCCTCTGTTCTTACTCAGTCGGCTCCTCTGCTCGCCACCAACCTCACGACCCTCCTGCCCTCCTGGTAGCACCCGCCTGGTCCATTACCTCTACTCCCTCCTTCCCTCCGACCCCTCACTTGGAGCCCAGCCACTGCAGCCTCCAGTCACCCACCTTCTCCACTCCATAGTGCCTCCAGCTGTTCTGGTTCCCTACACCAGCTCCTCTCTGCCTGGAGAACCCCTGACTTCAAAACCCTGAATCCCACAGCTAAGTCCCAGTCTTCTGCAAATCCAGACTTAATGTTGTTTTCGTTCTTTAGTGTAGTTAATATTATAGTATAGTCTTAGAATTCTTGGATTGTATTTTGAATATCTCCTAGGTTAAGTATTTTGTAGTACTTCATCTTAGTGAATCTTATATTCTTTAGAAATGTTTCTAAATGAGTGCTAGTGTCACTCTTCAGTTTTGTGACTCTCTAGATTAATATCACTTTTTTCGTTCTCTTCTTGTTAAGCTTGCCTTAGGTGATACCTTCTGTGGGTTTGCTGTTCCTGCCTTCTAGTTTTGAGTAGTTATCCTCCCATCTGCTAGGGCAGCACATAGTCTGTGTTTTTGACTATCTTAGTTTCCAGGTTATTTCCGGTTGTAGTTTTGATTGTCATTTGTAGTTCCTATTTTCTTGTATCTCTGATTTCTGAAAAAATAAAAGTCTTTCTTTTACACTTTCATGCTCCATCTCATTTCCTGCTCTTAGAAACCATAACAGCATCTTAAGGCAGGCTTCAAGAAGACCGTTTACGCACTGGGATTCCTCTAATTCGGAAGAATTTCACCTAGCCTGGAAAGACAGTTTTATCATGTATAAAAAGGTGATTTGTCAGACAAGAACTGCTTCATATTCATCTCTAATAGAGGAAAGAAAAGAACAACCCTGGGTTTCTTTTCAGCTCTGTAGCCAGGCTGACAGTCACAGCTCTGGGGAGTCTTCTGTTCCTTTAACTCTCCATAGTGCTGACTTTTTGACCTACTTCACAAATCAAATTTTGAATATTAGACAAAAGAAAATCATGACCATATCTTTATGTGCAGTGGCTCTGGAAGTGTCCATAGGACCAGACTTGTACTTGAACTGCTTTTCTGCTGTAAATCTCTCACAGCTCTTGTTAGTAAATTCCTCTAAACCAGCAACATGTTTGTTAGACACATCCCCAACCAGACTGCTCAAGGACATCTTTCCTTTAATGGACACTCCAATATTAGACATCATTAACCTCTCTATATTAACTGGCTTTGTATTGCAGGCTTAAAGGTGCTATAATCAAACTATTGAAGAAGCCTACTCGGGATCGAAGCATTTTAGCCATTTACAGACCTTTGTCAAACCTCCTTTTCATTTCCTTTTTGTTTCTTGCCTTACTCATTGATGAAAGATACATTCAGCTGAAAGCAGAAGCTTCCATACACTGTTGTGGGATCATGTGTTCATTATATGAGACAGAAGACAAACTATTTCTCTCCAATTAAGCTGTTTATTTTCTAATATCAGTGTTTCAAAAAATCTTGTACAAGGACCTCCTCTGTTTGGAACAGCCTCCCGGAAAAGGATGAAATCTGAATGTGAACATAACATTTTATTCTACATGGTGCAATGTGATTGGCTATAGGACACACATGTAATACAAATGATGAAATGTGAATGGCTAGAAGGTGGGGATGAACCATGGTTTAGACTCAGTTCTCCCTATGGTTGGTGCACAGATATGTCCATGTCTCTTGCCACACGATTCATCCAATCTATAAGAGCTGCACCCTGTGAAGAGAACCCTCCTTCCTAACACTTTCTGCGCTCTACCTGTCATTTCTTCTCCTTTGTTAGCTGTGATGGGATGCAGCTACTGGTGGTGTCCCACAGGAAGGATTGTTATGGTTTCCCACCTTAAAAAAATAGTTTCAGTGCAGCTTGCTGTTACCTTATAAGGGAATAAGAGTAACCTCTGTGTGTCTTTGGAATGTTTATGTGTAGAACCACTCAATGTTGTGGTGTGTGTGTGTGAACAGCTAGGGTTAATACCTGAATCCATATCTCTGCCTTGAAAGACCAAGCATAATTCATGCATTAATTGCACAATCCATGGTTATTAATATCAATATTGTAATACCCATATGTGATATCAATTTCAGTGTTAGGCTAGCAGTGCCTTTAAAAAATAATAAATCCTGACACTGTATAAAAAGTCACATAACCTTTTTTTTCCCTCACTGTCTGACATTTAATCAGACTAAATGTTTCCTGTTTTAGGTCAGTTAGGATTATCAAAATTGTTTGTATTTGCTAAATGCCAGAATAATGAGAGAATTTTTTTAGACATTTTTTATTACTTTTTTCAAAATTAAACGTTTACATGCATTTCCTTGGTATTTGGTAGCACTTCCTTTAAACAATATGACTTGGGTCAAACATTTTGGGTGTCCTTCCACAACCTTTTCACAGTAATTTGCTGGAATTTTGACCCATTCCTCCTGACAGAACTGGTGTAAGTGAGTCAGATTTGTAGGGGCCGCCTTGTTCACACATGCCTTTTCAGCCCTGTACAAAAATTTTCTATGGGATTGAGATCAGGGCTTTGTGATGGCCACTCCATAACATTGACTTTGTTGTCCATAAGCCACTTAGTAACTAATTTGGCAGTATGCTTAGGGTCATTGTCCTTTAGGAAGATCCATTTGCGCTTAAGCTTTAACTCCTTGGCTGATGTTGCTTCAATATTTCTCCATAATGCTCTTTCCTCATGATGCCATCTATTTTGTGAAGTACACCAGTCCTTCCTGTAGCAAAACATCCCCACAACATGATGCTGCCACCCCCGTATCCCACAGTTGGGAAGGTGTACTCAGATTTGCAAGCTTCCCCATTTTACCCCCTAATGTAACAATGGTCATTATGGCCAAACAGTTCAATTTGAGTTTCATCAGACCATAGGACATTTCTCCAAAAATTAAGGTCTTTGTCCCTGTGTGCATTTGCAAAGTGTAATCTGGCATTTTTATGTTGCTTTTGGATTATGGCTTCTTCCTTGCTGAGTAGCCTTTCAGCCCGTTTCGGTACAGGACTCGTTTCACTGTGGATAATGGCACTCTCTTACCAGCTTCAGCTAGCATCTTCACAAGGTCTTTTGCTTTTGTTTTGGGGTTGATATGCAAATTTCACACCAAAACACATTCATTTCTGGGACACAGACACAGAATCTCCTTCCTGAGCAGTATGATGGCTGAACATTCCCATGGTATACATGTGTATAATTGTTTAAACAGTTGAGCGTGGAACCTTCAGGCATCTGGAAATTGTTCCCAAGGATGAACCAGACTTGTGGAGGTCCACAACTGTTTTCCTGATATCTTGGCTGATTTTTATTTTTATTTTTTGTGATTTTCCCATAATGTCACACAAGGAAGCAGTGTGTTTGAGGTGGTTCTTAAAAATACATCCACAGGTGAGCCTCCGATTAACTAAAATGTTGTCAATTAACCTATTAAATCTTTCACAGCCATGACATCATCATATAGGCCTTCCAAAATAGTTTGAAGGCATGGCAATTTTAGTGGATGGAAACTTCTGAAAGTAGCACAAAATTCTCTAAAAATATTATCTCTCTCATTCTTCTGGCATTTAGCAAATACAAATAATGTTGTAGGGAGTTATGGCAGGGAGGGCTTGGTGACAGGATGGTCAGGTCTGTGTGTGTGTGCACATGTGCTGATCTGGAGTTTAGTATTATTTAAGTACAAATAAATGATCTCATTTCAGTTATGAATGTATATTTATATATATTATTGATACAATTTGTATGCAAAAGAGGTCCACCCAACCAGCTAAACTAAATCATCCAGCAGCAACATTTGAAATTCTGCTGGAAAAACACAGACCTGGCAACCCTGCCTGGCGAGGCTAAACATAAACAAACAATGCATGCTGCAGCGCAAGCTAGCAGAGCATGGAGAATTTTGTGACAGGAGAACGGCCAGGTAAACGGAAAGCAAATGAATCTACTTCAAACCTCACAATAAGTATAACAAAGCCAAGAAAATATGACAAAGCATTTCTCGCCCTCGGCTTCCCAAGTACACCTGTGGGTAAATGAAGAGAGGCCACAGTGTGTTATGTGTCTCAAAACATTAGCTTCTGACAGCATAAAGCCAAATAAGTTAAGGTACCATTTAGAGACTGCACATCCCGAACACAGAGAAAAGCCAGTTGATTTCTTCAGAAAAAAACTACTCAACTGTCGTGAACAACAAAATTGTTTCACTAAAGCAGCATCTGTACCTGGAAATGCCCAACTTGCCTTGTTTAAGGTAGCCTACAGAGTTGGTCAGTGTAAAAAGCCACACATTATTGCACACTTCTGCTATTGACATGGTTTCAACCATGGTTAATGAAGCAGCAGCAAGCAAACTAAAGGCTATTCCTTTGTCAAACAATATATATCGGGAGGCGCACCTTAATGATGAGATAAGAGGTCGGCGGATGAAGCGACTGTTTATTGATAACATACGTCAGACTCATTGATGCTGATGATTTGAAGGAGGATTTGCTTTTTTGCAAATGTGTAATTAACAGAGCCACTGCAGAAGCATTGTTCAAAGTCATTGACACTTACATGAAAGAGGCTGATCTGAAATGGGAGGACTGTGTACAGATCTGCACTGATGGGGCTGAGGCTTTGTCTGGGAAATGAGCAGGGCTGCAAGCGCTCATCAGGCGCACCTCCCCTGATGTGCAGTGGACACACTGTGTGATACATCGAGAGGTGCTGGCGTCTAAACAGCTAAATCCCAAAACAAGACCTGTCAATGCCCAGATTATTGCAGCCCTCTGCGAGGAAATGGGATCTGACCATACAGCTGTTTTGTTTCACAGTGAGTCCCGATGGTTGTCATATGAGAAGGTTTTTTTTCCCAGAGTGTTTGAATTGCTCAGTGAAATCACAATCTTTTTGTAGGAGGAAGGTAATGAACTTGCCCACAAGTTCAGCAATAACAACTTCCTCATGAAACTTGCATACCTCAGTGACATGTTTCAGAAACTCAATTAACTTAATCTCCAGATCCAGGGCATGAAAATACACCTTCCACAGCTCTCAGATGAAATCACATCTTTCACAAGAAAACTGGAGATATGGGAGAAGAGAATGAAAGAGGGGAATATAAACTCATTTGAGAGCCTGACATCATTCATTGAGGACAACAAGCTGCAGAACACATTCATCCCATGCGTGATAAGCCACATTGCCCTACAGAAACAATTTCTGAGTCCAGATCAGAAATACAGATCAAAGCTGGACATTGAAAATAAGCTAAGAGTGGCAGTCTCACAGCTGCAGCCTCAATTTATTAAAAGCTGCAGCACAAAGCAAGCCCACACCAGTCACTGAAAGGATTGTGGGACTTGAAGTGTTATTAGGAATGCTGCTTTTGCAGAGAACATTTGTAAGTTTTTGTTTATTAACAGAGAGTTGTTAACATGCCATTTTTGTGCAGAGGGTAAATTTTGAGTCGAGTTGAAAGGAATTAGTACTGATAGTAAAAATATAAGATTCATGTTACAGTCACAGCTTCCACTCCAGTGACTTATGCATTTATTTTTTTTAGTGGTGGGACGCAATTAAAAAAAATTAATCTAATTAAGTACAGGCTTTGTAATTAATTAATCGCAATTAATTGCAGTTTTGTCAAATAGCAATATTTGACACAATAAGTGAAGTTTTCCAATTCAGATAAAATTGTGGTTGACAGTTGAATCAATGAATAGACATATGTGTGTTTATAATTTAAAATTTATTTTAAAAAAGGAAAATTGGACATATAGAAAAAAGTGATTTTGATGATTTAAAGCCTGGATTTAGTTGTTTTTTTCCACTGTATGGCACATAAAATCAGCATAAGTAGTTCAAGGAGCTTCAGAAAGTTGAAAATCCAGAGAGTCATTCTGTTTTCATCTTTTCTGGGTCTCATAAATGGTGTAATTTTGAGGGTTCTTTTTATAGGAATATCAATTTTTATTTATGTATTTTTTATAAGCAAAAAGCTTAAAATTAAGTTATTAAAAGAGATATTTTTGTTGTTTAGGTTATTCCTCCTCCAAGGAGGCAGAGCCTTGACGGAGTAAAAACTTAAACCACAAAAATGTTTGTTTCATTTCTATTTATCTGCATTTTTCATCTGTCTGCTACATTCACAGATTACTGCAAAATCTAAGTGCAATTATAGCGATTTTATTCAACATTTTAAGACTTTCTGTAAACTCAAGCACTGTCTAGAAAAGTGGTCTATTATGGGATGGCTACACCGTTAGCCGTTAGCAGGACTCGTAGCTAACGTTAGCTCTGGTGCTAACAGCAACATGTTTTACATTGAGGTGATACCGTTGGCTTGAAGTGCTGCGATGATCAGAAAACTCTTTGTTGTACAATTTGCACACAACCAGGCTTTTATCCAAGCTGCCATTGGGAAGATTTTTAAAAGAAAACTTTCTGCTCAACAAGCTCTCGTCTTCCTTCACTTTTCCCCAGTGCCTGACTTCACTCAGTGCTTCCTGTGCTTCTTCTTCATGGCTACAAACAGACTTTAGGTTCATAACCGCCACCTACTGGGCTAGTGTGTTCATCAGTTACCGGTGTACCAGAAATAAGGGAACTGAGGAGGGTGCAATTAATTGCGTTATTAGTTTTAACGCGTTATTTCCGCTGTAATTAATTAATCGAAATTAACGCCTTAAAGTCCCAGCCATAATTTTTTTATTGTTTTTTAGGAAGACTTTTGGAGCTTCCTCCATTAAGTTAGAATACAAATTTGAGAGATGTATTCTGCAAAGTCACTCTTAATGCTTCCACTCTTAAAAATTATGTGCTCATTTTAAGAGTTTTCAGTAAGATGTCACAAACTAAACTTCATATAAATTCTACAGGAGTTTGCAAGCAAAAGATGTGTCTGAGAGTGTGTTTACATGGCTGCGTGCAGGTGGGGGGGCCAGAAAATATTTTTTTCTTCCAAAAGGGGGCCCTGCAGAAAAAGTTTGGGAACCACTGCAGTAACCTAACAGTGAACCTACCAAATCAATACACTGGATACAGTTAAGCAGTCCTGTGACATGTTAGATGTGCTATTACAACCTGGACCATAAAAAGGTGTGCTGCTTTGAGGCAGAAAGAGTTGTGGTTCTGGTTGCTGAAAGAAATGCAAAATGGTGACGATGGTGGCGTGCATAGATGCTGTGGCTCAGAGCTCTTCCATTGAGTCCTTTTTTGTTTTGTTTTTGTATATCTTTTCTATCATTTCAACCATGGCCTGTCAGATAGACATCTTCTACAGTCAGCAAGACCTCCTCTTACTGGGATTCCAGCGAGAATCAAGAATCAAAAATCAAGAATCTTTGTCATTGTGTTTCCACACAACGAAATTATGACTGGTGACTCCCAGCAATAGATAAAAAATAGAAAAAGGCACACTATATACAAATAAAATAAAAAAAACACTGAAAAGATATAAACATGTAAACAGAGTTAGTGCACATGAGCAGTAGGATGAGTGTAAAGTTAGGGGGGGTCTATAAATACCTTTTTCTCACAAAATATTTGGCTAATAGGTTTAAATCAACCTTTAATACATAAAAAATACACATGTACAATGTATTTCTATTTTAATGCTTGCTTCTGTCTGCTACTTGAGTTTAATGAAATACCGCGTTTTGCATGATTTTACAACAAAGTCACTCATCTCCTTCAAAGTCTTGTCTCATTGTTTTGATCTACTTGAAAGTTTGCAGGTTACTCCTGCTTGACCTAATACTTCTGATATTAGGGAAGGGCTTCCATTGCTACACAAAAGTCTGCCAGAGTAACTCTTGACCTATCACTGGTTTTTCCGAGGAGGATTTTCAGATTTTCACCAAATTGCTCTGGTGTAAGCATCTTTCGCTTCCCTCCTTCTGTGGCAAACATCTTGAAAACATGGCTTGTCCTTGGTAATGATACTGATGTGTCTCTGGCATATGTAACTTCTTTCATTCGTTTTGTCTTTGTCTTGAGGTTATCAGTGGTTTTAAGAAGGTAATGATCAATTTGTTCAGCTGCCGTGAAAGGTCCACCCTGGGCCTTTAGTCTATCAAGGATACTGAACTTTCTGTTTTCTACATGCAATAGAGTGGCCTCCTTCTTGCTTAATCCAGCAGCCCTCAGATCATCTTGCCTTTTATTCTAGTCAGTACAGGTTACATTTTAGGAAACAAAGGAAGGTACATTTGATAACAAAATTTTCTAGGCTTGTGGATGATGTAAAGATAGGCTGTAGAAACTCTTAAGACAACCACAGCATTTTGTCACGTGAGATAAAGTATGGTACATTCAGAAAATCCAGCAGAATGTGAGAGAACTGCAATTCTAGTCAGATTGTGGGGATTTTATAGCTTTTACTTGTGAATAATGGTTTCTAAATTTACAGTTTTCCTTCAGTTCACTAATTTCTATCAATCTTTATCAAAACCAAAGTAATTTAACTGCAAATACAAAGCTTGTCTAAAGATTTCCCCTTTTAGTATAAGTGTAAATGTTACGTGAAGGTTTTAATACTAGCGATATATGCATATATGTCAGTAACAGGGAGAAGCAAACTGAAAATACAAAAAAAGTTTTGAAATTTCTAGTTTTTATGGGGGGCTGTACAGTGGCGTAGTGGTTAGCGCTTTCACCTTGCAGCGAGAAGGTCCCTGGTTCACGTCCCAGCTCGGACCTGGGATCTTTCTGCATGGAGTTTGCATGTTCTCCCTGTGCATGCGTGGGTTTTCTCCGGGTACTCCGGCTTCCTCCCACAGTCCAAAAACATGCTGAGGTTAATTGATGATTCTAAATTGCCCGTAGGTGTGGATGTGTGAGTGATTGTTTGTCTTTGTGTGTGGCCCTGCGACAGACTGGCGACCTGTCTAGGGTGTCCCCTGCCTTCGCCCGAGTCAGCTGGGATAGGCTCCAGCGCCCCCCGCGACCCTAGTGAGGATTAAGCGGTGTATAGATAATGGATGGATGGATAGTTTTTATGGATAGAAGAAGAGTTTAAGCTGGTTAGCTCAATATTTTCAAATTATAGACCCCCCCAAAGTGCAGTCCAGTGCAAGACTCAGTTCTTTATTGCACATAGTGTGTCTGTTGTGTGTGTAGGGGGGAAATGGACTGGACAGCTCTTGGATAAAAACTGTTTTTCAGTCTGGAGGTCACAGTTTTTATGCTCCTTGTACCGTTTGTCCGAGGGAAGCAGAACAAACAGTCCATTTCCCAGGTGGGTGGGGTCGACTTCGATACGTCGGGCCTTCCTCTGGACCCGGCCCGCGTATATTGAGTCCAGGTCTGGAAGAGGACTTCCCACAATTTCCTGTGGTGTTTTCACTACCCGGAATAAGTTCTTTCTGTCCTGAGTTGTGCAGCTGCCGTACCACACTACTGCACCAAGACAGAGGATGCTTTCTATTGTGGCCCTGTAGAAGGTTGCCAGGAGCTGAAGGAAGAGACCAGCACGTTTCAGCTTCTTAAGGTAGAAGAGTCTTTGTTGAACCTTCTTCACTAGGTGAGCTGTGTTCAGGGACCAGGTCAGGTCAGATGTAATGTGGACACTCAGGAACTTGATGTTGTCTACACGTTCCACCGCTTCCCCTGTGACGAGGAGAGGAGTGTGCTCTGTCCTCCTGGACCTCCTGTAGTCCACAATGACCTCCTTGGTCTTGTTGGTGTTCAGAACAAGGTTGTTATCTGAACACCACTGAATAAGGTGTCATCATTGTGTGATATGAGACCCACTACGATGGTGTCATCGGCAAACTTCACAACCGTGTTTGTGGAGTGGATGGCAGTGCAGTCGCTGGTGAATAGTGTGAAGAGGGCTGGGCTGTGCACGCAGCCCTGTGGTGTGCCTGTGCTCAGGACCAGCGTGGAGGATGTACTGTCTCCCATTCTCACCCTCTGAGGCCTGTTGGTGAGGAAGTCCCCGATCCAGTGGCACAGCGATGTGGACAGTCCCAGGTTATGGAGCTTCAGTGTCAATATTACACCGTAATACACTGTATAAAAAGCGGAACTGAAGTCCACAAATAGCATCCTCACATAGGTGTTAGAAAGCTGCAGGTGCGTCAGGGCCGTGTGAAGTTCCATGGAGACTGCATCCTCTGTTGATCTGTTCTCTCTGTAGGTGAACTGATATTTATCCAGACCAGCAGGGATGACGTCCTTGATGTGCTTTAGGACGATCCTCTCAAAGGACTGTTACAATGGAGTTTCTTCATTCTGACAGCATAACAGCGGACATAGCCAGATCACCAGGCTCTTTGTGGTTCATAGTGCTTGGGAACAAAAGGAGGAGGTGACGTTCGGACAGAAAGCAGAAACGAAGCTGCAGAGCTGGCACATGGAAGAGGCTAAGGAAAACCACACAAACCTCCGCTCCCCAGCCTTTTCCTCACAAATGACAGATCTATTGTAAACAAAATGGATGAGCTGAGGCTACAGCTGGAAGACAAGAGAGATATCTGGAACTGCTGCACGCTAATCATTCCGGCTATGTGGCTGCACCCAGATATATCTGATGAAGCTGTGGAGCTAAGAGGCCACATTCTACACCACCATGACAGAAACCAGAACTTACAGAAACAACGAGGTGGGGATCTTTTAATTTACATCAGCGATCAATGGGCTCCCAAAACTGTAGACAGTCACTGCTTTTCAGAATTAGAGTATTTGACACTTTAATGTAGACCATTTCCTCCACCATGAGATTTCATCGACTCTTCTGATCATGGCAATGTACATAGCTCCTGATGCTAACTTAACTCGGAACCTAGCCTCCTACATAGGGCCAGTAGCATCCAACTAAATAAATATTCAGAAGCAACATATTACGGGGGGAGCTGGAGAACCCAGGCGCAGACACAGAGAGACTGGCAGAAATGTGAATTAAGGAAAGACTTTATTTATGCCAGAAAACTAAAACAATACATAAAAGGAGAACTGAACTGGGAGGAAACAAAACTAAACCAAACCACTACTAACAAACACTATGAATTCAAAAACAGAACATCACTAAACTAAAACTAAGCTAAAGAGGGGTACTTACAAGATGGGGGGAACTGACAACAGAAGGGGCAAGGAAGCAGGCTCAGGAAATCTGGGGCGAACGGAGACGAGACTGGAGCTACTGGCTGGAGACAAAAACAGGGCTAGCGAGAATCCAAAAGAAGAACTGAGTCCAAGTGAGGGAAATCCAGTGGAGGGGAAAACAGAGTCCAAAAGCAGAGTCCATGAGGGCATGTGGGTCGATGATCCGGCAGGGAGTGAATGACAGGACAGAACTTAAATAGGTGGAGGTGAGGTGGAGAACAGGTGAAGGGACTAATTACTGCAGGTGACACTCATTGCAGTAATCAGCTGATGGCAGAATGCAGGCAGGTGAAACAGGGATAGCAGGAGGGCGAGAGACAGAGAGAGAGAGAGAGAGAGAGAGACATGAGGGAGAGGTGACTGACAGAGGGTGCCAAAGAGACAGGTCAAAGCAGAAACAACTCAGGACTCAAGGGAGAAAGGAGGAAAAAGAGGAAGAAGGGAAAGAAGGGCAGGGGCTAGAGCAGGATCATAACACAACACACATAATAGCGGGGGACTAAAATCATGTGGCCCGAAAGACCTTATTCCCTAAATTCCATATGTGCACAGACACCGTCACCATTGACAAACGCATCCAAGTGGATGACAAAAGAGGTCAGGACCTTGCTTAGGATCAGAAACACCTCCTTCAGATCCCATGATGTTGAAGTGTACATACAATTAAGGACCACCTCCACAACAACATCTTGAGGCAGGTGTGCCTGGGAGTCCAAAGCATCACCTACTAACCCAAACCCAATGCTGTGGATGGCAATGCTGGACTGTATGCATTGACTACTTCATCACTTGGTGTGTGAAGTTTGGTAAAAAGTCCTTGTTGATTTTACAGTTTAGCAAGCAAAGCTTCAGATGTTGATGCATGCTCTGCATCAGTCAAGTCCTTGCATTTCATCTGTATCTTTGGCCGAATGTTCACAGGCATGCCTACACGCACGAACGTCCGTTTTTAAAATGGCAGTCCTTTTCAAAATATAAATAATGGGCAGTTGTATTGTGTGCATGATGTGAACCTATTTATGTTTGATTCCTAATTTACCATTGACTTCACATGGGTCAACCAGGGACAATCAAAAGACCGGATGTGGCTCAAAGACCATTAAATGCCTATGTGGCAAGGCTATGAGGGTTACATTTACTTTTGTTAGTTAACAAGTGTCCAACAACCCCACTTAGGGGAATTTCACTCCCAGGAAATCTATTAGAGGGGACCACCACTTTAAGACTGACAAAAAGGTCACACAGGTAAGAACAACACCAGAGACTGACGTGATTCCAAAGTAAAGTATACAAAATAGAATTTATTAACAACACTTAAAATTTACATTCTTTCAATTAAAATCTCTTAGTGGTGATGCCAATAAATAATCCAGTAGTAAGTGGCACAATATTGCACAATCCTCCAGGGCCCCTTCAAGGCTTAGTTAAGTTTGTTACCAAAATACAGACACTAGACACAGGGCCGAGGGCTTACCAGGCCGAGATGACTAACTGAAGGGGGAAGGGAAGGGTCCTGATGCTACACACCATACGTGAAGAAAAAAAACACACCATTGACGGACACCCAAGTGCACTACTGTACAGGGAGTGAAGGGACCACCACCGCAGGGATCAGTCAGTCAGCCACTCGCCACACTGGCCCAGCAGCTCCTGTCCAGAGAGAAGAGGCAAACTGTTAGTCACAGCAAAAGGGCAAAAATATAGAGATATCTAGAAAAAATTGCCCCGACGCTACACTATGCTGGGCCCAGGAGGTCACCCCTGAGGCTGATTATGCTTTCCATATGCCACTTATACACACACTCACCCAGTCAACCCAATAAACCAAAAAAAAAGAAAAAAGACAAAATCAACAAAACCAAAAAAAAAAAAAAAACTGGATAACTAAACAATAGGTCGCTAGAAAATGACAATAAATGATGAATGAAAATAATAAATGATCCCAAGGTCTGTAAACAATATAATAATAATAATAATAATAATAATAATAATAATAATAATAATAATAATAATAATATCAAATTATGGGCTGCACAGTGGCGTAGTGGTTAGTACTTTCGCCTTGCAGCGAGAAGATCCCTGGTTCGCATCCCGACTTTCCCGGGATCTTTCTGCATGGAGTTTCCATGTTCTCCCTGTGCATGCGTGGGTTTTCTCCGGGTACTACGGCTTCCTCCCACAGTCCAAAAACATGCTGAGGTTAATTGGTCATTCTAAATTGCCCGTAGGTGTGAATGTGAGAGTGATTGTTTGTCTTTGTATGTGGCCCTGCGACAGACTGGCGACCTGTCTAGGGTGTCCCCTGCCTTCGCCCGAGTCAGCTGGGATAGGCTCCAGCCCCCCCCGCGACCCTAGTGAGGATTAAGCGGTGTATAGATAATGGATGGATGGATGGAATATCTAATTATAATACAAAAAAAGAACAATAATTAACTAAATATTAATAGGTTAGCTGATGAGGATCAGTCTGCCTGGTGCAGCTTTAAATCCTACACTGCCTTAATTTCCTTTACAGAGACAGCATCCTACACTCAAATCTCGTCCAGAGGAATTTACTCCAGACGTGCCAGGCAACAGACACGTGCACACACAAGGGTTGGGTTTAAAAAAAAAAAACACACAAAGAAAAAAACAATAGCAGTAAAACAGCAGAGGGCTTGCTGCGGTGAACCCACAGACAGAACAGCAGTAGCGCAGCGGCCTGCTTCAGGGATGGAGCCACCCGTAAGTGAAGGCGCAGCCCCCCAGGCAACAGGGGAGGCAGCCATGGAAGAATGCAGCTTGATAACTCAGGAATCCAATGTAGCGTGTGGATTATTATGCACGGCTCCGAGGCCAAACATGCCCAACTCCCAACCTTCGGCCGGGATACAGGCCGAACTGCTCACAAAAGTGAACGGAGGAAGCTCGACAGCCAGCGTCTCAAGACAGCCACGTGGATCCAACACAGCCACGCCAAACCACCCTGCCGATGCGACACTGAGGCTCCAGGAAAATGTAGGAGGATGCACATGTGAGACGTGAAGCCCTCTCCCAGATATAACTCGGTGCGGCACCGCCCAGTAAGCAAGGTGCAATAGGATGATTGCTCCCAGCCCAATGGCATTCAATGGGCGGGGAACAATTGAGAGAGCTACACCACTATTCACCTGATCCAATACACACAAAACAGCATGAGTGGAGATGGACTGGGCCATCCTACCACACCTAGGTTTGATTTAGAGAATGAAAATAAAGTTATATATAGGCTGTGTCAGAATAAAATGGCATATAACCACTTGATTGGTCAATGGATTCCCACATTCAGCTCAGGCACATGGTCTTCAACCTGTAAGGAAGGAAGGGTGCTGGTGCTAGCGCTTCTAATGTTAGCCACACTCAGCAAACCAAAATAATGCAGTTCACCATTGCAATGACTATGTAATATATGTATGCTTCCATTCAACTTTGCTGAATGCATAAGCTTCTGAAAGTTAATTGAATGTATTGAGCATGAAATCACAGTGTCTACAATTTTTTTTTAATTTTGGGTACTATTATACATCTTGGCAATGCTTCCAATGTATGAGACTATTAGACTCATCCATTTCTGTATATCATTGTCTGCAGTTTGGATTAGTGGGCTGAAATTTAAGCATGAAAGCTCTGACAGGTTTAGAGGAACATTAATGCTTGAATATCACATGGTGTCTGTAGAAAAATGTGTAAAAAAAAAAATAATCTGTGTTAAAAATTACATAGAATTCACTGAATAGGTCTATGGTATTGTAGTGAGAGTTGTAGGTCACGTGTATGGAATAGGATGCCTCTTGTATATCCATTAATTTAATTTTTTTTTAATTTTATGGTTTATTGTGGTAGACTGCACAACTGAATGTGACTGTCATGTTGGACTTTTGCAGCAAGTTCGAGGTTTTTTTCCCTGTTAAAAGGGTGTTTTCCTTGCCACTGTCGCCTTTTGGCTTGCTCTGGGGGTCAGGCATATGGGTTGTGTAAAGCGTCTCGAGACAATTTGACTGTAATTGGCGCTATATAAATAAAATTGAATTGAATTGTGGTAATTTATTTTTTATTTATTTTTGACAAATAGGTTGGAAATGACATAAGCAAGAGACAGCAAGACACTGTGTTACAAATGCCAATGGTAAATATGAACAAGGAATTTTTATTCTTTCAGAATAAGAATAAAATAACATTCCCTTTCTCGTAATTATTTTCTGTTTAGTCACCACAGCAATTAAATGGTTATAGATGACGATAAGCCTTTGACATGTCCCCATTGGGATTTTGGAGCACTCCTCTTTTGTGATGATCTCCAGGCCTCTTAGGTTAGAAGACTTTTTTGATATCACTCTTGGCCTTCACTTCCCTCCGCAGACCTGATGAGATTCAGGTCAATTTTGAGCCGTACATCTCTGCTTTGGCCTGAGGTAAAGTAATGCACGTGTCTGGTGGACAATTTAGTGTTCAACACACCAATGCACACCTTTGCTCAGGTTATCTGTGATGTGTGTTTGACTGACTGCACATTGCTGAAGGGCTGTCCAAAACCTCCATGACAGAAAGACAGATGAAGAAAGAAAGAAAGCATTGCCACTCATAAAAAAGTCTAGCATTTGTCCCCCTGAGCCTCAGAAAGCCTGTCTGAATCTTTTCACTCCTACTGGCACTGCAGATTAAAGTATGCCTGCTTGTGTCAGTGTGCCTGTTTTTGTCTGCCCTACTGTGTTAAATCCATGCAGTTGTAGAGGCAAGGACACAACAATCCTAAAAAAAAAAAAAAAAAAAAAAAGAAAAGGTTTTGACAGGCATATTATGATGGATAATACTTGGGTCTTTTGAATTTTGAATTTTTATTTATTTATTTATTTATTTATTTGTCCTCCAGAGAAAACAACCCACAAAACACGAAATGCTGCTTCGAAATAATGATAAGTATTATTTACAAAAATCTATATTACCACTGTGAAAAAAAAACATCCTCAAAATGCAGGACAAACAGGCTTAGGAACAGTTTCTACCCTTGGTCCATCAGACTCCTGAACTCCAAACACTTGTCTACCTGAATGCATAATACCACTTTTTGCTGCTTTCATGCAATTTCATAACATATTGATCATATTCTACTGGCTCTTATTCCATTTCATCTACCTCCCATATTGCACATATCTGGCCTCCTTTGCAGATGTCTTTTTTAATATTGTTTTGTTATATATGTACATTTGGTTTTATTATTTAATGTTGATATTTTATTACTTATTGCTTGATGTTGTGCACCTTCCAGTGGAAGCTATTTTATATTTTCGTCATGCCATGTATGATGACAATAAAGCCATTCTAATTCTAATTCTAATTGCCCCGCTAAAGCTAATAACTGGTTGGGCCATCCTTGGCAGCAACAACTGCAGATAAACGTTTGCTGTAACTTGTGATCAGTCATTTACATCGCCATGGAAGAGATTTGGCTTTACTCTAAAACAGTTTTATTTCGGCTACATTATGGTTCGTTTTCAAGCATGAATTGCCCTTTTAAGGTCTTGTCACAGCATCCTAACTGGAGTGAAGTCCAGACTTTGTTCTTTAGTTCTGTTCTTTTTGAGTCATTCAGAGATGGACTTGCTTGTGTGCTGCATAACCCATTTGTGCTCAAGCTTTAGGTCATGAACTGATGGGTGGATATTCTCCGGGAGGATTTTCTGATAGAGAGTAGCATTCATGACTCCATCAGTTATAAGAATTCATCCAGGTCCTGTGGAAGCAAAGCAGTGCCAAACCATCACACTACCACCACCACCACCATGTTTCACTGCTGGTAGCATGTTCCTCTTATGGAATGCAGTATTAACTTTAGGCTAGATGTAACAGGCCCATATCTTCCAAAGATTTCTACCTTTCACTTACCGTATTGGCCCGAATATAAGATGGTGTTTTTTTTGCATTGAAATAAGACTGAAAAAGTGGGGGTCGTCTTATATTCGGGGTCTAAACATTATACCCATTCACGACGCTAGATGGCGCCAGATATCATTGAAGCGAATGCTGAACTTGACTCCCCAGATATTAAGATTTGAATGAGGCAAAATAACATGCTTTTTCTCTCAAATATATTGCTATAATCATTTGTTTCAGATGTACTGTAATTATTTTCTGTATAAAAATTAATTTGGTGTTCAAAAAGTCTTTTTTCAAACTTGAGTCTTGAAAAAGAGGGGGTCGTCTTATAATCAGGGCCGTCTTATATTCGGGCCAATACGGTATCAGTCCACAAGATGCTATTCCAAAAGTCTTGGGGTTCATCTAGATGTTTTTTTGCAAATGCCAGATGAGCCATTCTGCTCTTTTTGGTCATGGTCTACACCTTGTAACTCTCCCATGGATTCCATTTTTGCCTGATGATGATTCCACAATAAGGACAATTTGAAATGTTGTATGCTGACCTTAACTGAAGCAAGTTAGATCTTCTGAGGTTTGTCTGGATTCTTTTGTGACCTCCTGGATTAGATGTTGAGGTGCTTTTGGAAAAATTGTGCTAGGCCAGCCACTTCTGGAAAGGTGTTTCATGTTTTCTCCATTGTGGTTCTCTGGAGTCCCAGAGCCTTAGCAATGGATTTGTAACCCTGAAGACTGATAAATGTCAGCGACTTTGTTTTGAATCTGTTCTTGAATCTCTGTGGAGCGTGGCATCATCACAGATTTTTGAGACCTTTTAGCTATTTCACAATGCCAGACAGGTTCTATTTTAGTGATGTTTAGATTCAACAAGACTGGCAGCAATCATGTGTGGGTGTGGCTAGTGAAACTAAACCCAACTGACAAATGAATTTGGTAGATTGGTAGCTAAGGGGGCAATTACTTTTTCAAACAAGGAAATGTGGGGCTGGACAACATTTTTCCTTCAATGAAAAATCTGCATTTTGTGTTTTCTATCTTTGTCTTACATTAAAATTACTTTGATAACCTGAAATATTAAAGTGTGACAAATATGCAAAATATAAGATATCTGTGGGGCAAATACTTTTTCACAGCACTGTAGTTGCCGATGACTCCAATCACTGTTCGTACTTCTGGAAATATGACAGAATCTGTTCGGTCAAAAATATACACACAGCAACTTGAATTACCAGTTGTGGCAACTTAGAAAGTTGTGTTAATCAAATTTTCTTAGAGGTACATCTTCTTAACTTCTAATGATTGATTATGATTGACTAAAGCTGGTGACTCCTCTGGGGAAATCTAATTAGAGCGAAATTGATATACTCATTACAGTCTGCCACAAACATTACAGAAGGAAAGTCTGGGGAGCTCAGCAAAGATCTGAAAAAGAAAATCATTGACTTGAAGAAAGTCATTTGTAGCCATTTCAAAATAGCTACAGATCCCAAAATAATTTGTGCAAACCATTGTTTGGAAATATAAAGTGCATGATATGGTTGTGTCACTGCCACCATCAGGAAGAAAACGCAAACTAAGAGATAGTTGGTCAAGATGGTCAAGAGTCATCCAAGAATCACCAAAAAGCAGGTGTGCAATAAATTAGAAGCTGCTGGAACACTGGTTTCAGTGTCCACACTCAATTGTGTTATGTCACCATGAGCTGAGAGACTATCAAGGAAGGACGAAGCCTTTTCTCTAGACGCAGCACTGAAGTTTGACTGAAGTTTGCTGCTGATCACATGGACAAAGAAAAAGGCCTTCTGGAGGAAATTTATGTCGTCAGATGAATTACTAAATGGCTCAAACAAAAAACCAGAAATATGTTTAAGAGAAGAGAAAGTGATTCTCTGAACCTCAAAAACACCATACCTACCCTCAAATATCAAAAAAGGTCAACCCACCAACCTACTCACCCCATTGTTTTTGAAATGCAGGCTCAAGGCAATTACCAAATGTGGATGTTAATACATAAAACATATCAACTGTAGAGACGGTCAGTGACTGAAATTCCTGGGAACATACATTTCTCATGCACAGCTGTCCTCTCTGTCACACATTTATAACACCAGATGCCTGCACAGGGCCAGAAGCATCACCTCCGACAGTTCACACCCAGGACACAGCCTGCTGTCATTGTTGCCTTCAGGAAAGAGGTACAGATCCATCCAGGCCCGCACCTCCAGATTCACCACCACATTTTGTGCAAAATGGGCACTGAATAGGAATGTCCGATAATATTGACCCACCGATATTATCGGCCCAATATTGGCATAAAAATGCATTATTGGTCAATATTGTTATCGTTTTGTTGCCTATTATGAAAACCGATAAAATAATGCCTGGATTTCGCCGGCATTTACTGGCGCGTAAATACGGTGGCCGAGAGGTGCAAACCAAATTTACATAATGCAAAGTACTTTTACAACCTCCACGACAAATTTACAAGCGATAAAACACTTTTACAAGTACAAAAACACTTTTACAAATCCAAAATCCAAATTTACATAATGCAAAACACTTTTACAAACTCCGAGACAAATTTACAAGCGACAAAACAATTTTACATTTCCAAAAACACTTTTACAAGTCCGAAAACACTTTTACAAGTCCGAAAACACTTTTACAAATCCGAAAGTAACGAAAGGGAATGTCCCAACTCCGGGGTATAACCGGAAGTGACGACGAGGAGTGGCTAATGCACTCTGTCTGTCTGATCTGCGACATTTAAACACTCTAAAGACCGACCACACGAAAACCAAAACCGCGTCAATCGGTTCATATGTTACCCACAAAACGGGCAAAACATCACTGTGGTATACTGAGATTTAATATTATTGTTTTAAATGTTATACCAAGACTTGTTAAATATACAAGTATACTGTGGACAGTAATTATTACAATGTTATATTGCTGTTATACGGTTTCTCCAGTAGAGGGCGCACGAGCGTAATGTTACCTACTGAATGTTACTGTTGTGAGAGAACCACAGAAGAAGCGGTACCTAAAAGATATGTGCTTGGTGGTTGTGCACGAGCTTCAGTAAAAACAACTGAACTAAACTTGAGATGTTTTGCAAAGTTATTTGGGCCACGATGCAACAATCACCCGCTCGCTTGGTTCCCCATTAACAACAACGAAAAGTTGCATTAGCCGCTCCTCGTCGTCACTTCCGGTTATACCCCGGAGTTGGGACATTCCCTTTCCGGTTACTTTCGGATTTGTAAAAGTGTTTTCGGACTTGTAAAAGTGTTTTTGGAAATGTAAAATTGTTTTGTCGCTTGTAAATTTGTCTCGGAGTTTGTAAAAGTGTTTTGCATTCTGTAAATTTGGATTTTGGATTTGTAAATGTGTTTTTGTACTTGTAAAAGTGTTTCATCGCTTGTAAATTTGTCTTGGAGGTTGTAAAAGTGTTTCGCATTATGTAAATTTGGTTTGCACCTCTCGGCCACCGTACGTAAATGATCACGTCATCAAACTGCGCCCTGAAGTGTGTAAACAGCTGTACCGGATTTCTGGTGTGCTGCGCCACTGTTTGACTCAAAAAAAACCCAAAAAAACATAGGACTACATTGCCAGCCAAGTTCGTCTATCAATGGAATGAGGGGAACGCAGCTTTTGCTGTCAACCAAACTAATATCCCTAGTCAATGGGAAGTAGAGTGGGGGCGGGTCTTGGAAAGACGTTGAGATCCAGCTGCGGATGAGTCCACTTGTTGTCATGGTTATAATGATGCAGTGATACAGAAATCTTTAAGAAATCTATGGATTCAGACTTCAAGCCGCATCACTGCCAAAATCTAATCACTTGGTCCATGTGTCATTTCTGACCTTCCCTGAAAATTTCATCCAAATCCGTTAGTGCGCTTTTTGGAGTAATGCTGTAACAGACAGACGGAAGGACAAACGTACGCGGATCGTCACATAACTCCATCGCGTTCCTTGGCAGAGTAAATAAAAATAAAAGGCACTTCCCAAGGTTGGAAAAGTTAAACAGAGACGCCAAGCTCTTCGGTACCGTGTGTTAAAAAAAAAAACCTCATGTATGCAGCTAACAGCAAAAAGTGCTGCCACGTCATGAGTGAGTTCCACAGAGCTCACTCATGACTCACAACTCGTTTACCGGGAGCAACAGCCACCGCTGAGGTTGAGGTACTGAAGTCAGACTAACCAGGTTTGTGATTTAAAAACACGCCTGTACACATTCGTTGCAGAACACGACTTGTTCACCAGATCTCAGGCACTCGTTAATCTGTGTGGAAGATAAAAATGCTTTGACAAAACTTTCCGTGTCACATCAGCATGCTGGTTCCATAAATACACATGGCATAGCACCAGGATTTAAGAAATGAGCACTTAAATGTTTTTGTTATTTGAAGTGAACTATAGTTTGCCGTTATTATATTTTTATTTATTAATTTTTCTTCTCTCTGTTTGCATAGTTGTATTTCAGAATAAATAGTGCAAATGGTGCACATATTGTTAAAAGGTGAGTCAATGTTCTTTTTCCATGTCTTTTACTGATTGGTTGCTAAATAATATATGTGGACCATGTTGTAGTCAGATGGAGTACCCACCACCCACTGACCTTTTTAGTATTACTATAATCTGCATTCTGAGTTTCTGAATCTTCATTTCTTATTAATTAGCTAGATTGTACCCCGACCCCCACCCAAAAGGAAAAAAGTTCAGGTTGAGGAATATTTTTCACTTTAAGCCCTGAAAGTGTGGCTGCAGTACCAAGCTTGCTGTGCCTGACTAACAATATGTCTGTGGTTTGTAATTATTTCCAAGCCCACATATATCGGTATCGCTATCAGTTGATATTGGAATCGGAAAATTGAGAGTTGGACAATATTGGCATGTCGGTTTTTGGCAAAAAAGCCAATATCGGACATCTCTAGTACTGAACACATAATAGCTGTTTTTAGTCAACTGTCAACAGTGCAAAAATATCACTGCCATTTGTTGTTTTCATGCTTGGTATTCTCACTGTCTTATCGGCTCCTTTTGTATATATATCTATACTATTTGGTCTTATTTGTACTTTGCACCACAAGAGCAGTCTTTAATTTTGTTATACATTGTGAGTGTATAATGACAATTAAAAACATTCTATTCTATTCTATTCTATTCTATTCTATTCTATTCTATTCTATTCTATTCTATTCTATTCTATAATATTTTAACCCTACTTGTGGAACAGACAGGAAGTCCAAAGAAAAATAATGCATATTTTTAATCGAAATTAACAAGGTCATTGAGATGTGGTGCAGTATGCGTCCAAGTAGTTAGCTTGAGTTTCTTCATGAAAATATTGCACACACACATTTCTGTAAAGGAAATTGAAAGCTATAGTCACTTTTTTTTTTTAGCATTAGCTGCTAGCTGTGCCTATTGTTTGATGATTTGTTATAAATCTATACAGAAATATTTTATAACTTAACTGTTTTAACTGAACAAACCTTGAAACCTGCTCCCAAAGTCTATCCTATCATTTTTTTTAATTAAAATGAAACAACAAATGGCATCAAGATGTGTGAAAGGTGAAACATAACCAAGAACTGTGTAAATTAATATTTGAGAAGTAAATCATCAAAGCCACATTATCTTTAGTTGTCTGTTTTAATTAATATTCCTCAGGTTTGTTTACAGAGCTATGGATAACTGAAAGGCTAATAGGCTTCCCATTATCCCACATTTGCTCTGAATACTTAAACAACCAGATAAAATGCTCTTGGAGTTTGACATAAATGATAATTTGGAAACCAGAGGGATTATAAAACAGTTTTTGGCTGACTGGATATGTGGTGTTCCATTAAAATGATATGACAAATTATCAAAGTCTAAACTCCAGTTGGCCCCTCTTCAGAAAATCTCATTCGAGTAAATAAATAGTGATATTATAAAGTGATGGTGACAGTAAAAATAAATCAAATGCTCTCCACTAAACACAGTATTAGCACAGTTTAAATAGACTGGTATTATCACCAACTATGTGCTATTTAAAAAATACATGACAGGACTGCAGTCTGTCTTTCATTATTGTTTAAGCATAATACACCTGCAGGATCAATCAACCAAGAGGACACTGGCCATGCAAACAACACTGCATAAATAAACTTTTGATCTCATTTCACTGAATGTCCAACAACCTGACCATCTTGAATCGGATTTTTTTGAAGTGGTGAATGTTGTCAGAAACTGGGCTATGTGTAATGCTAAAATTTCAGTAATGTATATTTATTGCATTGCAACTGAAATGTCTGAAAACAGCGTTAAATGCTTATATTCAGTTTTATTCTGCAGTTGTAAAAAGTTTGTGTTGCTTTCTAAAGACAGAGAACTACAAAATGGTCTGTATTCTAAGTCATCATTGCAAATGTAGCAAAATGTTGGAGAAATTGCCTCACATGGCTGCACCAAACAATCTATTTAAAAGTGTAGGCTGCAACACACCTAATGGTATGAACTACACTTTGTGATTAAAGTTGCACTCGTTACTTTAGGGGCACCATGCTTAGTTTGCCTGAGAAGGTAATCAATTTAGACTAAGTATCAATAGAATAGAATAACGTTATTGTCATCATACATAGGGGCATGACGAAAATATAAATAGATTTCACTGGACGGTGCATCGATAACAAGCAATAAGAAATATAACATCAAGATTAAATAATAAAATCTAATGTACACATAAAACAAGACAATATTAACAGAGACTTTGATTAAAATGAAGTTGATCAGTCTGTTACCTGAAAGTCTTAAGTTCTGATTTCATTGATCTCCAGTTACCAAACAAAGAAATAGATGCTAAGCATGATAATTCTACACAAATAGTTCTTAACCAATACTGCGAACAAACAATAAACAACAACAGCATAACAACAGACGGTGGATAAATGAAGAAATAAATGCAGATAAACAAACAAATTAACTGTGATCGTTAGTCGAAGCCGTTGGTAGAAAGCTGATGAATTTCGAATTACTCTGGAATTGGAAAACCAATTGTAATTAGTAAATTCCCCTGTTTGGCAGAAGGAAAAGTATACTTGCATAGCCTTTGTAGGAGGGAGGGGAGGTTGCTGCAGGATGTGTAGCTGTGATGATCTGCTAGATGAGTTGCTTCCAAAAAAAAAACTGAATAAATAAAAAATATAGTTTACATCAGCAAACTATAGTTCAAATAATAACAACAAAACAACAAAAAACAAGTGCTCTAAGAACCGGTAACTTAAATAACCAAAAAAAAAAGAAAATACAATATAAACAAATACAGTTTACTACAGACAACTACAATTCAGTTTAATTTTAAAAAAAAGAAAATATTTACAGTGCTAAGTAAATCTTTATTTTTTTCCTATCTATTTCTTCTTTGTGTCTGACATCTTTTATACTTCTTCCATAAGTGGTAGAGGCATTGGCAATGTTCACTTTTCTGCTTGCCAGATGCTGAGTAGTTAATCTGGCTGCATCATCATCAAAAAAACGAACAAGCATATTAAGAATTTTGTCCATGCTCTGCCTAGGGGCTTCGTCAATATACAATGAAAACACACAATTTTTGAGCTTTTCAGAAAGACTTTTCTTTAAATGCTGGTGCTTTTCCATGTGTATTGGTAACCAGCATGCTGATCTGACATGGACAGTTTGGACAAACCATTTTTATCATCAGCCAACTTTTTACACAGATTAACGAGTGGCTGAGATATGGTGAACAGCAAGCCGTGTTCTGCAATGAACATGCACATGCGTATTTTTAAATCACAAACCCGGTCAGTCTGATGTTGGTACCTCTGCGGTGGCTGTTGCTCCTGGCAAATGAGTTGTGAGTTTCAGAGCGTGGACAGCACCCAGAGGAAAGCAAAATCCAAGAAGAGATCTCATTGTTGTTTCTTTTATTTCTCCTAGACACAAATGAGACACTATTGATACTAAGGTGAGACCAGGCTTTTTCTCCTGCTTCTCAAATTCAACTAGGGAGAAACAGTCACATATAATGTCATGTTTGATCAAATAAGGGATCTCTATATGATCTCAAATAAGTCTAATTTCAGCCTCTTGAACGTGAGACCATGAGATCATAGAAAGAGCTCAAACAAAACTTAGCTATGTCTCCCAAGATCTCATAATTCTTCTCAAATATGTCTCATTTTTCTCATAGCGAACTCAGGAGGAAGAGCTCATCTGTGTCTTATTATGATCAAAAGGAGAGATCTCTAAATGATATTAAATAAGTCCAATTTAAGTCTCCAGAACATGGATCAGAAGCTCCATAAAATCTCATGAATCAAATTGTGAGTTACTTGTACTAGACTCTTTTAATTTTAGAGGACTAGTTTTATACCACTACATTTCAAATTCTCTATTGTACTTTACTGACTTACTGAACCCTGTAACTGAGAAGAAAACAAGACAGAAATTCACTTTTAGATCCCATGTTTTCCAAATTATTAATAAAATAATTCCACCCAGCATACCTAGATTATCAACCACTTCCCCATGATCTGTACCATCAGAAGTAAAATGAGATTAGAGATAACAAGTAACATAGTGATAATAAACATAAAATCCTCATTGGGTCAAAAACCTGCAGTAGCCAGTGTTGCCAACTTGGCGACTTTCTCGCTAAATCTGGTGACTTTCCAAAGCCTCCTGGTAACTTTTTTCGTCAAAAGCAACTAGCGACAAATCTAGCGACCTTTTTCTGCCATTTTGGAGATTCTGACATGAAAGCTTGGATCGTTCTGTAGTTACTGTCCTCAGCGAGCAGCAGGTGCTGCTGTGCGCTCCTCCCCTTCACAGGCAGTCTAGTAACCCCGCAGCAGTCACACTGTCTGATTAGAGGAGACCCACATCACTCCACGGCCTGAGGGCAGATGAATCGCGCATGTGCAAAGTCACTGCAGATTTCATCCTGGCATACAGAGCGGGTTATAAATGAAAATGTTTCTTCACTGTCATACTAAAATAAATCACTGCATTCAGCCTCTAGTTCAAAAACATAATTTGGGTATTTTATGCTCACTTTTTGTCTCTCCCACAACGTTATTCCTCTCTCCTACAACACTGATTACAATTACATGCAAATGGGAAATTATGCGAATTAGACAATGACGTCATTTAGCGACTTCCAGCGACTTTTAAGACAGCCAATAGCGACTTTCCTTACTGCGGAGTTGGCAACGCTGGCAGTAGCAAGTTTGAAGCTGACACAGAGAGCTGGCTGGGTCATGATAGGCCCATAATTGGCATATAGTTTCCTATTGATGAGGTAGGTTGTCACTCATTTACTGGTCAACTGCTGAGCGGTCGGTGTGGGACACGCCCCTTGTCGGTCGGATTGTTTGCACTGCAGTTTTGCCAGTGGCACCCCTTGACACTGTGGGGTGGAAGTTATGGAGTGGAGGTAAGTTTTCAACTTCTTACATGTATGTTAGTTGTGTAACCGTCAACAGCTTTATACATTGACACCTTTGATGCGCAGATATCAGCAGCCAATTTATTTTCATTTTGGGTGGTGAATTTTGAACCCCCATGCAGTCCCAAATTAAGCTAGCTCTGATTTAAGCTAGCTCCGATTTAAGCTAGCTAGCGACAAATCTAGCGTTATAGGTAGTTATAGGTAGCGGTTTCCCTTGATTTTTAGCACATACAAAAGTGATTGCCGGTGAATCAAATTTGAATGAATAAAATGATTTTATTGGCCATAGTGTTTCACCATGCTCCACCACAAAAGGAGATGGGTAAAAGATAGGGTTGCCTTGAAAAATGGAATCGTCCCATATTGAGCCACAAAATTACGCGTCCCATATGGGACGCACTTTGTTCCATATTACCATGAGAATCAAAAATAGTCTGTAAAATGTCAATGTAATCAATGAATAACAGGGTGCTTCATGTGAAAATTTACCGTAATCTCATTGCCAGCCCTCTCCTACTCTGTGACCAATGAGCTGACAGCACACTCACACACGAGTATGATAATACAGAATCCGGCTCAAATCGAGGTACTCTCATGTGGAAAGAAGGTATGCCGGCAGACAAGAGACGACAAGAAAGCAGCATGGATGACACTGACATGGATGACCATTTCTGGCTCTTGGACACTGCCGATGGAACTCCTCCAAGGAAGATTAAAAGGCTGCAGAAATACAGAAGCAAATGGGAATGAGAATACAAGTGGTGCGATAATATTTACAAGGTGCACTGCAGCGCACTTTTTCTGTAGCCCATGGCGGACTTTATGAAGTTAAACAGCATGCATCTAGTAGCACCTCTAAGTCCTTTATTGATGAGGACCTCTTTCCCTGGCTTCAAAAATCTGTTCTCCATGCTCCTGATATCAATGTACAGAACTCAGTGAAACCACGTGAAACTCCGGTATGGCCTGTCCGAAGTTGTTTAAAACAATCCAACTGGACTTTAAGAAAGTTCCTTGAAGACGTTTCACCTCTCATCCAAGAGGCTTCTTCAGTTCTGGTGGTGGTTGATGTTGCCTCAGCTTATAACCTCTGTGAGGTGTGGTCAGTGCTCCATTGTGGGAACACATGTGAATAGGGAGGGAGGGAGGATACAGATGAGACCATGGTATCCCACGATGTCACCTCCCTATTCACATGTATTCCCACAATGGAGGCGGTGGAAACAGTGAGACAGCGGCTTTTACAAGACAACACCCTCAGCGACAGAACAAACCTCAACCCAGACCAGGTTTGCCAACTTTTGGACCTCTGCCTGAACACCACCTATTTCCAGTACAGAGGGAGCTTCTATAGGCAGAAACATGGATGTGCCATGGGCTCGCCAGTGTCTCCTATTGTGGCCAATCTGTACATGGAAGAAGTGGAACACAGGGCCCTGACCTCGTTCAACAGAGCAACACCGACCCACTGGTTCCGATACGTGGACGACACATGGGTCAAGATCAGAATCCATGAGGTGCAAACTTTCACCGAACACACCAACTCTGTCGACAGCAACATCAAGTTCACCAGAGAGGATGTAAAGGACAACAGTTTGCCCTTTTTGGATTGTGAGGTCCGCATAGAAGAGGACAGAAGTCTGAGTGTTGGGTTATACAGGAAACCAACACACACGGAGCAGTACCTGCTTTTTGACTCTCACCACCCACTGGAGCACAAGCTAGGGGTCATCAGGACCCTGCAACACAGGGCCGACAAGTTACCCACCAGTACCCAAGGCCAGGAAAAAGAACACAAACACCTGAAAGGGGCACTGAAAACTTGTGGATATCCTGATTGGACCTTTGTGAAGGCTCACACAAGATCCAGAAAGGAGAACAACCCAGTGAGGACTGAAGAGAAGAAGAACAGACGAAACAACATAGTGATCCCGTATGTGTCTGGAGTGTCTGAAAAACTGAGGAGGATCTTCAACAAACACCAGATCCCTGTCTTTTTTAAGCCAAATAACACCCTCAGACAAAGACTGGTCCACCCAAAAGAGCCCACACCACACAGTCAGAAGAGCAATCTGGTGTATGCAGTTAAATGCAGCGAGGAATGCTCAGATCTCTACATAGGGGAAACCAAACAGCCACTTAACAAGCGAATGGCTCAACACAGAAGAGCCAATTCCTCAGGACAGGATTCGGTGGTCTTCCTTCACCTCAAGGAAGAGGGACACTCATTTCAGGACACCAATGTTCAGATTTTGGACAAGGAGGACAGATGGTTTGAGAGAGGTGTGAAAGAAGCCATCCATGTCAAAGTGGAGAAGCCATCTCTGAACGGGGGGTTGGTCTGCGACATCATCTTTCGCCGATTTACAATCAGGTCCTTTCAAAACTCCCCAAAAGAACTACTCAGCAGAATGACTCATGTGAAGTGGCTCATGCTAATGACCACCATTAGCATACGAGGGCTCGGTGAAACCTGCATTTCAACGACCTCCTTTGTCACTCCCTGGCTCCCAACGACCATCATTGAGGAGCCAGACGGGCCTTGGCAATGGTTGTCGGAATGTGAATAGCACTGACCACACCTCACAGAGGTTATAAGCTGAGGCAACATCAACCACCACCAGAACTGAAGAAGCCTCTTGGATGAGAGGTGAAACATCTTCAAGGAACTTTCTTAAAGTCCAGTTGGATTGTTTTAAACAACTTTGGATAACCATGACCTGGATGAATGAGAAACTACACAGACATCTGGTATGGACTCAACTGCAGCTGGATCTCAACGTCTTTCCAAGACCTGCCCTCACTCTACTTCCCACTGGCTAGTGATATTAGTTTGGTTGAGAGCAAAAGTGGTGTTACCCTCAATTCCATTCGTAGATAGACTTGATTGTCAATGTAGCCCTGTCTTTTTTTTTTCCCAAGCCAAATGCTGCAATGGTGGAAATCTGGCACAGTGCTGGAATACTTCAATCACTTTCAGTAATATTAAAAGAAAAGTGTCATACATATGTAGTCCGGTGAAGTAGGGTTGGTGGGTTTTTAGGATGAGATTATAGAGTTTACGTGAAACTTAAGACACACTGAAGTAAGTGTTGACTAAACATAATTGTGAAACACTGGGACCACTCAGATTGTTGAACTGTTTGATATGTGATATTTCCGCCACCCTGGTAAGTAACCTCTGAACAGTGAGATGGCAGGAAAGATGTGTTGTATTCGGCTTCAGGTGTGTGTCTAAGCACGCGGGCTGCAAACCACTATCATTTTCTGTGACACTACTCTTAGTTGTCTACTGTGCTGGACATTGTTATGTACCATACTACTGTCAGATGTCTAGCTAAGAACTAAGATCTTTATATATATAAATATATATATATATATATATATATATATATATATATATATATATATATATATATATATATATATATATATATATATATTTTTTTTTTTTTTTTTTTTTTTAAATTTTTTTTTTTTCAGGGTGTCTCCAAAAAATTGACAACATTTGAAATGTCCATATCGGAGTGACTGCATGGTCAGGAGAAATGATACTTAAGATTTATTTTGGACATAAAATGTTTTACTTTGCAAATTTCTCTGGTCTGTGGTTTGCTAGTTTCAGCCATTCTCCCAATATATTTCGTGGGAGAGAAGTGTTTATCAATCGCCGATTTTTAAATTTTTTTTTGTGCGTTCCACCACAATATTGCACGGGTGTAAAACAGTTTACTTAAGCTTTGGTGAAGAACATCAGGGACTTAATTGTTTTGCACAGTTTTCAGCAGTAATTTTTGTTAGTAAATGAGAGACATTAGAATGGGACACGTCTGCATCTTCAAACCACAAACAACGAAGTGAATTTGGTGACGTACGTGCATTACGTTTGCGCTGGGGACTGCGATTATTGGTGGAACTCAAGGGAGGCTGGCCAAAATTGCGGAAAAGTTTCGGTGATTGGACAAAACTGCAAGGTTGCGCAGAATTTGCGGAGATTGGTTGAATTCGCACGATCGCAACATCACAAATTCCTGGAGGGACTGGAATTCGCATGGTGTTAGGTCAGGTGAGCGTGGGGGGCCATTTGAATAGCATGTTGTCTCTATCAAATGATCAAATATATGTGTGTATGTGTGTGTGTGTGTGTGTGTGTGTGTGTGTGTGTGTGTGTGTGTGTGTGTGTACATTATTTACATTTCAAGTACACAATGCAAATGATGACAACCTGATACAGATTAAAGAAAACACATCATAAACTGGTAAAGAGTGATCCAGTCCTGGTGCCAGAGGGAGCAGTGGTTGCTGTTTGGTGTTCCTGGACTGATTGCTTTAGGCTTGCAGCTGCTGTTTCAAGATGCCTCACTAGCTCTAATGTGGCAAGAAACAGAAACCAGGCCATAGTCATAACGACAAACCTTAAGGGAAATCTAAATTAACCTGAGGTGAATAACACCTAAACTGACAAACGGAGTAACTCACAAAACGGGGGACTGAAACTGAAGGGGCAAGAGGGAAGACAGGCTCGGGGAATCCGGGGGCTGGAGTGGAACTGAGGTGGGCAAGACTGGTACGGATTGACAAGTGTTTTGCCAATGCAGGTCTGGAGAAAGGCTGGAGCGAACAAACACAGGACCTCTGGGAAGACACAAAGTTGGTAACATGTAATGAGAGCATATAACTGTATGGAAGAAAGAGAGAGGAGAGAAGGGGAGAAGAGCCCGGTGCATCATGGAAATAACCCAGCAGTCTAAACTTCTAGCAGCCTAACTAAGACACAGCTCAGGTCATCCTGACTGGCCCTGATTATTAGCTTTATCAAAAAGGAAGTTTTAAGCCTACTCTTAAAAATAGAGAGGCTGTCTGCCTCCGAACCCAAACTAGAAGCTGATTACACAATGGAGGGGCTCTGCCTGTCATTCCACTTCTGGAAACTCTGGGAACCACAAGTAAACCCGTGGTTATGGCAATATACAGCAACTAACAATTGTTTTTTGTGTTTTCCAATTCAAGTGGTGAGACTAAGACAATGGCTTTCAAACGAAAGCGACGTTTTGGTCTTTGGTTGATAAGTTTGAGTGGAAAATTGCTGCAACTCCTCCACCTCTACCTGTATTCCTCATGTTGCAGCCAGGTTTCAGTGAGACACAGTAAGTCAATATCATCAGTTATCACATCATTAATTTAGATGACAGAGGTCTAATATTTAACAAACCACATTTAATTGCCATGCTTTTTGGTTCTGATGAAGTTGTATTAATTTGAATTAGGCTGTTGTGAACAGCTCCTGTCATGTTTATTATAGACTTATATATTCTCAGCGGTTGGGGGTAGACACAGTCTCTGTAGGATATTGGGAAACTGGGAGGGGGACAGTTGTAACAGAAAGATCTTTCAGAGACCACCTACATGGAGAAGATAAAGAAATGCAGAAAGACAGTACCTTTGGTCCGTTGGTACTGGGCCACACAGAAGCTTATGTCTGCAGGGTGTTTTATTTTGAAAAATGATTAGATCATCTTCTTGTCACTTCCATCTGGGCTTGTTTCCCACATGTGACTCTGTCAGTTTTCATTCCCGGCCATTAAATGAAGCCATCAATCTCACCCCTGTCAGAATTAATGAAAAATATCTCTGAAGACCTTCTTTGAAAAAGAGAGACTCAATGCTGAGGCAGAAGAAATAATAAATACATATGTAACAATAAAAACACATTTGATTTGACGTCTTGGTTGGAACCGGTCCGTGTTGCAACAGTGGTTGGAGACTGCTGGACTGCTCCCAGGCTGGAACAGAAGGTTTTCCAGACCTCAAAGGTTAACTGAGGTCCTTGGTCAGAGATTTTGTCTGCTGCAAGGCCTTGTAACCTAAACACTTGGTTGACCATGATATCAATGGTTTCTTTGGCTGAGGGTAGTTGGGTAGAGCAACAAAATGAGCAGCTTTAGAGAAATGGTGAATGATTGTGACAATGGTGGTATTACTGTTAGATGGAGGCAGGACGGTGATGAAGTCCAATGCTATGTGAGATTATGGTCCCTTTGGGATTGGTAAACCAGAGGATTTATTTCGACCACGACTACCCGACTGCTATTCTGACCTGCCGCAAGGAATACGAGGCAAAAAGGGTGTTAAAAGAGAAAAAGATCCGCTTTCAGACCCCATATCCGTGTAAGCTTTGTGTCTTTTACGAGGATGACACACGTCTGTACCAGACAGCGCATGATGCTACGAAGGATATGCATGATCGAGGCATCGCGGTACGCGTGGTGCCTGCCCGGCAAGATCCGAAGGAGCTGCTGGATGCGGATCCGTGGCACTTCATAGGAAGGAAACGGCCCGCTTCCCCAGAGTCATCTGCAGAACCAACTGACATCATATCCAAACTTCAGTCTTTCAGAAGGCAGCCTCCACAATGAAGAAAGACGGTGAAATTGTGTGTCTCTTCTCTCTCTGCTTTCCTACAATGACGTATCTGTGTGGAGGGCAAAGACAACTTTTGTATGGATATTTATCGCATTAGGCTGTCTTGGAGGGCCCTATTTCTGACCCAGTCTAAACAGGACATCCCTCTTAACTATGGCCACATCATTGGTCAGGTAAAGGAATATTTATATACCTTTACAGTGGAACCCAAAGGTTTGCTGTCAGGCTGGCTGCTGCCAGGCCGAGTTAGTGCCCTCCCCTCTCCTTCCTCCTTCCTGTTAAGGCAGCCCAGCAGCACAGAAGGAGCAACAGGTGTTCCCTATCTGCCACAATCAGCCAGCTCTGTGGAGTGCAACCAATCAAGCCTCATCCAGTCACTATTTAACCAGACACGACCCAGCTCTCAGTGCCGGATCGTAAAAGGAAAAAGACTGAACGAAATGTTCTTTCTGGACCCACCGCGTTCCTGCCGTCAGCACTGGACCCTGGACCCTCCGAGCGAGGAAACACTCACCCGAGCGGACTCCCTCCTCCTGTTGTCTTTCCCCACTCACCTGTTGCTGCTCCTAACCCTGGCTGCCTTCGCTGTGAGCCAGTTCTGAGTATTCCCCGTGTACTGCGTGAGTTATTGTCCAATTGTAGTTATAGCTCTCGTTAGGAGCACAGTGTAGTTGTGAAGACTTCTGTTTGTAGTAACCCTTTTCGCTATCCCCGTAAAGACAGCCTCAAGTTAGTGGCTCTTAGGAGAGCCATTTCTCGCTAAGTTGTTACCTACCGCGAGTAGGTTATTATTTTGTCTCGTTACTGTTCCGCCCGGCCCTTAGGTGCCGCTAGAGGATTCAAAGCCTAGTGCGCTCTGTTTCAGTTCCCCGTGTAAATCCTGATTTCTGTTTGTTGTCATAGAAGGCGTGGTAAATAAATCAGAGTTGCATTCAAATACTGACTGTTCATTTCCTGCGCCTGAGCTCCCATTGAATTCTGTAACATTTGCAGTATATAAAGGTTCTCAATTTATATCGTTATAGTTCTAATGTTGTTTAATGTTTGACCAGAGAGTTGGCTCTGCAGATGCATGCAAGTGAATGTTATCTGAAAAGTTAAAGGTGGCATCGTTTAATGTGAACGGCATACTAAGTCCAATAAAACGAACAAAGATACTGACAAAAATGAGAAGGGAAAAAGTAGACATTATTTACCTACAAGAAACACATTTAAATGACTTAGAACATCAAAAGCTGACAAAATATGGATATACTAAATTATATCATTCTTCCTATAAGGGTAAACACAAAAGAGGGGTGGCTTTGTTGATGTCAAATAAAGTGATTTTTGAACAGAAGTATGAATACAAAGTAGGGCTGGGACTTTAACGCGTTAATTGCGATTAATTAATTACCGCGAAAATAACGCGTTACAGATAATGCAATTAATTGCACTCTCCTCAGTTCCCTCATTTCTGGCACATTGGTAATTCTCATGACCACTCCAGCCCAGTAGGTGGCGGTAATGAACCTAAAGTCTGTTTGTACCCATGAAGAAGAAGCACGGGAAGTACTGAGTGAAGTCAGGCACTGGTAAACAGTGAAGGAAGTTGAGACTGAGTTTGTTTGGCAGAAATTTTCCTTTTAAAAATCTTCCCGATGGCAGCTTGGATAAAAGCCTGGTTGTGTGCAAATTGTACAGCAAAGAGTTTTCTGATCACTACGTCACTTCAAGCCGACAGTATCTCCTCAATGTAAAACATGTTGCTGTTAGCACCAGAGCTAACGTTAGCTACGAGTCCTGCTAACGGCTAACGGTGTAGCCATCCCATAATAGACCACTTTTCTAGAGAGTGCTTGAGTTTACAGAAAGTCTTAAAATGTTGAATAAAATCGCTATGATTGCACTTAGATTTATAGTAATATGTGAATGTAGCAGACAGATGAAAAATGCAGATAAATAGAAATGAAACATTTTTGTGGTTTAAGTTTTTACTCCGTCGAGGCTCTGCCTCCTTGGAGGAGGAATAACCTAAACAACAAAAATATCTCTTTTAATAACTTAATTATAAACTTTTTGTTTATAAAAAAATTGCATAAATAAAAATTGATATTCCTATAAAAAGAACCATCAAAATTACACCATTTATCAGACCCAGAAAAGATGGAAACAGAATGAATCTCTGGATTTTCAACTTTCTGAAGCTCCTTGAACTACTTATGCTGATTTTATGTGCCATGCAGTGGAAAAAACAACTAAATTCAGGCTTTAAGTCATCAAAGTCACTTTTTTGTCCCATTTTCCTTTTTTTAAATACATTTTAAATTATAAACACGTATATGTCTATTCAGTGATTCAACGGTCAACCACAATTTTATTTGAATTGAAAAACTTCACTTATTGTGTCAAATATTGCTATTTGACAAAACTGCAATTAATTGCAATTAATTAATTACAAAGCCTGTAATTAATTAGATTAAAATTTTTTAATCGCGTCCCACCACTAATACAAAGATAAAGAAGGACGTTTTATACTGGTTAAAGGTACTATTAATGGAAATATGTACACGTTCTTTAATGTGTACGCCCCGCCAGGTAGCGATACTTTGTTTTTTATTAATATAGTGAATTTGATTGTAAACTACTCTGAGGGAACCCTTATCTGTGGCAAGGATTTTAATCTCCACCTACAACCTAATCTAGATACCTCAAATCAGAAAAGTCATAATAAAACGATAAATATTAAATTTCGCAAACTACTAAACAACATAGGAGTAATAGACATTTGGAGGGAAATGTATCCAAATGCCAGGCAATATACCCACTTCTCTAAAGCCCATTTGGTATATACTAGGATCGACTATTTTTTTATTTTTAATAAGGATAGGTCAAAAGTTGCTAAAGTGAATGTAGGTACAATGGACCTCAGTGACCATGCTCCTGTATACATGGAAATAGAAATGGGTGAAAAACAAAGAAATGCATTATGGAGATTCAATGCAACCCTTCTTAATGACCTGCAATTTAAAAAGAGAATATCGGATGATGTCTTGAGATATATTAAAGAAAATGATAATGGAGAAACATCTCCGCCAATCCTCTGGGATGCAGCCAAGGCAGTCCTAAGGGGGAAAATAATTGCCGTAGCTTCTGCAAAAAAGAAGCAAAGACAAAAAAAACAAGAATTACAGGATAATCTAAAACTATTAGAAAACCAACATTCTCACAATAAAAATATACAAACTTTACAAGAAATGAAGAGAATAAGAGAAGAAATTAATGACTTGACCTCGCAAGAAGTAATGAAAAAAATGCTCTATATAACACAAAGATATTATGAGAGTGGCTCCAAATTTACTAAATTATTAGCCTGGAAGCTTAAAAAGCAACAAGCAGATAAAGTAATTTTCAAAATTCAAGACAGTCAAAATAATACAATTGTAACCAAACAAGACAAAAATACAATCAATTTTTCAATCTTTCTATAGAAAATTATTCTCTAAAGCGACGGAAGAAAACGAAGATGAAACTAACTCTTTTTTAGATACATTAAAGCTTCTGGTAATAACTGAGGAGCAAAATAACAAATTAGAAGCTGAAATAACCATAGTAGAAATAAAAAATGCAATCAAGAGGCTAAAAAATAACAAATCACCGGGCAGCGACGGGTTCACCTCAGAATGGTGTAAGGCTTTTAGAGAGGTACTTTCCCCTATACTCTTAACAACCTTTAACTGGGCACTGAAAAAAACGCAAACCCCCCCAAGCTGGAAAGAAGCGATCATATCATTAATACCTAAGGAAGGAAAAGATAGACTAGAATGTGGATCATATAGGCCCATTTCAATACTCAATGTAGGCTACCGTATTTATACTTCAATTATGTCTGAAAGAATGGAAAATATCCTCCTCAATCTGATAAATAATGACCAAACAGGATTTATTACTAAAAGACAAACTCAAGATAACATTAGACGTACTTTGCATATAATGAATCATATACAAAAATATAAAGAAAAGGCAATGATTATTAGTTTAGACGCTGAAAAGGCATTTGATTCGGTTAGCTGGTTTTACTTGTTTAAAGTGTTAAAAAAATTTCAACTAAGTGACTTAATAATAAACAATATTAAGGCCCTTTATAACAACCCAATATCAAGAATAAGAAAAAATGGGTATCTGACAGACCCATTAATATTAGAAAGGGGGGTAAGGCAGGGCTGTGCCTGGTCTCCCCTCCTCTTCAGTTTGTATCTAGAACCCTTAGCTCAACATATTAGGCAAACAAAAACAATAAGTGGTATTACAATTAACAAGGAGGAACATAAAATAGCCTGCTATGCAGATGATATAATATTGTTTTTAACCAAACCTGAAAACTCTGTACCGGAATTGATGCACTTTTTACAAGATGTTGGCACAATGTCTGGTTACAAACTAAATATTGAAAAAACAGAAACTCTCTCTTATTGGAGTCCTCCTGAAAAATTGAAAAAGAACTATCCCTTCAAATGGCAGTCAGATTCTCTCAAATATTTAGCTGTAATTCTCCATAAAGACCTATCAAAGATTTTTGAAGAAAATTATAGCCCCCTTTATTCCAATGTGAAGAAAGATCTTGAAAAGTTGAATCTCATCCCTTACCTTAGCATGACAGCAAGAATTGAAACCATAAAGATGAATGTTCTCCCAAGGTACCTTTACTTATTCCAAACCCTGCCAATTTTCATACCAAACCATCTATTTGTAGAATGTGATAAAAGTCTCTCTAGGTTTATATAGCAAGGAAGGAGACCCCGCATTTGTTTTAAGACCTTACAATTGCCAAAAGGGAAAGGAGGTTGGGGTCTCCCCTGTTTAAAAAAACCTACTTTATTTCAGCTCAAGTTCGAGTCTTGCTTTACTGGTGCAATCCAAGATATGAAGCAAAATGGAAGGATATAGAATGCAAAGGGACTACTGACATCCCCTTACAAGCAATAATAGCAGATTATAAACAACTTGAATCCACTGATAATTTGGAGAATCCATGGATAAAATCTGTATTTACAATTTGGAAAGAGCTAATTAAAAGGTGTAAATTAGACAAGGAAATAAAAATGCTCAGTTGGTTTGCATATGATCAAAATTTTATCCCAAACAGTTATGATTCCAGATTCAAGACCTGGATCACAAAAGGTATAAAAGACTTTTTCCAGATTGTAAAGGACAATCAATTAGAAGGTTTTGATACACTACAGAATAAATTCCACTTAGAGAAAGAACATTTTTTATAGGTATTTGCAAATTAAGAACTATTATGTTCGAGAAATCAAGCAAAACATTGAATACAATCCACTAATTGACCTTTTTATAAAAGCATATAAATCAGAACTTACATGAGCAATAATTTCCCAACTGTACAAGGCTAATAACAATCTCAACAGTTTCTCAACAAATTATATTAAGGGAAGATGGGAAAAGGAAGCCAACCTAGTTATAACAGATGACGAGTGGAAAAATATATGTGTAATGCAATGGAAAAGCTCAAGTTCTCATATCTGGAAAGAATTCTGTTGGAAAAGTGTAACTCGCTACTTTATAACACCATGTCAAAGTGCACATTTCTTACAAGGAAACAACCAGTGTTGGAGAAAATGTGCTTACCAGAGAACGCATCATTACCATGTGTTTTGGGATTGTCAGATTCTACAAAAATACTGGTTGGAAATTAACAGTGCTTTAAAACATATTTTTCAAACGACTATACCTCTCAACTTTAAAACTATGTTTTTAGGTTGTAAAACTAAAACAATGCAAACGATTGATGGATATCTTTGGAATATATCACTAGCAGCAGGAAAAAAGGCCATAACAAAGAAATGGACGGAACAGAGACCCCCAATAATTCAGGACTGGGCCCAAATAATGACTGACATTTACAAAATGGAAAAGATCACTTTTGCAGTCAATTTAAAGATGGACTTCTTTCATGCACATTGGGAAATATGGGAAAAATATGCAAAACAGTATATGTCTGAGATCATATAGAGAATGTTCCTTCAACCTGAGATGATGCAATGTAAACTCTCTGGTAGTTCACTTGTTCGGATTATTTATATATATATATATATATATATATATATATATATATATATATATATATATATATATATATATATATATATATATATATATGTATATGTATATATATATATATATATATATATATATATATATATACATATATACATATATATATATAAAAATAAGGGGATAGAGACAGAAGGAGTTGTGTAGTCATAACCTGTTTCTTGTTTTTTGATTGTTTATATTATAACAACCCTGTAACCGTAAAAATGTCAAATAAGCTATGTAATTGTCTCATATCTTCCAATAAAAATGTAACTCAAAAAAAAAAAAAAAAAAAAAAGAAACTGTGACACCCTCCAAATTTTCAAATCCACAATCAAAACTCACCTGTTCAGGACTGCATAGCCTCACTGTGTCACACCTCTTTGTTGTTCTTTGTTTTATTCATGTTATTGTTATTTTTATTGTATAGTTTTAATTATTGTAGTTGATTTTTATTCCTCTGTAAAGTGTCCTTGAGTTCCTTGAAAGGCGCTTTAAATAAAATGTATTATTATTATTATTCTGCCGCACTGCAGGCTCCCTGATGCATAGAGTCAGTTGCATCTTTCCCTCGGACTGGGTGGTCAAACACCTTCTTCATTTTGTTTGTGAAGACCACGTAGAAATTGCACACAAACCTTACACCTTAAACTAAAAGCCTTAGTCATTAACTGAAACACTTGATTCAATAGGGCATGGTTATTTTCTACCAAACTGTGAAGCATTTGTTCAGGCTGACCCTGCAAGACTTCCTGACTAGCGATAGCATGGTGTATGGAAGCAGCTGGGGGCGCAAAATCAATCTTGGCTTAGCCATCTGTTTGGTTAGGGTTAGGGGTCATGACCACAACGTACTGTCACAGGGGAGATCTGTGGAGATCTGACCAAGGAGACAGTTAAGCAGTGGGATCCAGGGAACCACAAGCAGACAACAGAGGAGGCAGGAAAACCAGAGCGGCTGGCAGGTGATCCAGGACTGCAATACAATGAACAAGAATTACACAAGAGTCTGGAGTCAGAGGAGCCAGACTTGAATGAGAGTCAGAACTAACAGAAACTGTTCAACCGTCTGGCGTCAAGTAGCATGCAGCATTGGGTTTCATGGAGCAGAGGAGTAATCATTGTCTCGTCACCGCCTGTCAACCATCTATTCCTGATGAACAGATTGGCCGCAGCTGCCCGCCTGTCATATCACACGTCTACACCCACCTGAGGAGAAAGGTAAGGGAGGGGGAAGAGAGAGAGGCAGCTCCACCTAAGAGCCAGACATGGAGCAGGTCACATTTACTAAGATTCTTAATGTTGACTTTTGTCTTATTCCAAAACCTTTCTCTATTTTTGTCAAATTAATTGCTGCAATATCTCTACATATGATCACAGGTGAGCAATTATTTTACTAATGATTGTGATTATGTTTCCAACTTGTGGCCATTTGGATGGTAAATTATGGTACAGTAGAATGGAACAATAGAACAGTTCTGCAGCAGCATGAGGACATAATCATGATGAAGCTATTACAAACCTCAGAATAATTTGTATTAGTTGAGCATATTACTGGTTTATTATAAAGTGTTAGTGTTATAAAGTGTTAGTGTTATTACTGGTTTATTATGAAGTGTTAGGAACAACTGAAGTGGTTGCTCCTTCCAGTCATTTTCTTCTAAATTGCTACAATATACTTATTTATCTCATTTTATTTAGAAAAATGCAAATTAATAAAGTGAGCTGTTTTTTTTACGTCCCTATGATCATTTGTATGCAGGATTTAGAATATGCAATCACATTTAGTTTGAGTACTTTTCCTCTGCTTGTGTTTCATATTTTACTGTTTTGTTGCATGCTGCGTAGTTATGACAAATGCCTCCCTCCAAAAATTCAGTCTGCTGTGTTGATGAGTAGACAGAGAGAAAAGGAGACTTTTGAAACAATGACTCAAACACCCACATAGGTTTTCTGATTTGCTTTTTAGCAGTCCACATGTCCTTACCTGAACCCATCACTGAACTCAATAACTAAGCAACCAAACCTGTGCTTTCTGTTAATACCAACACACATATGTTCATTTCAGGTATGTTAGTATGGTCAGAGAGCATTTCTGAAAGTTTAGAGCATTGTGACTGTAAAATGTCTACCTGAATGGGGATTATTTTCATTCTGTCCGTCCGTCCGTCCAAATTACTTATGTTACAGTTGGTCCCATTCAAAGTCAGAAATATTAACAGTACAAAAGATATAGATGAACATAAGTGCAAAATATTAACAAAAATATAAATATAAGTAGAAAAATATGGCCTAAAAAATAAATGTGTAGCAGGGTAGTCCTGCCCAGTGCTCTGCCTCCAGCTCCCCCACTATCCTCCAGTCTCATCTTTCTCCTGCTACATTGAGAAACACTAAAATTCACTCCAGTCCAACCACCTCCAATTTGGCCTCAGCTCACTCCCCTTTGGATCAAGTCAGACCACTTTACCTGCCCCTGTCAGGTTTCGCCTCTGGCCATAATTCTGCTCTGCAGCCTGCTACAGCCACAGATTACTCTGTCCTGCTCAGCTTGGCTCTATAATATTTGGCCACTAAAATTATAGGACTTTTATTTTATTCATTAATTCGGTTCTGCACAGGTACAAATGATAAACATTCCTCCATTTCGATACTTATAGTACAAAATATTATGGGATATGAAAACAAAAATCCAGCATATCACAAATATTGCAAGGCAATGAATCTTCTTCGCTGACTGATATACAACAATTGTATACTCTGTCCTTAGTGCAGAATTGTCAGGCTTGTGCCGCATAGGACATTGCTGGCATTTAGTTATTCATCACATGCAATTCATGTTTTCAGTGCATTCAAAATGTTATATTATGAACTTGTTGTGAATGATCTGAACTGATGCCCAAACCCTTCTATACATTTAAAGTAAATTCAGTTTTCAGCGAAAAATTTATTAATGATTACAGAAACAAGCACTTAAAAGCAGAACTTTACTTTGGACTATTTTCATTTTCCATTACACATAGCAAAGGTGGCTATATAGGTCACCAAACATAATTATGTATTCTCTGGATTGTTGCACTCTCTTCAGGCAAACAGCCTACTCTCAGATGGTGTTTGTCACTAATTGCTATGAGATAAAATTAATGAAATGAGAAATGCATGCTGTTGTTACATACTCAACAGAACTAATGGCGGATTTTAATTTGGTGTCAATAAACACATAAGTAAAGCTACCCAACCACAATCAAAGCAAAATTTTCACTTCTTTATGGAAGAAAAACTAACTTTCCAAGAATTGTGTAATAACAGATCTTGTTCCTTACTATGATCTAAATGTGTTACAGACTGTAGCATTTAACAAACGCTGTTGCAAAAATAGCACCAACCACAAGTTTCCTGAATATTCTTCCAAGTCACTTTTCTTTTTTCATTTTTGTCTATTTGTCTATTGTAGCAAGGGTTTGCCTTATTACAATGTAATTATGTAATTACTTACAACCAGGAGTGTATAGCGTTAAATAATGATAATACTAAAAGTGGTTGAATTAGGTGAGAATATATACTGGGCTATTGTCAGAAGGTTAGATTCGACTACCGGAGGGCAGTGCAGTAAATGAGACCAGGAGATAGTAATTTGATTTTAAATGTGGAAATATATTGTAAGAATGTGAACAAAATAAAGCAAAACGTATTTACAAACTGCAGTAATTTCTGTGCACAGATTAATCAATCAATCAAAGGAACAACAACCAGTCAACAATACAATTGCTTCTGTTTCTCATGAAGTTCAATAAATCAAACTAGAAAAAGAAAACAAAATGGATCCCAAGGTCCGACCAAGCATTTGGGTGGCTCCAAACGCATACTGAGCGCAATTGTTCATTTGGAGCTTTTATTGTTTGAGGGGGGTAGTTTCCAACGCGCAAATTGTCCAGAGGGGGAGTAGGTGGATGTGAAAGGGCTCAGTAGTGAGAAGGTGGGAGAGTGAGCAGGCTGCTAAGCCTCCTACCAGACCATGGGATGTTGACAAAGTTGTTGGGATTTCTTCAGGCTCCTGGCTTGGGATCGAAGCTCGCCATCGAATAGATACAGAAAACCCGTGGTGGATCAAGGGCACCTGGCCTAGATGAATCAAAATACCAATCTTTAGGCCTTTGTTAGCTGTTGGCTAATTGCTAAGCTAGCATTAGCATTAGTCACACATAGCCAAAATTGCTGCCAGACATGATACATTTCCTTATAAGGTCATTTTGGGTCAAGTTAGCATGCTAGCGTTAACATTAAATTTACATCAATAAAACAAAACAATATACATTGCAGTACATTGCAGTTAGCATTAGCATGCTAATGCTAACAAGCAAAAATTGTTAAGATTCAAACTCACCAGTTCCTTATGATCACAAAGCGCAAAACAAGGTAGAGTCCCAACACAAAAGTACAGGTCTGGATTCTACAAAAAGTTAGAAAACAGTAGTTTTAGAATTGTGCAAATGGATAGGCTTGAAAAGTCAATATGTTGGAACTGACCTGAGCAGCTGCTGTCTCTGGCTCCTCTCCCACACAACTGAGGAGAGTGGAGTCAGAGCAGCTTATATAGGGCTAGAGAAGTCACCGATTGGATGATTGCTGTCATGTGACCTGGTCACATGTCATGAGGCATTCAGGGGCAGGGAAAATGTGGGAAAAACTAAAATCGAGTGGAAAAATGTATTTCAACCTCAGTTTTCACCCCGGTTACACTATTCTGATCATAATCAGTTGTGAGGCAACTGTCCTATACTCTCTTTCTCTGTATATACATTTATATACCACTACTAAATGTCGCTAACTTCTTCTCGCTCATTGTTTGTGTTTTGTCCACTCTACAGATATCTCTGGATATTGAGCATTTCTGAACATTTCTGATCTGCTGTCACTGGTCTCACTGACATCCATAATTTCTAAAATGGAAGAATTTGTCCCCTCCCTGGGCTGCGACCTTATCGTGGTGGAGGGGTTTGCGTGTCCCAATGATCCCAGGAGCTATGTTGTCGGGGGCTTTATGCCCCTGGTAGGGTCTCCCATGACAAACAGTTCCTGGGTGAGGGACCAGACAAACAGCAGCCCAGAAGACCCCAATGATGAGAAACAACTTTGGGACCACAGAAGAAGAGACGTGGGACCCCCCTCCAGCAGGCTCACCACCCGCAGGAGGGGCCATAGGGGTCCGGTGCTCTGTGTGTTGGGCGGCGGCCAAGCTGCTGCCCCCGCAACCCGAAACGGACCAGCGGTGGAAGATGGATGGATGGAAGAATTTGTACAATGTCAACAGTACTTTTGCATATTTCTTGTTTATTTTTTTTATTTTTGCTGATGTTCCTATATATTTGCACCATCTGCATCATTTTTGCTGCTTTTCGAAGATGTGGAATTAATGGACACCTAACATATCTTCTAGTATTTTCAGAAAAAAAATATTTTGAAGGCGTGTTGCATAATTATCCACCAGGCTCCGAAATTTTTGATCACTTTTCATGAAGAATTTCTTCAGTTGCCAAATGTTTGAGGGTTTACACATAGAAGCCCACTTAAAATCTCACCCACAACATTTCAGTGGGCTTTGTCTAGATCATTCCTTAACCTTCCATTTCTTCTTTCTAAGCCATTCCCTGAGAGTCTTTAGATTATGGGGTCCATTTCTGTCAGGATCCCAGCTTCAGTCTCTGCCTGGTCCCCCTTTTGTCTATTCCTCTTTCTCCCTCTCTCTCTCTCTCTCCCTCGCTCATCCTCTCTCTCCTTCTCCCTCTGTCCCTTGCTCATCCTCTCTCTCTCCCTCTCTCTCTTCTGTCATTCCTGCCCTGCCTGCAACCTGCAGGGATTGGAGACAGCTGTGGGGATCAGCTCACCTGCTCGTAGTCACCTCCTTCAATAAAAGCCCAGTTCATTCATCCACTCGCTGTCAGACCATAGACTCCCATTCCCTGTATTCCTGCCAGCTGTCGACCTGTCTGCAACCTGCTTCCCTCAAGCCACTGCTACCTGACCGCCCAGTATCGGCGACACACTCACTGCCCCAATCTTGCCGGCAGCCAGCCATCGCTGCCGCTAGGCCCTGACTTGTCATCTGTCGACTTTTGCCGAGTTGCTCCTGCCTGCCCGTACTGCAATGCGACATACTCGCCGGCTCGATCCTGCTTTTACCTGCCGACGGCCCCACTCTGGATTTTCACTGGCATTCACCGGCCCTCGCCAGGCCCCGGATTCCCCGAGCCTGCCTGCCCCCCCCTATAGTTTGATTCACCCCTTCTGTGAGTACCCCGTCTTAAGAGGTCCTAAGAAGTCTTCAGATGAATTAACTAAACTAAACTAACAAATAGTTTAGTTCAGTTAATTCATCCGAAGATTTCTTAAGTTTCCCTTTATGTTCTTTATTTGAGTTTTAGTAGTTTTTTATTTTTTTTTGTAGAGTTTGGTGCAGTTTTCCACTTAGCTTAGCTTCCCCTTAATTGGTTTGAGTTTGTATTTTTGTAAAATAGATTCTTTTGAATCCTCCACCTGTCTCTGCCTGATCTGTGTCTGCACATGGGTTCCCAGATCCCCGATGACATGATTTAATGAACCATTCGCAGTTTCACTGTACCGGCCGTGTGTACTGAGACTTGCATGGCTTAATCTTTGAGACAAGCATATGCTACTGGCAGGATCAACCAGGTAGCCCACTCTGGCCAGGAAAGAACCCATTGAACACAGATCAGACTAGATGTCAGCCCCCTGCCAGTAGCTGTAGCTAGCCAGGGGGTGTTAATTGGCTACCAGTATCAGCTGCCTTCTACTCAGGACCTCTGTCCCTCAAAGACATCAGTTTCCCCCAAAAGATATTTTTTAAAGATGGTGAATCATATGATCATTTAGACTCTTTGCTTTGTTTTGTATGGGAAGTGGAAAAGGGCCTGGCTCAGTCACCACTTACCAGAGTCTGCTTTGGATTTTCTGGAGACACCCCTTTCCCGGCTTGTACTCCCCACGTCTGTAACCCAGTCAAATTGCCACCAGTCTGCAGCTTCCCAGGATGCTAGTCCCTCACCCGCTCCTGAGGTAACTAGATTTCAGTGTTCTGGAAAACCTTCCAGAAGGAAGCGTGGCTCCAGAGGACACCGGACACACTGCTCCTCAGCGCCCAGACCTCGCTGCCAAGGTCCCACTATATCAGTCCCTCATCCTGGCCATCTCCATTGCGGGTTGACGCTGCCTCACTTGTTCTCAAGGGAGTTGACGCTGTCTCATGTGTTCCTGAGGGGGCTGACGCTACCTCACATGTTCTCAAGGGGGTCGAGCTGCCCCACTTGTTCCCAAGTGGGTTGATGCTGCCTCTGCTACTCCGAAGCAGGTCGATGTCACCTCTGCTACTCCCAAGTAGGTCGACGCTACCTCTGCTACTCCTGAGCGGGTCGACGCCACCTCTGCTACGCCCAAGTCTGAGCGGTTCAACGCCATCTCTCTTGATCCTGAGTGGGTCAATACCGCCTTATAATGGGACCTGCCAGAGTCAGACAGATCCCCTGGCAAACAGACTGTGCCAGAGCCTCTGCCTACAGTGACCACCCCTGTACCAGAGGGGGCTCTGGGCTCCCCACCTGCCGACCAACCTCTGGGCGGTCCTCTGGAGCAGGCCTGCCTGCCCTTGGAATTATGTAGTTTTTTTGAACAGTCTCTGGATTGTTCTTTGGTCCGTCTTTGTGTTTTTGGACTCCTTTAGCTTGGGTTTTGACCCCCTCAGGGCAGCCTCTGAACTGTGTTTTTTGTGTTTTGGACTTGTTCAGTTTTTGCACCCCACAGACTGTTCTGGACACTGAGTTGTATTGTTGTTTTGTTTTGGATGTCAGGGCCCTCTTCCTGGTCCCTGCATCACCCCCACCTGACCTCCCTTTACGCTCCCTGTCCCTCCTTTTTCGGTTTTCCCCTGTTCTACCTCGTCATTCTCCCTCTCTCTCTAGTCCACCTACCTCACTCTCCTGTGCCACTCCCTGCAGTGGCTGTAACCAATTATTCCCTCATCAGCAGTAACTCCAGGCAGCTGTGGCGCTGCGCTCTGGTCTCATCACCTCTGCAATACCTGGTGTAGCAGGATGTGTATTGCTGCTGTTAATGTGCTGCTTCAGCTGGTGCAACTGGTGGCCAATCACTGAAGAGGGACTGAGTATTTAAGCTGCGGTCCCTCCCTTGCTTCTTTCTCTACTCACAGCTGCATCACTTCTGCGCAACAGGTATGTCTGCTCCTGTGTTTCTCTGGTAGGGTTTCTCTGCTGCTATGCTCAGGGCATTTGTTTTGTGCCTTAGAGCGACTGGTGTCCCCATTTGGTCCATTCTTCGAGTTCGTGTGTGTGCACGCGTCACCCGCTCCTGGCTGCATTGGTATGTGGTCCTCTCTTGTACCACATTATTGTGTATGCTATTGTCACCTGGCTAACCCTCCTGTGCTTGCATGAAACGTGCCGATCTGCATAGGCTCTCGTCCTCCCTCCTCACGCGTGTGTGTACTTGTCCTTACTCACAGGTACGTACCTTTCTAAATATAGTGACTGTGCCATGTGCTAACAATTTAGCATAGTAATGCTAACATTGTTTTTAGCAGGCTTGGATGTTGGTGCGCGCTGCTGATGTCACCAAACTGGGACCGCTGCTGTTTTGTCTCCTGCCGTTTTGTCTCCGACTGCTCGCTGCTTGGGCTCCTACCACTGCTTGGCCTCTGCAGTGTGGACTTCTGCTCCACTGTGCAGTTTTAATTGTTGTTTTGATCATTGTGTGTATGTACTGCCTGCACCAATGCTCTTCATCTTAATTGTATGACTGACGAAATTATATTTTGATTTACCTTTTTTGTTTGTTGGTTAATTGTTTCAGTTTATTTTGTTTTTGTTCGGGGCATTTAGTGTTTTGCATGAGTTATGTAGTTTCATTTAAACCTGCCCCTTTTGTATATTCGGTTTTTGTAATACATTGTGTTGGATTAGTTGCTCTTTTTTTCCCCCAGTAATTTGTTTTTGTTTACTTTTCAGTTGCTGAGGGCCAGCGGTGGTGGTGCTGGTGTTCGGGTGGTGGCGTCCCCCTCCTTTTGGTGTGCTGTGCTCCCAGGGAAGTGGTTCACGTCCAGAGTGTATGTCACGTGTGCTTGGGGTGTTTCTTTATATTATTTTGGGGTCCTCCCTTCACTAGCCCTATCCACCTGGCGGCCAGCAACTGATTAGTTTCCTTCATTTTTTTCCCTTTGGCCCCTAGTGTGAATAGTGATTATCTGTTTTAATCTGTTTTTTTTAGAAAATTATCATAAATTGTTTTAATTTGGACACACGTCTCAAGCCTCATGAGTAAACGAACTTGTGTACCTCCAAGTGTTGGAGGATGATAATTCTCTGGGGGAAATTCCCAGGGTGGCATTGTCGGACATCTGACTTAATTTTGAACTTGTACAATGTATATTGTGCTCGTGTAGAGTCGCGCCGTGACACTGGCTTCACACTCCACTCCCTGCCAGATTGTAGCTTCTGCTCATGCAGTTTGTAATCAGCCACTGCAGTTTTTTTTACTGTTTGCATGCACCTTACTCTAATTCAAGTCTCTTTTCCCTGCAATTCCGCTGCTCACGCTGCCTGTGCGTTCTGCTGGAACCGTCCTGCCAAGCCTCTAGAAAGATTCTGCCAAGGCACTTCTGAATTGCAGGTCCGCTGGAGCCAGCAGAATAATGACAATCTAGCCTTCTTTCACACTGTTTTTTCTCACTTAGCAGACTTATCTGCTAACTCAACAACTATTATCGGTGGTGACTTCAACATAGTTTTAAACCCTTCAATAGATCGATCCAATAGTCCAATACAGGCAAAACAGTCACAATCAGTTAAAGTTATACATGATTATATGAAAGATTTTGGACTAGACGACGTCTGGAGACTCAAAAATCCTACAAAGAGGAACTATACGTTTTTCTCTCCGGTGCACCAAACATTTTCAAGAATTGACTTTTTCCTCTCAAATAACTCTATCACACATAAAGTTACCACTAAAATTCACCCAATCATTATCAGCGACCACGCACCAATATCTCTCAGCCTGCAAACAGATTCCATCCCTAAATCTCCCCAGACTTGGCGCCTCAACATCTCTCTACTCAAAGACCCAGAATTTGATCGAGTAATAAGGAGGGAGTGGGCAGACTTTCTAAAAAAAAAACAATGAACCTAATGATTCATCTCCATCTTTACTTTGGGAAACCGGAAAGGCCGTAATCAGAGGTAAAATAATATCGTACTCCTCGTACAAGAAAAAAAAGGATCGACAAACAGGAGAAAGAAATTGAAGAAAAAATTAAACAATTTACAGAGGATTATGCAATAAATCCAAGTGATCAATTATGGTCCGAACTACGAAATGCTAAACTAAACCTCGATAATATCCTATCCAAGAAAACAGAGTTTCTATTACAACAACTAAGATATAATGATTTTGAACACAACAATAAATCTGGAAAATTTCTGGCGAACCAACTCCAGCGCAATAAAGAAAAATCCTTCATAACAGCAATTCAGGATCCCTCAGGAAAATATACTCAGTCTCCTCAGGAGATTAACCAGACCTTCTATAATTCTTACTGGAGTTTATACTCAGCAACAGTTAACCCAAACAAAGAAGAGATTCATAATTTTCTCGACAATCTAAACACGCCCGAATTAACGTCAAGTTACAGAGACATATTAGATGCTCCATTGACTATCAAAGAATTACAATGTGCATTAGACAGTATGCCAGCAGGCAAGGCACCTGGTCCTGATGGTTTCCCTCCTAGATTTCTTAAACATTTCTGGTCAGTGTTAGCACCCGTTTTCTTCAGGACTGTGACAGAGATTAAAAATAATGGTGATATCAGTCCGCACATGAATACAACTGCAATTAAATTATTATTGAAACCAGACAAAGATCCTACACTTCCCTCTAGCTATCGACCTCTGTCACTAATCAACACCGACATCAAAATTATCTCAAAAGCTCTCGCCTCCAGGCTGGAGAAAATCATCCCGTCAATAATTCACTGCGATCAAACAGGATTCATAAATGGCCGACACTCCACCAACAATATCAGAAGACTTCTAAATCTAATCTCTTTGATGCAACGCCACAACAAAGAAGCTATTGTTATGTCAGTGGATGCAGAAAAAGCCTTTGACAAAGTTAATTGGTCCTTTCTCTTCGCAGTGCTCCACAAATTTGGCTTCGGAGATTCATTTATCCAGTGGGTATCAGCTCTGTACAACTCACCCAAGGCTACAGTCACCACTAATAGGATCACTTCACAAAGCTTCAGTCTGCAAAAGGGAACAAGACAGGGATGCCCACTCTCTCCCGTATTGTTTGTGATCTTTATCGAACCATTAGCAACAGCTGTACGTCAGAACACTGATATCAAAGGTATCTGCGCTCTGGAGTCTGAACATAAAATTAACCTATACGCAGATGACATTTTACTTTATCTACAAGAACCCAAAACTTCAGTAAAAGAAGTATTTAACCTCATCACAACCTTCTCGCATCTTTCAGACTACTCCGTCAACTGGTCAAAATCAATTATATTACCTTTAACAGAAAACTCGTGGAATCCCGCAGTCCAAAACTCGCATTATTCTTTTCCTACTGGCAACATCAGATATCTGGGCATAAATAGTACCTCCAAACTCTCATAACTGGTTCACCTGAACTTCACTCCGCTTTTGGACAAAGTCTGTGATGATCTTAGGCATTGGAACAACCTCCCCATCTCCCTTTTGGGATGAATAGCTACAGTCAAAATGAAAATATTACCTACAATCAACTATCTCTTCTCCATGATTCCATTTAAACCCATATCAAAGTGGTTCCAATCATTAGACTCTGCTATTGGTAAATTCTACTCAAAGAACAAAAAGGCTAAAATCAGTTTGACTACCCTCCAGAAGAATAAACCCGAAGGGGGACTGGAGGCTCCCAACTTCATGTATTATTATTTAGCCAACCAAATACAATATCTCACCAAATGGATACATCCACATGAAGAATATAACTCCTGGCTGGAACTAGAACAGTTAGATTGTAACCAGATCAAAATCTCTGACCTTCCCTTTATCACTTCTGCCCTTAAACATCACTCCTGCTTCAAGAATCCTACGATCGCTTCCACCTTGTCTGCTTGGTGGAAAACACTGGAAGTCACAGGCTCCCAATTAAAACCCAGTATACTCTCCCCAATCTGGCACAACCCTGATTTTGCAAACAACAAAATAGCTCTTTATTTCAGCACATGGGCAGAGAGAGGAGTCACCCACCTCCATCACCTTCTTGATGATAACATTTTCAGGACATATATAAACTTATTCCAAACATTTGAAATAAGAAATGGAAATTTTCTTCAGTACCTACAGGTAAAGAAGACGATTACAAGTAGAATTCCATCGCTACAGACTACTTTACAGCCAACGGATTTACAGCCACCTGAATTTGTCAAATACATTGTGAAACTGTCTCCAAAAAATAAGAAGAATCTCTCAAAAATTTATAGTTTACTTTCAAAGACAGACTCTATACACCTACCAACTCAAAAATAGGAAAAAGACGTATCCAAATCTTTTGACTCTGATTTTTGGACCCAGATCTGTGAAAACACATTTTAAATGACAAAAAACGCCAACTTACAATTGATCCAATTTAAGGTGGTTCACAGAACGCATATAACACAATATAAATTGTATAGAATGGGCTTCTCGCACTCAGACACATGTACTCAATGCACCCAAAACATGACTGACACTTACCTTCACGCTCTTTGGCTATGTACACCCGTCTATCAATTCTGGGTAACAATCACACAGAAACTCTCCAATATTTTGGACTGCGGGATTCCGCATTCCCCGAACGTTTGCCTAATTGGCGATCTAACACAAACAGCCCTACCAGACATTCATATCTAACCCACACTTGCAGCTATCGCCATTGCCAAAAAAAACTATTTTTGTTAACTGGAAAGATAAGAAAGCCCTCAACATCATTCATTGACTGAACCTCCTCACAGAACATATTTCACTTGAGAGAATATCTGCTATCAGAAAAAAACAATTGGACTCCTTTAAAGAAAAATGGTCTCCATTTATTAAATCAATAAATATTAATCTATAGCCTCCGCTTGTATGTGGGCGTATGCCACTCCCCTCATAAAATTGTGATACTTATTCTGTCTGATTTCCCTCTGCTTTATTTCAGTTTATTAACCCTCTACCTTTTTAAGAAGGATGGCACCATGGACTTCAAGGCCGTGTGCATGCACTGGTGGTGTCCTTTCCCTATTGCTCCTGGGGTTGCTCTCTGGCTCTGCGGGGCCTGCGTGGCTCGGGCCCCTCTGCCTGGGAGTGGGTGTCTCTGGTGTCTCTCCCTTTGAGCCCTGGGTCTGCTGGGTCTGTGCACTCTCCTTGGGGGTGGCGGCGGCTAGTCTCTTCTGGGGCGCCCTGGCTGGCCCTGGGATTTGGGGTGGGTTGGCCCTTCTGTTGCTCCCCTGTCCCTTCCCGCTCCGCTTCCCTCCTCCTCCCTCCTCTCCTGCCTGGCCGCTCATCCTTGCTCCTCTCCCTCCCCTGGGGGGGCCTGGGGCCCTCTGCTGCCTGGGGGTCTGACATGGGGGCCAGGTGGTCTCACTGGGGGGGTGGCTCTGGCTCATCTGGGCACAGGCCTTAGTCCTTGCCTGTGTGCCGCCACGGAAGATCAGTTTCTGCTGGCTGGGGGCTTCTGTCCTGGGGTGTGGTGGAGTGGGTGGGGTCTCGGTGGCGCTGCGGGGTGGGTGCACTGCATCCTGGATGTGCCGGCTCCGGGGTGGGCGTGGGAGCTCATGGCCCTTGCTTCCTGGTGGTGCGGCCTGGTCCCCCCTCCGGGGCAAGGTGCTGCATGCGGCTGGCCCGTGGTGGGGCTATGGCGTCTGCCGGGATGCTGCTCTGGCGCTGCGACTTCCGGGCATTGTGGTGCTGGCTGGGCCAGTTGGGTTCATGGGGGCCCACCTTGGCGTCTTGCCTCCTGGCTCTGGGGGCCCTCTCATCAGTACCGATGGTCTTACTACCTGTCTTCCCTGCTGCTCTGTCCTCATAGGCCGGATCCACACCAGACTGCCTCTTACTGTGCACTTCACATACTTCACACGTCACTGTATATAGCTGCTCTTAGGCACATATAGGGACACAACAGCTAGGGCCCCGAGAGCAGGTGAGGGTGGGAACGATGGGCTCTGTGGTGGGCCAGACGGCAGGGCTTTACGGCCCTGTCTCTTCCCCATCACCCCCTTTTTTTTGCCTCCCCTGCTCTCCAATTTCTTTTCTTTTTAATGCACCACACACACTCACACCTTGGGGGTGGGTCTGGGATGGCTCGGGGATCTTGGGTCAGGGTAGGCTGCAGAGTAGCCATCCTCTGTGGTTCTCTGGCCTGCACCCTTGACGCCTCACCCAGCCTCTCCACTTTTTTTTTGTAATTTACTTTTTATTAGTTTTCAACTTTTATAACAGAGTTAGACCAAAACATAACATCAATAATAACAATAATAGTAACAATAATCACAAATGAATGAATTAAGAAAAAACATGAAATAAAAAAAGGGAAAAATTATAAAAGTAAACAGAACCAAGATAAGACAGAATTAAGTCTCTCATGTTACACAGGGTAAACAATTAAATAACTCATCTTTCCAAAAGAAAGATAGAAACAGGCATAGGCTAAGGCAATAAAACATCAGCACCGGTGTCATATATCACTGTACCATACTCATACTTTGTGTTGCCAAGATAGAAGTCCAGTCGCAAGAGATACAAGATACAAAATACAAATCATGAGAAAAGCAGACATTACTATCCATTCAGTTTATTCTTTCCCATGTACTACTTCAACCATAAAGGGGCCCCATATCTTTTGAAATATATTTAGTTTATTATTAATTTTAAAGATAGACTGTTCCAAATTTGCTATTTTAGTCATTTCCCCCATCCATTCACTAAAAGATACTATATTATCAGTTTTCCAGTGTCTCCAGTACTATTCTGCACCCTGTGGAGAGGGCCAGCCTACACCACAGGGTCTGTTGAACTGTGAGGCCCTCCTCTCTCACACCTATTCCTAATGTACAAAGTGCAAGGTTTTGCACAAACTTTGTACCGAGTACTTTGTTGACAAATCCTATTATAGTCTTCCATAAATTCTGGGTCAAGTGACAATCATAAAGCATGTGTAAGAGTGTGCCTTTACTCCTGTGGCATCTCCAACATAAATCTGAGTCCCACAGTTTCAGTTTGGCCATCTTACATGGGGTCCAATAACATCTATGAATGATTTTGTATATAATTAATCTAGTCTGTATTTCCCTTGATATCTTATACCATGACCCTGTAATATCCTTCCACATCTCCTCAGATATTTCCCCTCCCAAATCTTCCTCCCAAACCTTCTTGAGATCTGAAAGTCCTGGGGTCCGTTTCACGAAGCAGGTTCAACAAACTCTGAGTTCAACCCTGAACTCTGAGTTGATCTACTCTGAGATAGAAAACTCTGAGTTTTCGGTTTCACAACGGCTGATTTCAGTTGGTTAAATCAACTCAGAGTAGTTTCACCCGGAGTTAAGCGCGTGCACCACAACTCTGAAAAGCCAGTATCAATGGAGTGCCGATTCGACGAGTCACCATGGCAACGGGGAAGCGGAGGACTACACCGCTTGAATTGGAAATCTTAATGCGCTTATATAGCGAGTTTGAACACGTTTTTAGAAAGAAGTGCAGCACCGCTGCAGCTGCAAAAGAGAGAGAGACGGTGTGGGAGAACATTGCTGCCCGGGTCAATGTGTAAGTTTAAATCACAATAATATTACAGGAAAACTGTTTGAATAGTAGCCTATTAAGTTATTTCATTTAGGTGCAATCCCGCGGGGGAGAAACGCATGTGGCAGGAGCTTAAGATGAAATATAAAACCATTTTTAAAACAGGTAAGAAGTCGGCATAATCTCATGGAGCTACCTCATTTTGATCATGTTTTACATTGTAAAGTAGCCTAAATATTAAGTGGCTGTTTGACTGTGCTGTGGTTTTATCCCACACATAGCCTAAATGTCTGCATCCATATAATGTTCTGTTAAATAATTAAGCCTATTTAAACTAACACAGACTTCTACTCAGCCATATATATATATATATATATATATATATATATATATATATATATATATATATATATATATATATATATATATATATATATATATATATATATATATATATATATATATATACACACACACACACACACACACACACACACACACACACACACACACACACAGAGCCTTGATGGCTCTGACAGGTTTATGTCCAGGGAAAACGACAAAGATGGTAAAAGTCGTTTCAGGGCCAGACACACTTTTCTGACCGTCCTGCATACAGTTGCCTTACTGAGGTGTTCTGCATCTCCGACGTTGTATAAAAAACTCCCATTTGCAAAGAACCGCAGAGCAACACACAACATCTGCTGGGACGTTAGAGCATGACTGCGGTTGGTAAAGTTGCAAATGTAAGGACGGATTAGGTTGTGGATGTAGGTTATGGATTGCGAGGGGAAACGGTACCGTTCACAAAGATAACTGTCCGGAAATGCCAAAACATCTATGCGCGGTCTGAAAACAATCTCCCGACGAATATTTAATTCTCTGCGCAGTAATGCTGCTCCTTCATCTACTGGATCGTTCATAAAAGGACATGACATTTATAGACGGCAGAACTCGACTTCGCCAAAACTCGCCAGCTGACTGAATGAATGAGGAAATGAAATGGCTTGTGTGACTGAAAGAGGGCGGAGACAGAGAGAAACTCGAGGTTTACTGAGGAAAACCTGGTCCCGACCAGGTTAGAGTCATAGAGTCTGTTACTACGGTAACTGACCGAGAGTTTAAGTTACCTCGCTTTGTGAAACCGAAAACTCTGAGTTTCCCTCATTTCAGGGTTAACAAACTCAGAGTTTTCACTAAACCTGCTTCGTGAAACGGGCCCCTGGTGGGTGAGATTGTCTCATTAAGCTATAAAATGCTGATGCTGTTTTTTTGGTCAGCTGATTGGCATGTATCATTTCCTGTACTAATGTTTGCTTTATTAGGGGTGTCCTCTTTTGCATGGATAACAAACAGCTTCTCAATTGGAGGTACTTCCAGAAATCTGTTTTAGGTATATGGTATTTAGTCATCATCTGTTCAAAGGAGATAAATTTATCTCCCTCCAAGACATCCTCAATGTATATAATCCCTGCCTCAGTCCACATCCGCCAGAATAAGGCCTTTCTGCCCACCTTCAACAATTTGTTATTCCAGAGTGATGATCTTCGAGTGAAAAGGGTTTTGACCCTACAATTTGGTGTGAAGTCCTCCAGGTTTCTCTTGCAAACCTCCATAATGGACTATTAAATGGTATTTCTCCCTCTGAGTAATGAAGGCGTGAATGGAAAACGGTTCTGTAAATTACCTCTCAATTGATACCCAAGCCGAGGTTTGACCATCTGCACCATATAGTTTAGGTAGCTGATTAAGCGAAAAAGCATATTGATACCAAGCTACTCTGGGCATTCCAAGGCCTCCATCCTCTTTGGCAGCGTACAATTTAGTTCTATTAAGGGATGGCCTTTTACCTGACCATAGGAATGTTTCTACTATTTTATTGAACTTTTTCAGTACAGGATGTTGCAAGGTGGAGGTTTAGGGGGAGCTCAGATGCGGGGAATGAACAGTCAGGAATGTGTATTAGCTCTAGTTTTATTCACAACTCTCAAGTAACAATAATAGAGGACCAAAAATACATAAAGTCGAGTGTGCTTCACTCGCGATCCAAGAGCGGCCTCTACCGGCCGGGCAACCAAAATGCGGAAAAACTCTAACTTAAGCTTCAGCAACTTCTCCACAGCGGAGAGGGTCCATCTAAGGCCACAACTCGGGATTTCTCTAACTATGTAAAACGCTAAGACTAAGGTCACTATAGTGGGCCAGCTGCGGCCCCTGCTAGAAACTAGGACTACTCTGAACGAAAACTAAAGGGATGCTCTGGACCGGTTCACAGCGGTGGCAGCCAGGATTGAGGAGTACAGGTGGGCGAGGGAGGATGCCAGCAGAAGGGAGTCGTCTCCGGTGTAGGTCTCCGTCTCTTGGGAGGGAGCGATCAGGATCCTGAGTCCGCTGGTCCAGCTGCAGGAACAGGTGGGTCCAAACTGAAACGAAGGAGTACACTGACGGTTAGACAAACTGCAAAGTTGTACCAGGAATAGCTGAGAGTTACGCTGTGAACCTCTCCAGGCAGTGTGACGATCTGGCGCTGAGAGCCGGGTGGCGTCTGGTTATATTGCCGCCGAGCCGCCACTTGATTGGTCGACCTCCACCTGTTCCTGCACTGGCAGATTGTGCCAGATGGGGAACACCTGTAGCTCCTTAACTGCTGCTGGGCTGTCTGAACCGGGAAGGAGGAAGGAGAGGGGAGGGAGGAAGAGCACTAACTGGGGCTGGCGGCTGCCAGCCTGACACAGGAAGTGGAAAATTTAGGAGTAACATATAAATAATATAATTAATTTGTGGGACCACTATCATTTTCAAAATATTTATTTTACCCAGTAGAGAAAGTCTCAGCTTAGCCCAATTTTGAAATTTACTCTCAATTTTCAGTATGAGGGGGAGAAGGTTTTCCTCCATTATATCCTTTAGGCCCGGAGTCAAATGAATACCTAAATATGTCAAGCCAGAGGGAAGCCACCTAAACTGCCAGCCCTGCCTGACTTCTGGCAGACACCCCTTAGACAATGGCATTGCTTCTGACTTGCCCCAATTGACTTTGTATCCTGAAATAGCAGAGAAGGAGCCGATCACCCATAGCATGTGTGGTACAGCTACTTCAGGATTTGTAGACACCAACAAAATATCATCTGCATACAGCAACAGTTTATGTTCCGCCTGCCCAGCTTTTATACCCTTTATATTAATGTTATCTCTAATAGCGATTGCAAAAGGTTCCAGTGCTAGCACAAAGATTAATGGGCTTAGGGGACAGCCCTGCCTTGTACCTCTAAAGAGGGGAAAAGGTGTAGACCTCCTTCCATTTGTTAAGACTGAGGCCCGGGGGCAACTTGACCCAATTTATGAATGAGGAGCCCAAACCAAACCCATGGAGTGTCCGAAACAGATATGCCCACTCCACTCTATTGAACGCCTTCTCTGCATCTAGAGAGAAGGCAACTCTGGGTTCAGTACTATCTTTTTCCTGCCACATCAAATGTAATAATCGGCAAACATTATCAGCAGAATGCCTCCCTTTTATAAAGCCCACCTGGTCTGGCTGAATAAGACTTGGCAGAAATTTCTCCAATCTTGTAGCTAATATATTTGCCAGTATTTTTGCATCCACATTTATCAGTGAGACTGGGCGGTAGCTACCGCATTGTTGAGGATTCTTTCCTTTTTTATGAATAAGTGTTATTACTATAGATTGCATGCTCTCTGGCATGGTGCCCCTTTGGAGCGCATCTTGAAATACTTTGAGTAATCTTGGAGCTATGTATGTCAGAGAACTCCTTATAAAAATCTGTTGGGAAGCTGTCCTCCCCAGGTGATTTCCCAGCACTCAGTTTTTTTTTTATAGCTTGTTTGACCTCTTCAAGTGTAATATCTCATCCAATATCTCTCTGTTCTTCTATTGATAAAGATGGCAAATGTACTCGTGACAAGAAATTATCTATATCGTCCTGGTCAATATTGCACTGTGATGTGTATAACTTTTTGTAAAATAACTTAAATGTCTCATTAATCGCCCCAGTGTCTGTCACCAATGTCCCTTCTTCATTCTCAACAGCAGGTATTAGATTACAGCTATATTGTTGTTTTACCCTCTGAGCCAAGAATTTTCCTGCTGCTTCCCCTTGTTCATAATACCTCTGCTTACATTGAAATAATGCAATTTCTACCTTCTTCTGCAGTATAGAATTCAATTCAAACTTAAGCTTACTTAAGTGTGAGAGTATCATTTGGTTTGGTTGGTGAGCATATATTTTCTCAAGATCCTTGATTTCTCTTTCTAGTTCCTGAAGGCACCTGATAGATTGCTTTTTAAGAAAAGAGCAGTGTTGTATTAGTCGTCCCCTCATATAAGCTTTAAATGCATCCCACTCTAGGCCAGGGTTTGAGGCTGTGCCTTCATTTTGATCCCAATATTCAAGAATTTCTTGCTTTATAAATTTACTAGATGTTTCATTCTGGAGTAATGAAGTATTTAGTCTCCAACGGGTCATAGGCTCCCTAGCTCTAGGCCCAAGGCTTAACACTGTCTCTACTGGTGCATGATCTGATAATACAATATTGCCAATAGATGCACTGACGGTCATGCCTACTAATTGTTTAGATATCAAAAAGTAGTCTATCCGTGAGTAGGTAGAATGAGGGTTTGAGTAGAAAGTGTATTTCCTTTTATAAGAGTATAAAATTCTCCAAATATCAATCAGTCCTAATTCTTCTACCATAGTATCCACTGTTAGTACCGATTTTTGTTTTGGTCTGTTATTTGTAGATGACGACTTGTCCAGTGCTGGGTCTCTCACCTGATTGAAGTCTCCCCCAATTATAACATATAAGTTACCCATTTGTTTCGCTATATTACAAATATCAACAAAAAACTCTGGCGAGTCTGTATTGGGAGCATAAATATTAATAAGGGAGTACCTGACCCCAAAAAGGTCCACATCTATTACCACCCACCTGCCATCTTTATCTGAATATTGTTTGTGGGCCTTAATATTAAGGTTTTTTCGAGTTAGGATGGCAACCCCCCTCTGTTTGGATGAAGTAGAACTATAGCATACCCTACCCACCCAGTCTCTTTGTAGTTTGTTGGACTCCCCATCACACAAATGGGTCTCTTGTAAGAAGCAGATGTCCACTTTTTTCTGTTTTAAATATAGCAGAAGCTTCTTTCTCTTAACGGTCTCATTTGCCCCTTTTACATTCCACGACAGAATCTTAAGCATGTCTGCCATGTTATCCAGTTGTGTTAATATTTTGTTTTCTGCCATAGTCTCTGAGCTTAGCCTTCATACTAATAGCATTTTGGAAAGAATAATATAAGCCTTGAAATAAGTGTTTCCCTGTGTAACCAACATGTTGATAATGAAAGAAAATGAACAGAAATAAAATCAAAATGCACTCTTGCACGAACCATCATAGAACAAGATGGTTCTGCATGCCCTTAACTCTACAACGCAACAACAGCATAGTGCGTCCGTGAAACTTCAAGTCCCAGACCCCTCATCTATCTCTAAGATTGCAAGTCAGAACATCCTCTATTGGTATCTTTTTATAACTTTATTGCTCTACCCCTACAGTTTTTATTTACTCTGACCTTAATAAGGTCTGGGTACTCCAAATATATTTAACTAAACCCTCTAATTGATCCTATGACGCTTTTAACAGAAAACCAGAAAATTATTTTTAGATTTATTAGTTGTAATTCAATTAGCCAAGTGAAACTAATCAGCTAACTAGACTGCAAGATTGTCTTAAAGACATAAAGACCTGGATGACCTATAATTTCTTACTACTAAATTCAGACAAGACTGAAGTCATTATATTTGGCCCCAAACATCTTAGAGAATTGCTTTCAAAGCATATAGTTATTCTGGATGGCATTACATTGGCCTCCAGTACTACTGTGAGGAACCTCGGCGTTATCTTTGACCAGGACATGTCCTTTAACTCACACATAAAACAAATCTGTAGGACTTCCTTTTTCCACCTGAGAAATATTGTGAAAATCAGGAACATCCTGTCTCAGAGTGATGCAGAAAAACTAGTCCATGCATTTGTTACTTCTAGGCTTGACTACTGTAATTCCTTATTATCAGGTTGTCCCAAAAGCTCTCTGAAACATCTACAGCTGATCCAAAATGCTGCAGCCAGAGTACTGACAGGAGTTAGCAAGAGAGATCATATTTCTCCTATACTGGTTTCTCTTCATTGGCTTCCTGTTAGATCTAGAATAGAATTCAAAATCCTTCTTCTGACATATAAAGCTCTTAACAACCAATCTCCATCATATCTCAAAGACCTGATAGTACCATATTATCCTAGCAGAACTCTCCGCTCTCAGAATGCAGGCTTACTTGTTGTTCCTAGAATCTCTAAAAGTAGAATGGGAGGCAGAGCCTTCAGTTATCAGGCGCCTCTCCTGTGGAACCAGCTCCCAGTTTGGGTTCGGGAGGCGGACACCCTCTCTATTTTTAAGACCAGGCTTAAAACCTTCCTTTTTGACAAAGCTTATAGTTAGGACTGACTGGGGGACCCTGACGGGGTGAGCTGGTGTTTGCATTTGCACAACTGACTTCCCCTCTTGACGTCCCTTTAGTTTGTCCCTAGTTATGCTGCTATAGGCCTAGGCTGCTGGGGGACCTCTCTTGATGCACTGAGCCCTTCTCTAACTACTAATGTATTTACTATATATACCATTGTTGCATTACATTCACTCTGTTTCTTTCTGTGTCCTTTCTCCGAGTGTCCCTGGTCCCAGAGCTGGATGCTTCAGATGTGTGGTTGCTCTCCCACCTCCAGCTGCCCATTTCCACCGATCTACTCTGCATTGCCCTTACTATACTTGATTTGCTCATCTACATATTTTTGAATTTACCACCAGCTATATATGTAGTATATTTAATGCCAGAGCTGTACACCATAGCAGTAAACTATAGTTTCCATGTTAGTTGTACTTTGCATATATCATCTGTCTTATCATGCATGAATTATACTGTGTGTTTTATGGTCCTTGTCCCCCCCCCCCCCATCTCTACCTCTGTCCCTCTACCTCTTCCTCTCTACCTCTGTCCCTCTATCTCTACCTCTACCCCTCTACCTCTTCCTCTCTACCTCTTCCCCTCTACCTCTATCCCTCTATCTCTACCTCTCTACCTCTTCTGTCCCTCTCAACCCGCCCGGCCAGCAGGCAGATGGGTCCCCCCACATTAGAGCCGGGTTCTGCTCGAGGTTTTTTTTCCCTGTTAAAAGGGTGTTTTCCTTGCCACTGTCGCCTTTTGGCTTGCTCTGGGGGTCAGGCATATGGGTTCTGTAAAGTGTCTCGAGACAGTTTGACTGTAATTGGCGCTATATAAATAAAATTGAATTGAATTGAATTGAATTATCAAACTATACTTTGGAGTGGTATGAGTGCCCTCTACTAGCCCTTTCAGTGTATGTCAGTCTAACTGAAGAGAGAGAAAAATTAAGATAAAACAATCATGAATTTTTATCCCTTCATCATCAATCTCAGTCATCCTCAGGACGAAAAATAAATAATAAAGTGTAGAAACAGTCTCTGTCAACAAAAAAAGGGATATAATACCGCATTCCTGAGATATCACTCCTTGATCTTCCAAACCATATATATCAACTCACATACCAAACCGGCGTGGAAACAACTTGTCCTCCCTGGAAGATCTGCCATCAGTCATTGGATAAGTCTTTAAGATCCTGCGGTGAGAAAATCTTGTGTCTGCCAACCGAAGGTGTGTCGGACATTATCGACAACCACGCTCAGCATGGCTGGGTACAGCATCGCATAGCACACACTCTTCTCCCTCAGCCGTTTTTTCACTCCGTCAAACTTTTTGCACCGCTGGATGATATCCTGGAAGAATGAAATCTGCTTGCCTTGCCTTTCCACCCGGCCCTTCTCCCAAGCTGTACGGAGGTCCTCGTGCCCCGGGCCGCCTGGGTCGGTCTTGGCGCGCTGTGGGTGTCGGTAACTGCTCCCTCTTGTTCTCTGGGTTTGTGTGGTTCACCGTGGCTCTAGTGGCTCTCTGGGGGTGCCGCCCTGGGGGGGGAGGGGCACCCTGTTGCCTTGGCCCTGCCTTGCCGTGATTGCTGTTCGGGGTCTTTCACACTTGCATGTTTGATCAGCTCTCGCCAGCTCCTGTCGAGTCCCATTGTCAGCGAATGATGGGACCTGCCAGAATGTCCTGAGACTCTCTCCAGAGTATCTACACTAAACTCATTCTCTTTTTCACTAGTATCCTTTTCTATTCTATACTGTCAAGACATCCACAATTATGGTGTTCAATACCGTTTGTTTAATTATTTATTTATTGAATCTCTTTTTGTTGGTTTTGTTTTTTTGTAGTTTTTTTCTGTTATATTGATGGGCAGTTAGTAGTTGGAAATAACACACCACCTCACACTCTTTAATTGTAATAGTACCGCCTGTTAGTTTCTATCCCTGTTCGTCCTGTTCGTCCTGTCCAGTCTTTGTTTCCCCTGCACATCACTGAGGTGTAGCACTGCCCTCCCTGGCTCATAATAGGGAATTCTCATAAAGAATGTCTGCTTAGCTTTCAGGGAGGGCTGGTGATGGTCACACACATGCACTAAATATTAAAATATTTGGCTGCAAGACTAAAATATGCATCAATCTCATATAATATTGACACCCCAGCCCCCACCAGAACCCCCCACCCCACCACCCCGCCCGCCCACCCCCATCCACTCCCCCACCCCCAAGGGAGCCGACGGCCCCACCGCAGCCAGGAAGCCAGACACAGGGGCCGAACGGCCCACCGATGCTGCTTGATCTTATACTCACATTCCCCGTATTCCTGCCAGTCCCTGACCTCTGCTGCCTGCTTCTCTTAACCCTCTAAGCGCCAAAGTCGCAATATTGCGACAAGCAACATTGCTGAACATAACAAGCTATAGCTGCAAATATGGTGCCTCATATGGCTACTACTTTACACCAGGAGATGGCGGACATCTGGAACTTCAATCTGAGCATCATTTGTGGGTGTGTTTTCATTCAAAGTTTTGGAGTTTATAGAGTTTGAAAACCGCCTCCCGGTCGAGGAGACGAGGGTCGCAGTCAGAGCGCAGCAGAGCGCACGACAGCGCGAGAAAACTCACCATTCCGAGAGGTTTGTTCACTGTTGACAAAGTACTTCGTCAAGTAATGGCTGACTCAGATTCTGAAGAGGAATATTCACCCTCTGATGAAGACGTTCAGTCGTCTAGTGAGACAGAAAGTAACGCTGCGTCTGTGCGTAACGGCAGCGAGTCCGTGCGCCATGACAATCCACAAGCAGCACATACTGGAGCCGATGCTTTGCTTCACTGTGTCCAGGGTGGCGTGGTGGGTGTAGCAGGGGTGGTCAAAACACCGCTAATAGTGAGGTGGGTAGCGGGGATGCAAAAAACCGCGGAAATACCGGCAGACGCGGGAGAAAATGCACTGATAATAGCGACGGAGGCCGCAGTGGCGTTCACGGCCACGCCGTAAATGACGATCATGATGGCTGGGTTTGCTTCAGAGATGAGGAACAGTATCACAAGTGGATCAGACATTTAGATGAGCCTGCTGGGTATCGTGGAGAAAGGAATCTGACAAATTCTGAGCCAAGCAATGCCATCTTGATCGATAAACATCTGTGAAAGTTATGTAATCCATATGTCCGCCGCCTGGTGACGTCATGATATGCAAATTAGATGAGTGAACTTACTCCCATCACAAACTTTGGATCATACTGATGATTTTACTCATTTACAGTATGCCTTTATCTCTAATCATTTTCAAGTTACAACCTTTTGAAAAAGTGATATCAAAACTGAATATTTTCTTGAAAAAACTGTGGCGCCTAAAGGGTTAAGCTACTGCTTATCGCCCTGAATCGGTGACACACTCGCTGCCCCGATTCTGCCCATAGTCATCACTGCCACTGGCCCCCAAACCTGTCAGCTATCGACTTTCCCTGAGCTGCAGCCTCCTGCCCATCCTGCGATGACTGACACACTCCCTGATTCGATCCTGCTGCCAGCCCTGCTCTGGCTTTTCCCCAGCTCTTCTCACCAGACCCCGGATTCCCCAAGCCTGGCTTCCCCTTTAGTCTGAGTTTCCCCATTTCGTGAGTACCTCATTTTGTTAGCTTAGTTTAGTTAATTAATCTATGGTTTTCACCAGTTGATACCATCAAGGAAACCGCAATCCAAAAACAACAAAAGCACAGGTAGCAGGCAAAAGTAACTGAAAAACTCATAAGATGGCAAAAGCATGGAGTGAATGAAAGAAAGCAAAAAAGGAACACAAAGGGTTATGATACTGGGCACACAGGAAACACAGGGAAGAGACTGACAAGATGGCAGAGGACGAACTGGCAAAAAACATGAGGGAAAGGGTGAGTATGTACACACTGGGGCAGGGAAGACAATCACACACAAGTGGAAAACATTAGGATGGGGCAGGCAATCACACAGACAAAGCAGACAAAGTCTAGCAGTGTAAAGGCATCTGAGACAGAGGCTGAGTACTACACACATAAAGAAATGCCAAAAATAAACAGGAACTAAGCTAGCCATGAACTAGGAGCAGGAGCTGAACCTGGCAGTCTTTTGCAAACAAATTCCACTAAAGTAATGAATTAGCAAATATTTTCGATCATTTTAATATAAATAGTGGACTTGGTGCAAAGTTTAGGCTACACTTACTGGTTAATGGAGTAAGCTGTAGTAGTACAGCTTCGTACAGCTTACTACAGTTAATGCAGTAAGCTATATTACTACACGTAGTAATACAACTTACTGTAGTAATATAGCTTACTACAGTTAATGCAGTAAGCTATATTCCTACACATACATAATGCAATTAGCAGTGAAATTTGGCCATCCCACCCTTCAGTGTCGCAAAGTAGTGGATAGAATGATAAAGTTTCATATGGCAAATCTGCACAACTTAAGGCGGCTCATTTTCACGAGTAATCAAATTACAGACTTGTGTTTATGCTTCCAATCGTTGAACAAGTGGTACTTAAAAAAAACCTTTGACCAAAGAGGAAAAGCTAATTCACATAAGTCAATGTAGTCTATTCATCAAACATAATTTCATTAGAATTTGTTATAATTTAACAAGATTGACATAAACTATTGTGGGTTTTTTTCTGTTGTGGTTGTTTTTTTTATTGAGCCCAAACATGTCACAGTTAGTCAAGAACCCAGAAAGCGGACATAAGACAGCTGCTCTTACTTGTGTAAGCAGCCAAATGTTCTTTTCAACATTTTTCCCATGCAGATTATTTACTCAACCAGGCACCATTTGACTTGTAGCTGTTTTCCCAAACTGAAATCCAGTTGCGTTGTCGTCATTTGATGATGAGTGATGATGAAGTCATCCCTTCTTCAGGCATATGGGTTCTGTAAAGCGTCTTGAGACAATTTGACTGTAATTGGCACTATATAAATAAAATTGAATTGAATTGAATTGAAATTCTTCATTCTTTGTTTGAGAGGATGCCAAACTCGATGCTAGGGAGATGCTATGCAAATGTATTACATGGTACTGTTGATAAGTAATAGAAGATGAACCTGGACCTCAAATCAGGCATTTCAGGCAATTAAGGAACAATGTTTTCTGTGAGAGAATAATTCCCTGTGCTGTGGAATTTGGGCTTAGTAAGTTTAGGAACCTTTTACAATCACAAGGGCAGTGCAGAGATCATTGCGCTTCCCATTTTTCCTGCTTGCAACACATCAATCTTGAAAACTGTTTTCTTGCTGCACTAATGACAGGTGACATCGTAATGAGAAAGTCAGTGTTATTCAATTCTCCTGTAGGTGATATGACTGATTTATATTTTTCTTCAGAATATTTGAAACACTCACAAACAATAGTGGTAAATGTACAATTTATATGTTATGCTACTATGTCTTCCTAGTCCCAGAGTTTTATTGGAAGTATTGTAGTGAGGTTTTTTTTGTTGTTGTTTTTTTGTGAAGTGAGAATTAGTGACAAGATGGTTTTAAGGTGCACTTGGGCTATACTAAATATATGTGTGTGTGTGTGTGTGTGTGTGTGTGTGTGCGCGCGCGCGCGCGTGCGTGTGTTATAAGATTGAAATTATGATTTTTTTGTGGATTTAAATATCCTCTATTTCTTAGTATTTCTTGGGCTTTTCTTTTATGTATCCACTTTCCTGCTGCAATTTTCTGACCTATTTTGGCTCAAGACAACCTGAAAGTTTCGCATTCCACAGTGATGTGAAGACTAACAGAAAAAGATCATGCTGTGTCATGGCTTTATCCATCAGAGGGAGAATGTGCATGATATAAAGATGTAAAAAATGTGGATCACCTTTGTTTTAGACGCTGGTAAATGATTTGCTTCAAAGGATATATGTCACGAGATGTATTTTTTCAGGTATAGTTATACTATAAGTCAGCATTTGAAGAGAAATGCAATATAATCTTAGAACTTAAATTTCTAAATTTCATATTGTTACTCCCTGTGTTTGCTCTGATTCAACCATTACTTACGCATTGGACTCACTGCCAGGTATCAAAGTTGTGACATAAGACAAAAGAAAAAGCAATTTTGTAAAGTACAATAAATGTAACAGTCTTATTTCACAAATGGATTCTGTCCGCAGACTGTCTAAGCAGTCTGTAAAAGTGATAGGTAATGGATTCTTAGACTGAATTGGTTTGTACGAGCAGCAGAAGGAAATGAAAAGAAACTTCATTTCATGCTATATACTCTGTGTAACAGTTTCCACTACACAGACACTGGAATAGTAAAGAAACAAAACAGTAATCCAAAAGTCAGTATATAATTAGGACACAGTGACAACAGGTAGTTGGATTGTTGCTGCTTTCTTTTTTCTCTGTACCCTATTTCTTTCAGTTTGCATTGGAAAGAACTGAATTAAATGATTTGATGCACTGTAAACCAGAATTAGTTCACATTACTACAAAACTGCATAGAAATTGACGCTTTAAACCATTTTAGTTTTCACAAGGAAAAACTAAACATGTCAAGTTGTCTTAACAAAGACAACAGTGGAGAGTTCAATGGAAAGGAGTGAGTTCTTCTCTCCACTGTTGCTGGGGACAAAACATGTTTACATTAGTAGTCTTTACTCAAAAAAGTTGACAAAAAATAGAACTAAGTTGAATAAACTAATAATTTTCATTTCACTTCATTTCATTTATTCATTTATTTTTAAAATGGGACAATTCGTATTAATGTACATTTTCATGTAAATACGATAGATTGAAGCCATACGGCTAATTTCCGTCTCAAGTCCCATTGGCAGATCAAAATTTGAGAACATCATAAAACCATGACTGAACAAAAAAAAAAAAAAAAAAATATATATATATATATATATATATATATATATATATATATATATATATATATATATATATATATATATATATATATATATATATAAAAACCAAAAAAAACAAAACGATAACACTTAGTGGACATAACAGACAAAAGCTGAGATATCGAGGCAGCTACCAACCACCAATTAATTAACATTTACACATGATTATATTGCAAATATCTCTTTGTTGCTATTGCACATATCCCTCTACATTGTTGCACATTGTCATACTACACTTATCCCTCTGTCACTATAACATAAGGGTCCGCTATATATATCCCTCTGACATTGTTACATTTAATTGTATTGCACATTTCCCATTGCCACTATTGCACATAATAATATTGCACATTTCTCTTAGTCACTATTGCACATATCCCTGTCTACATAACATATAATTACCCTATACATGTCCCATCTAACACTGTTGCACATATCCCATTATCAGCATCGCTCATAATCCTTAAGCACTATTACACATGGCTATATTGCCCGAAGCCCACGTCTACACATTTAAAACAAATTACATAGAGTCTTCAGGGACGAGCCCAATCAATGGCGAACAAATTTACACAGTATTATGATCACAGATCTGATTTTCCAATAGCCATGCTTTGAGATGTTGAGTAAATGAGGTGAGGTGTGGTTGTTCACGAATGGCACTTGGTATAGTATTCCAGGTTTGTGATGCACAAAAAGAGAAAACTGACTGCCCAAGAGCACTTTTCCTAAAAGGCACAACACAATTACCTCTAGAGCCTGCTCTGGTTGATCTGCTGGAATTTTTCTTTACAAATTCTTGTAGTGGAGGGGGAGCTTGGCCATGGCTAAACATACTTAAAACATACATAATAAATAATAAACTAAAAGCACACATAATACATAATAAACAACATTATGACTACATAAAATAATTTCTTGATTTAAGTCATGTATTTCCTTGTCAATTAATTATGCTATTTTCTTTCTTTTTTTAATTATTGAATACTTTCTACTGCAATAAAATGGGAAGGTAAGAAATTTAAGACAATGTAGTATTACAATTTATATTATAACATTGCTAATAGAACAATACAAGTTAACATTCCAAATGTGAAAATAACAAATTTATCAACTAAAAGACAAGTAACACAGGCAATAAAACTGTTTGCTAACAATCTCAGTTTGTCTGGAGAAAGAATATGAATGCATAGCATTCAACAATATTTGCTATATCCTTGTGAATGACTAGACACAAACACGTGTTAAAACTGCATTCAAGCTTCAAATATATTCAGTTTGACTGGTGAAGGGTTGAACTACATCATATCAGCTGAGTACTATTGTGTAGTCATGAACATACACTTACTACATCTTGTCGTATAAAACAGAAATGACTGAACATACACTACCGGCCAAAAGTTTTACAACATCTCAATTTTTCCTTTTTTTTTTGAGGGGGGAGGGGGGGGGGGGGGGGAGGGGGGGGGGATAATGCATCTTAATGTTTCATTGTACTCTTAAATCAAAGCATAGAACACATAAACAACTGGAGTTAAATGAATTTAAAAACCAAAATGTATTCTAAACTTTCGATTCATCAAAGTAGCCACCTTTGGCAGATATAACAGCTGAACACACTTGTGGCATTCTTTCCACAATGGAAATCAAATATTCTTCAAAAATTTCTTCCCAACTCTGTTTCAGAAGTTCCCATAAATGTGTGGCACTTGTAGGTTGCTTTGCTTTCACTCTCCTGTTCAGTTCATCCCAAACCAGCTCCATGGGGTTTAAGTCTGGAGACTGTGCTGGCCACTCAATGTTTTCAAGCTTACCATCTTGTTTTTTTCCTAAGGTAGTTTTGGCATAGCTTGGGCTTATGTTTAGGGTCATTATCTTGCTATAGGATGAACCCCTGACCAACTAGGCAAATTCCAGAAGGTACTGCATGGCGGTACAGAATGCTGTGGTAGCCATTTTGGTTCAGGGTACCTCTCACCCTGTACAAATCACCAATCCTGGATCCAACAAAACAGCCCCAGACCATCATGCTTTCTCCCCCATGTTACACAGTTGATGATACACACTGAGGAACCATCCTTTCGCCTACTCGACGGCATACAAAAATCCTGCGTGATGAACCAAAGGTTTAAAATTTTGATTCATCAGTCCATAATACCTTCTTCCAGTCTTCAGTAGTTCATTATTGGTGTTTCATGGCCCAGGCAAACCTCTTTTTCTTATTCTGATGTCTTAGCAATGGCTTTCTTGTTGCAACTCTCGACCTGTCAAACTTGCAACTCCAAGTCTTCTCTTCACAGTTGAAACTGAGACTTGCTTACTATGACCACTATTAAGCTGTGCTTGAAGCTGTTGTCCTGTGAGCCACCTATCACACAAGCTGTTGACTCTCAGAAACTTGTCTTCTGATTCTGTTGTGGCTTTGGGTCTTCCAGACCTCTTCCTGTCAGAGTTTCCCCCAGTTTGAAGAAAACTACTCACTGATACCTTGACTTTCTGCGCAATTTCTCTGTAGGAAAGACCTACATTTTGAAGTGTTATAATAGTCTGTGTCTCTTCTATTGTTAATTGCCTTTTCATTGGCATTATAATAGCAACACATTACTCTTTGTAGAATACTGTTCAAATAACACTGGTCTACAAAATTTTGGGAAGTCTCTGCTTCAGAGATAAAACTTGCTAAATCTTATGTAATTTGATACAATTAAGTGAAAAACAAACATTAAAAGTCTTAGTTGGCTACTCTTTTCAAAGTATTTAATGTTAAAGTTTTATTGGTAGGGCTGCACAGTGGCGTAGTGGTTAGCACTTTTGCCTTGCAGCGAGAAGATCCCTGGATCACGTCCCGGCTTTCCCGGGATCTTTCTGCATGGAGTTTGCATGTTCTCCCTGTGCATGCGTGGGTTTTCTCCGGGTACTCCGGCTTCCTTCCACAGTCCAAAAATATGCTGAGGTTAATTGATTATTCTAAATTGCCCGTAGGTGTGAATGTGAGAGTGCTTGTTTGTCTGTATATGTAGCCCTGCGACAGACTGGCGACCTGTCTAGGGTGTCCCCTGCCTTTGCTCGAGTCAGCTGGGATAGGCTCCAGCCCCCCCCCCCCCGCGACCCTAATGAGGATCAAGTGGTGTATAGATAATGAGAGAGAGAGTTTTATTGCACAAATGCGTAATTTTGCATATATTCTCAAACAGATTTTCAAGCCTTGCATAAAGAAACAACACTAATCAGGGGCGAATCCAGGATTTTGCCGACGGTCGGCAAGCATGCTTGGACTCCATTTTCCTTGATACCTGTTCTCCATAGCTGATATGTCCTGGTGGAATCGTTCGCCATGGTCATCACTTACTGATCCACAGTTCAATGGAAAACAATCCAGATGGGAATGTAAAAAGTGTATTTTCAGTGACATATTGCACCCAAGCAGTTTGTAGGACTTCAGGAGGTTTGCCACCAGTCGCTCATATTTATCTGCCTTGCTGTTTCCCAGGAATTCTGTTGCTACTGACTTAAAGGCTTCCCATGCCTTCTTTTCTTTCCCATGCAACAAACCATCAAATGTATCATCTCTGAGAAGTTCTCGAATTTGAGGACCAACGAAGACGCCTTCCTTGATTTTGGCTTCACTTAGTCTTGGAAACTTTGTATACAGATATTTGAAACCTGTCCTTGTTTTATCCAGAGCTTTTACAAAGTTCTTCATCACCCCTAGCTTAATATGCAAAGGTGGTAACAAACAAGGGGTGAGTATTGGGCATTTTTCTTTCCTGGCTCCAAGGACTGTCGTCGCGGCCAGTCTTTCCTAACATAGTGAGATTCCCTGGCTCGGTTGTCCCATTCACATAGAAAACAGCAGTACTTTGTATATCCACCCTGTAGCCCAAGTACGAGTGCAACCACTTTCAAATCACCACAAAGCTGCCACTGATGTTGCTCATACTTTATACACCTTAAGAGCTGTTTCATATTTTCATATGTTTCCTTCATATGAACGGCATGACCAACTGGAATGGATGGCAAAACATTTCCATTGTGGAGTAAAACTGCTTTAATTCTTGTTTTGGATGAATCGATAATCAGTCTCCATTCATCTGGATCATGAGTGATGCTAAGGGCTGTCATCAAGCCATTGATATCGTTGCAGTAAACCAGATAAACTTCCATGAGAAAAAACTCAACCACACCTTTTTGGCAATCACGAAAGCTAGAGATCCTGACATCACTCTCCAGGAGATTCCATTGTTGCAGCCTGGAGCCCAACAGCTCTGCTTTACTCTTAGGCAGTTCCAAATCCCTGACTAGGTCATTCAGTTTACTCTGAGATATAAGGTGTGGTTCAGGAGAGGAATGCGACGGCCTCAAGTCTGGATCAGCTGATGTTGATGGCTCAGGACTAGCTGCATCCTGATCATCATCTTGGTCATCATCTGTAAGATTCTGGTGCATCAGGAACTGGTAGGTCTTCTCCATGAGGCACAGGGCGAAGAGCTGATGGAATATTTGGATATTGCACTGTCCATTTTTTCTTTCTGGAAATACCACTTGCAACTGGGGGTACCATACATAAATAACAATCAGTAGTGTGATCTGTTGGTTTATGCCAAATCATTGGAACTGCAAAAGGCATAGATTTTCTTTTCTTGTTGAGCCACTGGCGTAGATTTGATGCACGTGTTACAGCAATAATGTGGGGCCCAGCTTTTGTCCTGGTCACCTATTTGCATCCAAAATAAAGATGGTATGGTTTTCTCACCATTGCTGTTAGAGTCCGCTTTTGTGATGCAAAGGTTGCCTCACCACAAATATAACAGAAATTATCTGCATTGTTTACACAGTTTCGAGGCATATCTGCTTCGAGAGTTAAAAAACACAAGAGTTCCGTAGAAATATCAGGTCCTGGCAACTTTTCAGTTCTGAAAACGGCTGCATGGGAATTATAATCCACAGGTCAACTCCTGCTCCTGATCAAGAAATATCTCTACATTAATACATTACCTTAACTTTCAAGACACAGGTTTTCTGCAAGTAATGTGTCAAATACATGATGCTCATTCAAATTTCTATTCAACATGATAGTATTCTTGTTTGGAATCACTGTTTTAAATCGATTATGTCTCAGAGAAAAATATTCCCATTTGAAATGGGACTCGATTTCTCATTAATTTTCAAGAAATTTCACAATTTGACCTAATATTGTATCTTGAAAACTATAGCTAATTGGCACTTCTGACTTATTTTTTTCTTTAATAGTGACCAAAAGTTGGTAAAATTTCACTACTCTTATCCAGGAAGCATTTTGCTTGTAGACCAGTGTAATGCTCTCAAGGGTATGATGCCACGGTGTGTTCAAAAACTACCTTTATGCAGACAGAGGGGGTTGTAAGTAAGTAAGAGGTTGATGGCGGCCAGGTACCATGTAGACATCTTCCAGGATGCCAGTTTCTTTGACCTTTGTTCTCTTCTTTAACAATCAACAGCTGGTAATTCTGGTGCCAAGATGCCAGTTTCCCTGTCTCCCTTCCATATCCTCATCTCAACAATTTCTTGCTTCCATTTCCAGCACGATGATACCAGTTCCTCTTTCCTCTATCCCCACATTTCAGCAATTGCATATTTCCATGACAGGCACTGGAAAGTCAGCCTCCCATTATTTTATTACTTGATGATAAGAGACTGTACCATCTCTATCATTCACAGCTTTAATTGATCAATAAAAAAGTAATATTTGAAGTAGTTACTGTCGGACATTGAATGAGCTTTGATTTGTACATGCATTTATCAACTAAGTCCAAACACAGCAGGAAGTTCTCATTTCACCAGCTATAATGTGTAATGTTCATACACTGTGCTCAGCATACCTCAGAAATCACTGCCATGGTGCTGCAACATAACCTGTTAATGAACTGCTGTTCCCAAGTGGGTTTTTTTGTGTTTCTATATTGGGGACATGCAACTGGCTGCATACCAGACCAGTGTGTACCTATTGTAGTATAAACAGAGCTGTGCGCACATCCAAGTCCCCGACTGCAAACTCAACCATTTTAAGAATTCATTTGTTCCAACTTCCATCAAATTCCTGAACAATGCTGCTTGAGGCCGAAGATTGTGCAATAATTTTTATAATGCTTTTACTATTGTGATTTTTTTTTTCATCTGTGTACGTATGTGTAATGTCATGAATGGGATATGTGCAATACTGTTATGTAATTGTTGTTGAGATGGTATTGTTTGTTGTCATTGTGGCTGTTGAAGCATTAGTGGCACAGTTGCTGAGTCCAAGACAAATTTCCCCAAGTGGGACAATAAAGTATATTGTATTATTATGTATTATGTATTAAGCACATGGACAAAGAAAACATAATTGGGCATTAGGATCACAAACCAGAGATTCGACAGCTTAAACATGGCTAAACATAAAGCAAGTGCAACAACAGAAGACATAGCAGACCAGCCAATATTATTTGCTTGTACAACAAAAAGAACGTAAGATCAGTGTCTGTCTTTCAACCTTTTATTTTTCAAAGTTGCTGCCAAGAGATAAAAGTTAGAGTTTTAGTTCTGCTTTGCCTTTTCGTCAGTCACTCTATCTTTTTCTCTTCTCAACTTCCTTTGTCAATGTCCTGCAACCTCTTTGTCTCTGCCTTCATACTAAGAATGCTCTTCTTATCATCATTTTATAGCAGGTGGCAGTCATCAGTGAGATGCTAATCAACAAGATCCTGAGATACCTGAAAGATTATAGCTTCCTTCCAAAAGCATCACTTTCCAGCACAATAACATTAATCTCTTTTATGTCTTTGTTTGGCTCTCTCTGTTTAGCTAAACATGGCTATTATTTTCATCACCAGTAATAATGACTACACCATCAGGATCCCTGATGTGTGCCTGGACCCTGAAATGTATTATCTGACCCTGACACTGAGGCACCATTTATGTCTGTTTACAAAAATGCCATAAAATCCATTTTCTGTGTGTGGATGACATCAGTTATCCACTGACCTATCCATGCAACTCTTTCCAACTGAAAATAATTTCCTTTCATCCCAGTTTCCCCATTTTTGTGTCTGTTGCTATTTAGTTCGTTCCTGTCCTCAGCCACCTCACCATTGTCTTTCCATACTTTTGGTCTCTTTGTGGTCTTAGTGTGAATCTTCGCACTGCCACTCCATGGGGACTATCATCATCCAGGACCTCACATGGGAGCTGAGCATCACCCCACACCTCCTCCACACCCCGAAGGACAAGGCGGGACTGCAGTGTATTATCTACCCAGTCAATACGGTGATGGGCTGTAATTTACCAACCCTCCAGGACCCATACTTGTCCAGGACCCTGAGGTGTGCCAGGAAGATTGTGGATAATCCCTCCTCACAAACTGTTCATGTGGCACCTGATGCCACAGGAATATTTTTTTTCAACAGCAGCAGGCCTCTAGAACAAGGCTAGAGACTCCCAATGACACTCTCCCCCCTGTGCAGCATAAACATACAGCTTTAACGCACAGGATTATTGTTATCCTTTTGCATATTTCAAGTTGTTTACATTACACACTACTGTTGCATATTCTCACTAATAAGCACATTCCTGCACACTGGAAATTATTCAGTTACATTATATTACATGTAATCCCTTGTATTTGCTACACTTGCTCCTTGATTGCCTTGTAACATTTACTTTTTAGTAACTAGCAACACTTGCTCTTTTTAATTTAGATGTTAGCATTTACTGTTATGCACAAAAACACAAAGTCAAATTTCTTGTATGTGAAAACATACTTGACAATAAAACTGATTCTGATTCTGATACCCTGGTCTAAAGCAACTGAAGTTGAAAATCACAGCTTTCCTGAAGAGCATACTGAGAGGAAAACAATTTTCAGTATCTAGCTTCTTTGCTTAGCATTTCACCCAGTCGAATACGTTATCCTCATACTTGCGTCTCCAACACAAACCATCAGTTTTCCTGTATCTGCCAGCTGGTATACTGGCTGCTCTGATTGCACCTGGTTGTCTGGCTGGAAGGCTGGAAGAATAGTGACTGTTGGAGTGGATTTGTGTGTCTGTCATTTGGCCTCCTATCAAGGAATTGTTGAGAGTGCATGCTAAATGTGGATGCAATATCCGAAAGACATCATCCATTTGAATCCAGATACCAACCTTGTAATGTTTTTGAAACCCTAATAGATTCCTCCTTTATACATTTTGAGTATCTGTCATGTTAAATCTATCATATTCAACTAAAATGCAATTATTGAAAAACTGCTTTCCATGTCTTCTCAGTCAGTCATGATATTTTAGAGCAGAAGAACAGTGTTAGTTAGTGTATGATGCATCACAGACCATCCACTCTACACCACTGGGGACTGTTTTACAAATTTTAGCTAGTGGCATCTGAAAGGAGCTCCACAGAGCTCTTCACTGCAGAGGAGGCTGAGAAAACTGCAAATGAATAGCCCTTAGGATAAAGTTGTCTGAACTGAAAAGAACTGAACGCCAGAGGAGTTAGGAGACCTAAATTCCCTCTCGTAAAGAAGGAGATTTTTTAACATCAGGAAATCTGTGCTTTGAAAAAACTGCACAGTGTGAACTTAACACTAAGGAAATCTTACATCACTGGATTGACGAGCAACATGAAATAAACAGTTCTTGCAATGGACAAAACACCTTGGGCCTAAGTGTGTGTGAACGATGCACATACAAACACTCACAAAATTATCCCCTTTCATCTGCTCAGACCCATAAAAACATTTAAAAAATATTTTTTTAAATTATTGCTTTAATGTGCATGCTTGCATTCCTATTTATGTTAGAGTGTACCACTATTTTAAACTAAGTTAAATGATTGGTAAGCATGTAAAACTACTTAATAATTCAGGAACTGCTTGGGATAAACATATCATGTTTGTACTCACTACAACCACCTGTGCATCCAAACCGCAGATCTTTAATCAGCACAGCTATGGAATAACCAGACAGCTATATTTAAGAAGTTATCTTAATGTTAGTTTTATGAGTATTTGGCCTCTGACGTCTCATGGACAGTGCATCTTGAGAGAGGGAATTGAACTTTAACATCACCCCTGAAGATGAGCATATCTGTGAGCGGTTTGATGCAGATCTAAGCGTCACTCCAAGACATATCCTACAAAAGTCAATGGGGGCATTGCCTTCACTGAAATGCAACATGGTTGCTTTCTCTGAAAAACAAAATATTGCACATTAGATTACATGTTGTTCATGAAAAGGAAATATTGTAAGACACATTGAAAATAATATTCCACAAACTATTGAAAAAAAATATATTTCAGCTACCGTTTCTGCAGAAAGGCAAGGAGTTACATTTGATAGCCAATGATAGAAAAGATCTCCCATGGCATTCTGTGCAGTACCTTAATGGTCTCAGTCTCCAACTGAAGATGGTATGATGTGACATCAGTGTGGTGTGCTGGGACCGAGAAGCATTGTCCATAATACTGAGTAGTTTTCTCAGCATTCTCCTTTTTGACTCCATCTCCACTAAATGAGTGAATTTAGAAATTATAATTTACTATTGGAACGTTGGAACTATATCGTTCCAACGTTATAATCAGCTACTTTCAGTGACAAATATAGTCACCATTTATTTTTTGCTTTCCTATTGCATACTTTCATTGCCCAACTTTACCCATATGGAAAAGATATAGATAAATTTTATAAAGTTTCTATCTGTTTTATCTGGAACTTGTAAGTATTGCATATGACAGTCAAACCAGATATAAGATCCTTAGTAAATTTGTACAATACTTATATAATTTGGGAACTTAAAAGAACAATATATGACAGCAATTCCACATACGGCATCCTTAGTAGATATGTGTAATGTAAAACTTATATGAGTTGGACAACCATCAGTAAAACTTCAATCTTGCAAATATTATAGAAAACACTTACAAGACTTATGTGCAATGCTACATACATGATACATACAAATAAAAAAACAACATAATCTTACAACAAAATCACACAGACAAGCACAGGAGATTACTAAAAATATTCTTTTTTTGACACATAGCACGGGAATGTTAAAAGTTTGCTATGATTTGCATTTTCTCAAAACCAAGTAGCTCATTCTCTCTCAACTAATAAATTTTCCTAAAATTATTTCATGGGTAATATATATCAAATAAAACAGGGAAAATTATTTTTTATTCATACAGCAGATATTCAAAATGTAATGGCACAGAGATAGAGAAAACAACTCATTTACCAATGGAACCAATGTAATTCGTACAAACTGTGCAGTAATGATGCCGTTCAAACTGATCTGCAATTCCAGCTAATGGTTTCTCCAAAAAATACTTGCTTGTTGGAACTGCAGTAGACCCAGCAGAATGTAACCAAAGCAGTTTCAGCAGGTCTTCAATCAACACTCCTGTAGTGTTGTGTTTCAAAGCAAAGGAGAGAATCGAGATGATGCTTTGCCCTTCGGTCAGTCCATAGGAGTGGACATCCTGTACTTCTTGAGGGACACTGTCCTAAAATTATTGAAGGAGAAGCACAATTAAATTGGTTGGCATAGAAAATAAAAGCCACAACACGAGAAACAACAAAGATGATTGATAGAAAGCATTCAATGTACAGTAGAAATTAATGTGTGCATTTTGTCACAGATTGTCTGCTGTCAGCTGAAAGTAATGTTTCAAAAAAAATTATTAACCTTATATGTAATTGCCTCACCTGTAGCATTGTGGAAGATCCTGCTCTTTGCTCTTGTATTTGGATGGCATCTTCATTGTTTTTCTGAGAAGGACACAAATTATCAACTCATTAAAGAGAAACAGAGAAAGGGTGAGGGAGTCTATTGTATAATACTGTAATTTTGTCTCACCTGTGCCAGTGTGAGAGGTTCTGCTGTCTGCTCTTCTATCTGGGTACCATCATCATCACTTCCCTATGAATGACACAAATGAACAACAGAGATAGTAGCTGTAGTTTAACAGTAAGAGTGACAGAGATGTTTAAAACTGTAGTTTTTTCTCACATGTGCTAATGTGAAAGGCTCTGCTCTCTCCTCTTCTCTTCGGGTGACATCTTCACCTTCCTGAGAAGAACACAATCTGTTATGTATTAAAAAGATATGAAGAAGGAGGGGAAGAGATGGAGAAACAATAGTTGTAGTTTGACAGAGGGTGAAGGTGAGGGTGAGACTGAGCGAGAGAGAGAATTTAATTAATAATATTAGTATATGGTATAATACTGTAGTTTTGTTTCACCTGTGCCAGTGTGAGAGGTTCTGCTCTCTGCGGTTCTCTCTGGCTGCCATCTTCATCACTTCCCTTAAAACAATACAAATCAACAACTCCGTTGAGACAGATTCCACACATCCCTTTGGAAAAGTATTACAATGCATTTTTTTTCCTTTCTTTTATTGTTGACTGATTGTTATTGAACTTGGTGTATATACGTTATAATAAGTTAGAAACTTTCCCCTGTTCCACTGCCTTGTAAATTAAATTTGCTACCATCAGGGTTTATCAGGGTTAATAAACAAATAGATTAAGCTTTTAAAAAATCACACATTAATGCAACAGACATATTCTGAAGTCTAGGAGAACATGCCAGCTCACATTTGGCCCATATCACCAGAATTAATGCCCCAATTACTTATTGTATGCAGGCTATTAGAGTTCATTATTTATACATCAACTATTACAATGTTAGCTGATAAGACAGAGGAGATAAATTGGTTGCACTTACATGTTGTTGCGTTGTGTGATTTCTGATGTCAGTCAAAGTTTGGTTGATTTTCCTAAAGAAACAATGGACAGTAACGCGTTACTTCAGTAATGTAACGTAAACGTTACTTATAGACTGCATTAGGAGACATACAGCACATACCTTTTTTTCCCATCTTGTTAAAGTACGCGGTGGAATGCTTCTTCTCAACCAGTCTCTTTCTGTGTCAGGTGTGTGGAGTTTCCTTTTCGGCATAGTTGTCAGCTTATTGGTCTATAATCTCTATAAAGCTACATCTCGAAAAACATAAGACGGAACTCTGGAAATTCCGCTAAAAGTAGTTTTCCGCCATGAGAGCGGTGTCTGTGGAGATTCCCGGTCATGAGACCGATGATTGGTTAAGATTACGGTAAAATATCAGGATAAGCCAATCAGAGGCAAAGTAGGGCGGGCCTTGACTCAGTTCTCCTGGCCACACATTATCAACGCGAGATCTTGCAAACTAACGCAACGGTAACGTATGGCATCATTTTGAAAGAAGACAAGCGGCAAATCTGGCTCAAATTCTGCCTTCGTCCGAGTCGTCCCGTGGACAGTGCACCGCGCAACTGAGTGGACCTAACGTTAGAGGTAAGAACATTTACACACCGGTGTGTATATTAAGATAGCTAAAATTTGACATACATTTGATTTTGTGTTCAGGTAGCATTAGCAAAAAACGATTAGCGGGTAGCTGAATGTTCAAAAGTACACTTCAAAATTAGTAAGAAATGTGGATATTGTCAATTTAGACCACAAAATTGTTGAATTAAAGAAAATCTTAAATTTAAATCGCCTGAACCTACAGACTTTACGTCTCCTCAAGAAATACAGTGGCATTTTTTGCGGCCTCTCTGTCTCCAATTCTAACATAACTCCCAGAATGCAGCCATATATCATTTCCAGTCTGAACACTATTTTCCTGTAATTTAACAATATGTTCAAGTGGAAAAATACTGTTAGCTGCTGTAATAATTATTTTATATCAATGGTGCATTGTGATATACAATTAAACTTTGTAAAATGACAGAATGAGAAGTTACTGTGAAAGTTTACTGTACAAACTACAGCAGTTTTTTTTACTGTGTAGAATAATTTTTTGTCAGAAGAGCTGATGGTTAGCATTTATAACATCTGACTATTGGTCTATCGGTCATTTATTTATTGCTAAGCTATGATTTGATTTATTTGATCACTTCAGAACACATGGAGAGGAAGTTTGCTGTGGTGCAGTGGAGTGAAGGAGAGGATTCTGGGAAACTAAGCGAAGTAAAAACTGAAACCATAAGGGGTTATGATGATTCCAAGATGGACCAGCATGGGAATCCCATTTCCACCTACTCTGCTGTGATAGAATGGTGCCATGGGAAGAAACAGCGAGGAGGGTGGCCTCACTACAGAGGCACTGTTGTTTTTGTTAGCGGTAAGTTGGTGTTGCTATGATTTCAAGTCAAGATTGTCATCTTTACAGTACAGTATCTACTTGTTGTACAATATATATATGATGATTTTGCAATGTAGTTAGCGGAAAGTGTTCATGGAAATAAAATTGCTTTTTCATCATGAATATTGGACAACAAAATGCTAGAATGTTGTTAACTGACAGTTTAAGTGTTTCATTAAGTCACCCATCTACATAAATCAGCTTGGTTCTAAGTGAATGCATGAGCAACACTAAGACATAGTAAATCTCATAATCTTACCCACAGCAGTCTACATCAGTGACTTCCACATATTTTCACTTCAAGGACCCCTAAGATGACACAAATTAGACCATAGACCCCGTTTGATAAGATTTTTGCCTTTAGATGTTTTATTACATAAAGTGTATGAAATCCATGACCCAAATATTAGTATATTCTGTCAAGTGGTAATACTACTTTGCAGCTGCACTACCCATATTCATTGCAATTGTCTGAAATTGTGACATGGCTTGGTGCTACGAAAAGGGATCTGGAGTAATCAGCTGTTTGAGTACCAGTTTGTTTGTCTTCTTCCTTTGTTGTTTAGCTACTCGTTTTGAGACAACCCGTAAACTTAACTTACTACTGAAGGAAGATGAACCTGCAGCGCTGACCAAGAGGGTATCAGTCTACCCAAAAAAATATCAGGATGATTCAAATGACTCAACTGACACTGAGACTCAGATTCTGACTCAGTCATTGCAAGTCAAGGTGACATCAATTTACTTTTAGCTATTTTGTGGTGACCATATTTGTCAGTGGTGTTATGTAAGAAGTTGTTAGCACTACCATATAATAGTCATTACTAGCTAGCTATTAAGAAAAAGATTCTTGATACTGAATGTGTTATCTGTACAGTTCAGCTGCTAAACTCTACCATCAACTGTGTCTTTGTTTTTATTTTCTGTCAATTATTCTGTTTCACACCCAGAAGCCAATGGACCTCACAATGAAAGACCCTGCAGAAGATTTTCTCAAGATGTATGGTTGTTCACAGCCTTCTTCAGATGATACAAGTCCAAGAAACACAGTGGTTGAATTAAAGCAGAAGATCAAAGACCTGAAAGAAGAGAATGCTAAACTGAAGGAGTTGGTTATTCAAGGTTTTCCTTCATGTCTCTCATTAAACCACCAGACCACTTTTTTCTAAATCACTTTAGGCTGTAGTTACTGTATTATGGGGTACTTTGTACTCAAAAAGAATGATCTTAACCAATTTTTTGTTACTGTACTGTATATAGATGTGCCAGAGCTCCTACGGACCATGAAGGATATAACTGATTTGGCTGCACCTCCTAAGAGATCCAGGTTGGAGCCTTCCACACCACCGCTGCCCCCCCAGAGTTCTCCGCAGTCCAGGCACAGTTCTTCATCTGCCAGTTCACTGCAGTCCCTCCCCAGATCTGCGCCATCCAGTGTCACATCACTGATGGACTCCAAGTCTTCAAAGGGAATTGGTTTTTAAAGAATAAATAAATACAGTGCATAAATTACATCTGAATACGTTTTAACATGTATGGCTGACATATATATCTGCCTATATGTCTGCAGTTTCTTGGGTACACATTTGAACTCTAAATGCTGATTATGTCTCCTTACACAGGTGGAGATCCATCCTGGGACTGGAGTCATGATTGAGAAACTGGCATGGGCCTATGCCCTGAATGCAAATTCTGCGACAGTATTTGTGAGGCATCTGCTGACGGCAGTCTTCCCAGTGGAGATACTGTTGGTGAGCAATCTTCGAGGTGGCAAACGAGGTGGAGGACATGCTCGTCAACCACTGGACAAAAATAAAGTGGATGCCATTTACAGTACGTTTTCAGCTTTTCATGTTATGTGTTATGCCAGTAGACCAATGCTTTTATTGTATTTCCTCACTTCAGACAAGGAACTTAAAAGAAGAAAGAGTCATTACATCATACCAACATTTTACGGTGACAGATTTTAATGCTAGTTGTGTTGAATTCTATGGGAGATGCATTTAGAACATAACAACCCAACATATTTACGTTGTATAATTGTTATTAAAGAAATGCTGAATACCATTAATACCAAATGGAGAAATGTAATTTATAGAATACTATCTGGTCTTCCTTTTTTCCTTTTCCTTGTACAGGGGTAATATTGGTCTTCTCATGACATGCCATTGTAGGCTATCCTCTGCTGTTTTTAGTGCCCTTAACACATTTAGTAAGCATTTTCTCGTTTGAAGTATATTTTTTTATTTGATAGAGACATTTGGGCATCAGAGTTCATACAACATGATATTTTTCATTTTAGTAAACTTCTCCATGCATATCCCATACACTATATTGGATGATTGATAGATAGATAGATGATAGATTTGATTATGTAATGATCTTTCCTTTCTTTATTGGTTTCTTTGAGACTACTAAGTGTACTAAGTTGTGTTTTTTTTTTGTTTTTTTTGTATGTGTGTTTATATGTAGGTGCAACTCTTGAGAGGTGGCCTGGGACCCAGCTCTCCAGCATTGGAAGCACAATCAATGCCAAGATCACAGAGCTCCGCGCCAAAAGTAAAAATGTTGCTGTGTCCACAGCATCTTCTTAAATTTTTCTTAAACTGCTTGTTTTTTTGTGTAATTGTGGTAACAAATCAGACTGCTGTAAATAAACACATTGTTCATACTTTCAGGTGGATAAGTCAGTGGAAATGTAGCAGTGGTAAATATTAGTTAGTTATATCAGTGATTAAGTAAGTGATTATGCGAAATTGGGTTGATTTGTGTTTTTCCATTGTAAAACAACCTAACAAGTTGGCTTCATAGATAACAGCTTTGCATCTACAAAACGGAGACACAAGGGTTTGGGATCTGGCTTTGGGTGAGACAGTAATGACACAAAAAATACAGGAATGCTGATGCAACACCACAAACGTTATCCACCTCGAATTAAGTTCATTGTTGTCATAATGACAAGCTTATTTGTAGCCAAGCTTTTTTAGGTAGAAATTGTTATAAGTGGGCTGGTTTTTGATCTCCCTAATTTTGCACATGAATGTTCTCAAGAAAGTTTTGGAATTTTTGGAATTTCCAAACTTGGTGGTTTAGTTAACTCTGTAAAGAGATGTGAGTTATTTACATACAGAGCTCTGACCGAATGCTAGCAATATTTAACTGTTCATTGCTGCTAATAAAGTCTATTAAATTAAATGTTTGCCTAACAGCCATGTTTTCAGTATTACTGATAGTGAAAGACTGCATTTATCTAACTGGAATGGGATTGTAATGGTAGAAATTAGTTATTATGGGTGCTGACCTGGCAATCTGCGCCTTGCTAGGTTTCAACTAAGTTTGAGCCTATTGCTGTGTCAGTATAGGTTCAAATGTCACTTAATTCATTTGTTTTTGACTATAAAAACTTTATATATAACTTTTATAAATTCATAAACTAAAGATATATGTTTTTTTCTGCTGCTATTGTACATTTTATAGGCTGACATATACTACAGCATACAAAAGAACTGTATGTAATAGTATATTACCCATATATGTTTTAGGTAATTTTAATCGCATGACATATAATTAGTTTATATAAAGCATACAAAGACAGCTTAATTTCCCTGCAAATTATATACACTTTACATGCAGAAAACCTATATATCATTGTATGTATTCATATATGAAATTGATATGTCTTTAAAACAGACATATAGTTAAAATCTACAAAGCTTATATGAAACGTGTGTGGAAAACATAATTTGACATGCAATTTCCTTAAATATCACATACATAATTTTTACTTGTTTCATACTTAATTCTTTTAATTGTGCTGTATGAAAAGAATGCGAAAGTGGCCACTTTCAAGAGTAAATCATAGTATGAGACTTAAAAGAACAACACATATAAAACAAAGATTTATTACTGGAATTGATGTTACTTCTTATAAGTTTTTTCTATTTCTTTTCCATATGGGTAGCCCTGTACTCCTTTACTCTTGTATTGCCTTTGTATGATGTTTGTGTACTGTTGGGTCATTGCTTGTCAGAAGTAGCAGGCAATAAATATGTTTGTGATATTACTTTCCTAACTAGTCCTTTAAAAAAAAAAAAAAGAAATCGTGGTCACTTAATTCAGAAATTATGTCTAATAATGAGGCTGATCAGTATAATCAGATGTGATAAATTTTAATTAATGAGTTCCCAGACATCTTGGTGGTGCCCTTATTTAAACAAAGGCAATTACAAACTTAACTTGCGGTGTAGTTTTAACACAGTTTATAGAGTTGGTTATTGACTGTAAGCTAAACCATATTAGTAAGGCCACACTAATTTGTTTCTGTATTGGCATGGTGAATGTCCTGGTTATTCTTTCTATCCACAACAGTTCAATAGTCCATGGAAAATTACCATTCAGTTTTAACCATTTCAACCATTTTTATCAATAGTTTTAGTACAATCAAGCACTTTGTAAAAAGATACAAATACATATGAATATATCAGAAAATAAATGAGACATCTATAATAATAATTACTCATGTAACAATAATAAAAATAACAATAATATTGAATTTTTGGAACTCAGATATGAGAGTCGGTGAGAGGTTTAGTTGGCCACTCTGCTCTAAAGAATTTTGTAAAAAAAAGAAAAAAATCCTATGGCAATGACAATCATTCTGAGTGAAAGAGGACAAAAATGCCTACTTTTTAAAGTATGAATTGTTAATGTCACCCACTGTCACTGAACATATAAAACGTTTTTGAATGAAGTTCCTACTACTATAAAAATATGCCAGAGCTACAGGGTTCCAGTGAGGGCTGAGTTTTGGCAGTTGTCCGGTTGACTTCCTGCTGATGAACTGCTACCAAAAGACAGAGCACCCCTTTCCAGATCAAGCTGCACATTGTGATATATAATTTTCATGGATTTTCTTAGAGCTACGGGACGAGTTACACTATGAGTCTGGACACACTTTTTCATTCAAATGAATGAGAAATATTGTTTTGAAAGAAGCTATAATAAAAAAAAAATAAGTCTGAGCGATAACAATAGGTGTTTGTCCTGGCCTCGCTGAGCACTATAGTTGTTGACAGTAACCCAGCTATTCAGGTAGCTAAACACTTTCCCATCCATCCGCCAAGAAGCGCACAATTTGGATCTTTAGCAGGTTTTAATGAGCAAAGTGTAAAACTGAAACACACAAAATACAGCAAAATTACCGAAAAGTAGGTGCGAAGTTGCTATCTTAAAGCAAACATGGTGTAAGACCTCAAAATAATAACATTTAAACACAGAAAATTACATAAATACTTACAGACGATGCCATTCTGAGCCTAGCTCAAAGAAAAGACAGGGAAAAAATGCTGCTTTTCGAGCACATGTCCAGACTGACTCCTCCCTGTAAACAAGCTGCAGTACTAACTTTGAACATTGAACAACATTACAACAAACTGATTCCATTACACTCCCCGCCTGGCGTCTTTAAGAGATGCCACTATATTAAATGTCCATTGTCCAGATTTCCATTAAACTATCTATCGTAGCTTGATGGACTCGCTTCTGGAAGGGTTATAAGACCAGTACGGCGGGTACAACTCAACACATTTTGTTTCGAACTGCACATCAATAGAGGCATACAGTAGGCTACTCGTTAGCTCCGGCTATAACTTTGCAGTCATCCAAACTTAACCCCCTTTATGAGTCAGAATTAGTAGTAGGCAGTGGTAGGTTGTAAACCTGGAAAACACAAAACACCAAACGGTGACATTAAATAATTATCACGCTGACAATCACAAATCGACAAACATCAACGCCAGAACCCAGAACTCACCGACAAGCGTACCAGTCTCGAGAGTGCTTAACATAAACAACTTAAAGTTACACCCTCAAATCATAAACAGTAATGTCGACTACGTAAGTACAAATAACAAATAATGCACACCACAACGTTATTCGGGAGCTTCCTGATGGAAAGTTCTACATCCATAGTAGAGGGAGATAACAGGAGAATGAGTTCCAAAATTGGTCGGTTGAATATTTTTATGCTTTCTTTTCGCACAACTTTTACATCCACTTTTCTTACTAGTCCGACCTTGCTGGGATATGTCTTCACAATGAGGCCCATTGGCCATTCATTGCGTTTGACATTCAAGTCCTTCAGGAGAACGACTTCTCCTTCCTTGAGGTTTGGTTTCTTTGTGAGCCACTTTTGTCAGCAATGTATGGTGCAGAGATATTCTTTTGGCCATCTCGACCAAAAGGCATTGGTTAATACCTGAACTCTTTTCCACTGACTCTTGAACTTGTCCTCGTCCGAAAGGTCATCTGGAACAGGAGGGGAAGCCCCTGTTTTCTGTGTCAGAAGCATAGCTGGAGTTAGGATCAGAGGAGCTTCTGGGTCAGTAGAAATTGGTACGAGGGGTCTGGCATTGACTATGGCTGCAATCTCGGCCATAAGGGTCACCAAGACTTCGTGAGTGAGCTGGGATTGTTTCACATCCAGAAGTAAAGCGTCTAAAATTCGACGGGAAATCATTCATTCCCATGTCCCACCCATGTGAGAGGCATGGGGTGGGTTAAACTCCCAAGTACATCTCTGTTCAGTTAGATAGTCCTTGATTGTCCGGTCAGCATTCTGTGGTGACAGCTTCAGCTCATTACAAGCGCCAAAAAAATTAGTCCTTCTGTCTGACCTTAGTTGTTTGGCAGGTCTGCGAATAGAAAAGAACCTCCAAAGGGCGTTGATGAAGCTGGAGGCGCTCGTAGTTTCCACAACTTCGATGTGGATAGCTCGAGTGGACATACACGTAAACAACACTGCCCACCTCTTGTTGTTTGCTTGGCCTCCACCTGTGCGTCTTGTCACTATTTCCCAAGGACCAAAGACATCTAAGCCCACATACGAGAAGGGGGGATCCATTTTGAGCCTTTCTTCAGGTAAATCAGACATGAGCTGGTGCTCGCACAATCCACGCAGCTTTCTGCAGTGAACACACTTGTGAATGTGGTTGCTTATGAGACGCTTTCCTCCGACTAACCACAGGCCGCTGGCGCGTATGGCTCCTTCTGTTAGATGTCTTCCTTGGTGTTTCACTCTCTGAAGATGATAGCGCACAAGCAGAGTCGCAATGTGGTGTTTGTTGGGAATTATGACAGGATTTGTCTCATTCTTGTGTAACTGTGAGTGACATAAACGACCTCCTACTCTCAGAAGACCTTCACCGTCAAGGAATGGGTTGAGCTTGAGAATGGGACTGTTCTTTGGCAGACTTCTATCTTTCTTAATGGCTGCAACTTCTTGTTTGTAACACTTGTTGTACTGTGAGAAAGATCAAGCGCTCTGCCTTGTCCATCTCCGACGGTGAGATATTGTTGCAGTAACTACAACTGTCAGTGTTTTTGTTGGAGAAATTTCGAGTAATATGAACGAGTCTGGCAACTGCTTTCAGAAGAGATCTCCAACTTGAAAAATGTTGAAAACGACTTGAGAATGACTTTGCTGATATCATTTCTGATACCACACTGGTGGTGTTTGCTCTTACTTCATTGTCATTGTCTGGATTAACAAGCATGTAGCGCTCATCTAAACTGCTCTTTGTCGTGTCCCGTTCTGTGAGAAATTTTGGTCCTGTTAACCAGAGTGTGGTGATCAACTCCTCTGCTGCAACTGACCTTGATCCACAATCTGCAGGGTTTTGCTCTGTAGGCACAAATGTCCATTGGTTAGGTTGGGATACTTGTCTGATGCATGCACTCTGTTACTGACTAACACATAAAACCTCCTTCGCTCATTGTGAATGTAGCCCAAGACTACTTTGCTGTCAGTAAAGTATCTGACGGCATCCAACTTCAGGTCAATTTCATGGATGATGGTTTCAGCTACTTCCACAGCTAAAACAGCCGCACAGAGCTCTAACCTGGGAACCGTCAACTCAGGTTGAGAGCCGAGTTTCACTTTACCTAAGACAAATCCCACTTCATGATGGCCGTCAACATGCGTAGTTCTTAAGTATGCAACGGCAGTGATTGCCCATACTGATGCATCTGAGAAAATGCAGAGCTCCATTGTCTTGGCTTGGGTAACTGGAAACTGGGCATATGTTCGTGGAATATGCAGGTCTTTAAGTACTGAGAGGGACTCCTGCCATCTTCTCCATTCATCATATTTTATTTGAGGCAGGGGAGCATCCCACTCAACATTTTCGGTTGTAATGTCTCTGAGAATCATTCTTCCTTTGATTGTGATTGGAGCTAAGAAGCCCAAGGGGTCAAACAAGCTGTTCACTGTGGACCGCACACCACGTCTTGTGAATGGTTTGGGATTCTCAGGGACCTTGAAGGTAAAGGTGTCGGTCATAATGTTCCAGATGACACCGAGACTACATTGTACAGGAAGGTCATCTGCAAACAAGTCTAAATCTTTAATGTTCTTGGCTCTGTCCTCAACTGGGAAGTGGTTGATAAAATTCACACTGTTAGATGCAATCTTGTGTAATCGCAGATTAGAGATAGCTAACATCTCTTGAAGCTGCTCAACTCTTTTTGTAGCCTCAGTTTCAGACGTGAATGACAGCAGTCATCCATGTGGTGGCGCAACAGTTAAGTCTCTGGACTACAGATCAGAAGGTCAGAGGTTCAAGCCCCGATGCGGCCACTGTTGGGCCCTTGAGCAGGCCCTTAACCCTTCCTGCTCCAGGGGCGCTGTACCGTGGCTGACCCGTCGCTCTCCCCCAATTGGGGAGAGATGCAAAAATCTGAATTTCCCCTAGTGGGATTAGTAAGGGATAATAAAAATGTCTCTCCACTAGTTGGCTTTTTTCACTGCCATAGAATGGCTCCATTTCCTTTGTGGCTCTTCTGAGTCCATAAATCGCGATTGCAGGGGATGGACTGTTTCCAAATATGTGGACTCTCATGCGGTATTCGACCACCTCATTGTCCGGATTGTTGTCAAGATACCACAGAAAACGAAGCATGTCTCTGCACTCTTCACAGACCACAAAGCAGTGGAACATCTGCTCTATGTTGGCCAGCACACCTATGGGTCCTGTCCTCGATCTCATCAGAACCCCCAGGAGGCTGTTGTTGAGGTCTGGGCCCTGCAGCAGAATGTCGTTAAGAGAGACTCCATCATATTGAGCAGATGAATCGAACACAACACGTATTTGGCTGGGTTTTTGAGGATGATAGACTCCGAAGGTAGGTAAATACCATCTCTCCTTTCCTTCTTCGAGTGGCGGTGCAAGCTCTGCATGATGATTGTCCAGTAACTTTTGCATGAACTCAAAAAAGTGTCTTTTCATCTCAGGTTTCTTTTGAAAATTTCGCTCCAGTGAGGCAAAACGTTCCAAAGCATATTCTCGGTTGTCAGGAAGCTTGCGACGAGGATGCCTGAATGGTAAGGGGGTAACCCAACTATTTGAATCATCTTGAAAGAAGCTTTTCTCCATTATTTCCATAAAGAGCTTGTCTTCAATAGAGGGCGCTATTCGGTGATCATGAATTGTCCTTGAGAAGGTTGATGAAGTGCCAGCCTTGTCTCCATTAATAGTCTCTTATTTTGATTTTGTTCTCACACTCGAAGAATGTAGATAGTCTTCTGTTGTCAAATATGCATGTCTTCATGCTGCTCACTGTTGGAGGTCCATGCATGCCATTGACGCACACATCCCCTACGACTACCCAACCAAGGTCGAGTTTTTGTGCGAATGGTTCATTATTCAAGCCATTTATCTGTTTACGCACCTTGTGTAGTCTGAGCAGATCTCTCCCAATGAGTATGAGAATCTCAGCATTGGGGTCGAGAGGAGGGATTTCTGATGCTACTCCCTTCAGATGTGTGTGATGATAAGCTGCTTCAAGTGTTGGGATCTCCCATCTATTGTTGGGGACATTATCACATTCTATCAGTGTTGGAAGCTGTAAACAAGTTTTCTTGTCCAGAGATTCTATGACATAGCCATGAGCTCTTCTCCCATATGCCTGTGTAGCACCCATGCAAGTCGTTATATTGTAAGGTGCTTCAGTCCCATGAATGTCAAACGTCAAAAAACTCACTCCTGGCCAGGGAGAGGTTGCTCTGGTCGTCTAAAACTACATACATCCTCTTACTTTTGTTGCATTGGCCAGAGGGATACACATTAACCAGAGTAATCTTGGAGCATGCTTTACCACTACTGCCCACACCACAGACTTTAGTGCAGCTTGAGGAGATTTCTTCTTTTGTACCTTCCTCCCCGCCATCCTCTGTGTGCGGCAGAGGCTGAGGTGCAGCTTGCATGCATAGCACTAATGTGTCTGTCACTTCCACATTCCAAACATTTGATTTGAGCTTGACAGTTCTTTGCTTGGTGGTTTGTTGAAGCACAGCACCAATAGCAGATCATGTGTTCTTTGAGAATCTTTTTACGATCATCGAGTCATTTTTACAAATCCTCTGCACTTACTCAAGGAATGAGGCTTGCTATGAATAGGGCATTGCTTTTCCGGATTTACTAGGTTGGTTTTCTCAGTTTTGGAGGATGTGTTTGTTTGACTTTGTACAATATTCGTTTTATTGACCGAGACTGGGTGTCTGACTGGACCGTACCTTTCCTTCCTCTGTGGAGGGATGGTGAGGGAAAGAAGTTTGAAGCTGGGGTCATTCCTATTTTCATCTTCTCTGTAAACAAATTCTTTGAAGAAGGAAAATGGTGGAAAAGACACATCAAAGTTCCTTTTATATTTTGAACCTTGTGACATCCAGCGCTCCTGGAGTGGGTATGGTAACTTCTCCACAATTGGTTGCACACCTCTTGATGTGTCCAAATATGCCACCCGCGTAACTTGCCATCTTGTTTTGCAATGTCCAGCTCTTGGAGAAGATCGGCTAATTCCTGAAGCTTGCGACTGTCTTTGGACTGAATTTTTAGAAAGGCTTCAACTCTGGAAAAGAGGGCACTTTTGATAGCCTCAGGAGAACCATAAATTTTATCAAGCCTTGCCCATATTGCTTTTAGTACAATGAAAGGCTGGTTTGCATTGACAGCTCTTATTCTAACTGCGTGCTCACTTGACTCTTTACCAAGCCATTTCACCATCAGGTCAATCTCTTGACTGGGTGACAGTCCAAGTGGATTTATGACATTGATGAATGAAGCTCGCCATGCTTGGTAATGTTCTGGAGTGTCATCAAATTTGGTTAGACCTGAAGTTATAACTTGATTGCGTGCCAAAAACCTTGCCAGATCGATGGTGTTGTTCTCTGGGCTTATAGGATTAGTTTGTAAAGCTGCTTGATTCAGAGGTAAGGACTGCTGCATAATTGGATAACTATTAGGGTATGTGACTCCCTCTTTAACAAGATTGTTGCTGGAGTTAGGAGGTTGTTGAACATCTCCTGCTCTGTTCTGCGTACCTCTGGGATGAGGAGAAAACTCGTTTGATGTTAAGTGGCATGATTAGCTTGGAGGCGAAGCTCTTGTATTGCTCTTGGGAACATATTGACCGAAGTTAGATGACTGCTGATTTACATAGTCTACTGTCCTTTCCTGTGTTTGTATTGCCAAGGATTCAAGAACTGCTAACTCATGATAGCTTTCTGCCTCTATGTCCGCTGCTGCGGCCTCTAGTACAGCTGCCTCTGCATCTGCTGCTTTAGCTTCCTTTGGTAAATTTAATGCACGTAGCGAAGCTTCAAGTTTGGTCTTTTCAATCTGAATACTTGCCTCTTCATCCAAGAACTGTAGTTTAGCTTTAGCGGCTTCTACCTTAGCTCTTGCTTTAGCTGCAGCTAGACTAGCTGTTGTGCTAACAGATCTGCGTGAGATTTTAGAGCTGACAGTTTGTGCTGAACGTGACTCAAACATGTCCTTATCTTCTTTATCACTTGCCTTTGAATCGTTGTCTTTGTTATCCATGGTGCAGACAAGTTGTTGCTTTTCCTTGTATCTTCTGTATGGAACTTTTTTTTTTTACTGTCCTGGCCTCGCTGAACACTATAGTTGTTGACAGTAACCCAGCTATTCAGGTAGCTAAACACTTTCCCATCCATCCGCCAAGAAGCACACAATTTGGATCTTTAGCAGGTTTTAGTGAGCAAAGTGTAAAACTGAAACACACAAAATACAGCAAAATTACCGTAAAGTAGGTGCAAAGTTGCTATCTTAAAGCAAACATGGTGTAAGACCTCAAAATAATAACATTTAAACACAGAAAATTACATAAATACTTACAGACGATGCCATTCTGAGCTTAGCTCAAAGAAAAGACAGGGAAAAAATGCTGCTTCTCGAGCACATGTCCAGACTGACTCCTCCCTGTAAACAAGCTGCAGTACTAACTTTCGCCACTAGGCCTCATTGAACATTACAACAAGCTGATTCCATTACAGTGTTTTTCAATGCTTATTCATTGAAGCCCACTTAATAAAATTTTAAAAGGCTGAGTTAAAAGAAAAAATTAAAATATTAACATCAATTACATCAATAACATCAATTATCAGCACAATGTTAGGCATGTTTCCATAGGTAGGTGTTGGACTCCACTATGGCTGCCTCTTGTTTCCAATCCTGTTTGTGGTATTCATGAACAGGTTCTCAAGGCACAGCTGGGGTGAGGAGGGTGTCTGGTTTGGGGACCTCAGCTTTTTGCAGATGAGGTGGTACCACTGGTTTCATTAGACTGTGAACTTCAGCACTCACTGGAGCAGTTTGCAGCTCACCTATGGTCATGAGCTATGGATAGTGATCGAAAGAAGGAGGTCATGGGTACAAGCAACTGAAATAAGCTTCTTCCACAGGATGGCTGGGCCCAGCTTTCATGATACGGGGAGAAGCTCAGACATCTGGAGGGAGCTCGGAGTAGACCTGCTGCTCTTTTGTGTCGAAAGGAGCCAGTTGAGGTGGTTTAGACATCTGATTCAGATGCTTCAAGGGAGGCTTCCTTTGGAGGTTTTCCAAGCATGTCCGCCTGGGAGGAGACTCCAGGGTAGACCCAGAAGCGTTGCTTGGGGTTGGGACATACTGAATAACCAGCTTTGACTGCTGATTCTATCTCTTCTAATTTTCTGTGTGAGTGATCATTTTGAATGTAACTATCACCAAATTCACCGCACAAGTGTTGTTGTTTCATTTAATTTTCTGTTTATGACAGATTCATTATTTCAGTCAGTATATGTTGTCAGTATATGTAAGTTTTGAACCATCAGGAATGTGAGGATATTCAACACTTAGAAGCCTGCTTTTGATTCTGGCAATTGTTTCATAAAGAAACTGGCCTAAGGGTGGTGATGCTGTGTCTTCTTGTGAACTGACTTGCTGAGCTTGGCAGTTAGGATGTTTTGGATTGAATGATTTTAGTGCTCCAAGACTCCCCCATATGGCTAGTCGATGGAACATTCATATGAAATTCATGGCTCATTCACATTTTCTACTAGCACACAGAATTATAGTTGCCTTGACAACATTTAACTTGATAAACAGGTTCCCTGATAGCTACAAATTTTCAAAAGGTATTCATTAAAGGGATAGTTCGGGATTTTTGACATGAATCTCTATGGCATCCCTATCATTAGTAATGTACACTCTCACTGTCTTACCCCCGACAGTGTCCCGTGAGCCGAGTTCTGGTCCGGTTCTGGTTGCGGCGAAAGTAGTCCAGCAGGTTTCCAGGGTCACTTAAATAAAACGTATTTCTTCTAAAAACAGCATGTGTTCAAATGAGTGATTTATTTGCATAAAAAAACCAATTTCCACGAAAAAGTCACACCACGTAATCACTTGGCACTACTTCCTGTCCCATCATATCAATGCGCGCTGTCCTCCAGCTGACTGCTGCGTACATGTGTTGATATCAACAATGCTAACGAGCAGGCTAAGTTTGAGAGCGGTAGACCGACACGTTTATCAGCTTAGTTACAAGTTAGAAACCAAACATTTTTACATATTATATGATAAATGGGGCGGACTTGTGACTACCCAGGCTGCAGCAATAAAAATGTGCCTGGATCTTGTCACGGATTTCATTGCTTTCCAGTGATGGACGTAGCTCTGAGGGAACTTTGGCTAGTTGCTCTGGGCTTCAAATTGGACACCAAACTGGCAAAAATGAAAAAGCTTCGTGTTTGCAGTGCGCATTTCAGCGAGGAGGATTATGTTTCATGCCCAGGACATCGTAAGAAACGGGATTTGTAGAGGTCTGCTGTCCCTGCACCACAGGTAAATACAATTCAATTGTACCAAAGATGTTCGATACCATTCCTGCAAGCCTACTGGTGATGCAACCGAGCCGAGGCTATGCAAAAGCAATATGGAGACATTGGAGAAATAGTATTTTTATAATAAATAAACAAAAGTCAGTCGGTGTCACATTGCCAATGAGGCTTACGAAACATAAAATGTAGACTGCTATTATCGTCAGCAACTACGTGAACATGTGGGTGATTTCTATGAGTAGTCCATGATTCCAGTCACAGTATAGGCTACCATATCAACACAAACTGGTCTACTTCTTAGCTGCTACTAGACCCAGGGATGACCGGAGCACTATAGCCTACTTTTTAGTTTTTATTTTGATGTACAAAGTGACTGATGCTTCTAAATGACATGGAGGGTCAGTGTCATTTGGAAAAAAGTCAAAACAGGACACAAAGCTTATGCTTTATAAAAAATATTATGAATTTTTGGAAATACTGTAAATTGGATGTAGTTATTGCCCACTCTAAAAACAGAAAATGCTTCTTAGTGGAATAATTGTAGTGGAATAGTTGTTCACAACCATATTTGCCACTGTTATTTGTGATTTGCATTTTTGATATAATATTACCGTTTTAGTATTTCTAAAACTTGATTGTAATCCACAATGCCAAAATGTATGTTATGTTTTCAAAGGCATGCACTCCTGTTGCAATGACTGGAACAGCACAGTCTGAGGCCTCAATCCCTGAAGAAGAAGAAGAAGACCCGGAGAAAGCCTTTTCTGAACTCCCTCAGCAGGGTTCCTACGCAGTATGGAAATCCTGGAAAAGTATGGAATTTTAGCTTATAATTTTCCAGGTCTGGAAAAGTATGGAAAATGAAACTATTGTATGGAAAAATATTCATATTTCCAGACTTCTGTCATTTTTCTATTTTCTTAATAAAAGAAAGAAAGAAAAAGAATATAAAACAACGAGAAATGCATCAATCTATTGGCAGCGCAGCTAAAAATGTCTGTGTGAGAGCACACAGATGGTTACGGCTCCTTTTGGGCAAATTTGTCAGCTGCCATTACACTCCGGTCCAGTAGGTGGCAGGCTGGCAGTAGTGCACCTGTAAACTGGATACCAGCCACCAAGAAAAACCAACTGCTTCTCTGTTCCTTTTCACAATCCCTCAGTGGTTTCCTAGTTATTTTTGTTTTTAAATTATGTTTAATTTATTATTTGTTAATTTATTTTTGTATTAATTGACTTGATTAATAGCAGCATGAGCAGCGGAGCATGTTCACATAGATGACAGTGCTCGAGTTGTAAATGTGACCATGGCGCTGCGGATATAAGCTACTGTTGCGTCGGATCTTTAGGGTTACTGGACTAAACTCTCATCTCATTTGCGAGGCTTTGTGGGTGTGAAATGTTTTGCCTTTTATAACCACTGTAGTTATCATTCAATAGTTGAAAGAGCTCACATTCCTCAAAGATGTAGCTCTTGAGTTTGCTCAAAAAGTGCACCAGATCATTGCTTTTAAATTGAAAATGAACAAAATTTTCTCCCGGGGGTGAATGCCCCCGAACCCCCCTAGATGGTCCACCCACCAGAGTCTGACAATTTCTATGGGAAACACTGCTAGCTATAATTTATTTACATGATTCACTCTATACTCAAATGTCACAAATTATTTCATGTTTTTGCCAAAAAGTCCCCTCCTGGGTCTTGGCCTTGATGTGGCGAGGGGGCTTGTGTGTGCCAGTGACCCTAGAGAGACATACCGTCGGTAGCTTGCTCCTGTCTGGAGCTCGCTCCTGGATGGGTCACACATGGCGGGACGGTCTCCGGGGTAGGCACCAGACAAACAAGACCCCCCGGCGAGTCGGTGCGCTGTGAGGTGGCAGCCTCACCAACAGACTGCGCTGCAGAGGGCGAACAACCCACTCAGGAGAATCTATTTTATTGCGAAACTTATCAGGGCCGACATGTCCTGACTCCCGATCAACTCAACAGATCAGCAGGAGCGGGAAGAAGCAGCCGAGAAGTCTGGAAATTTGGGTATGGAAAAAGTATGGAATTTTGAAATGTCAAATGTGTAGGAACCCTGCCTCAGTCAACCCCTCTGAAGTCCAGATTTGACCATGAACACTTCAAGATGGTTCTCACCAGCCCAGCAGAAATGGTTCCAAGAACAAAGCTGTCAACATCTGGTACATACTTAGCCCTACCTCCCACCTGGAGACTGTCACAGGTAAGCACACATTTTTGCACATATTTTGTCCAAATAAATAGCTAACAATTTTACATGGTCAAAATAATGTATGAACATGAGGCTCATTGCACACTCATTGCATACTTTGAGTTTGACTTGTATCCCTTTTCTTCATTCATAGCCAGAGAACCCGAGCTCCGCGGTTGTGTCTGGGACACTCGATACAACCATGAGTTCCATAGAGGCACCTTGTGAAAGAGATGACGGCACATTTCTTGCATTGAGCAGTGACTGTACATCCACAAGAACATCTTCATCAGACTTGAACAGTGCGGGAGCAGAAAAGAGAGGTGACTGGTCTGAGAGGAAGTGGATAGTCAACGAGTCAGCCCTTATGCAACTGTTTGAGACTTGTCACACATGTGGTGCATCCATTACAGAAAAGAAAATCACCAGCTGTGGATCTCTTATCAAAATAGAATGGACATGTATCAATCACCATACAGGAGTGTGGTAATCCTGTCCTGACGTCCGCGGAATACCTGAGAATAACCTAGTATCCTCAGCTGCCATTATTTTCACTGGCACGACACAAAATGAAATAGCAGGGTGGGCCGACCTTCTGAACTTACAGCTGCCACAAAAGACTTCGTACTACTCACTTCAATCCACCTACTTGATACCCGTGATTCACAAGGCCTACAATGACATGCAAGACAACATTTTAGCAGAACTCCTTGAAAAAGCAGCTGCGGGTGAACACACGGATATCTGTGGTGATGCAAAGTAGTTATTGCCATTATGGATCATACAGTATATGTGCTCAGTTGTCCTCTTACATTATAATTCAACTAAAATCATGTTGCCAGCACCCCACAAGTAACTTCTTTGTTTGTCATTTACAGATCGGATTCACCCAGTTACAGTGCCAAATACATGTGCTACAGTTTTATGGATGACACAACAAATAAAGTAATCATGTCAGATCTAATTCAGGTAAAATATAAATAGTATTGTCAAGTAAGTTATTGAGTACATTTTATCAATGTGTACCACTTTTTATAGGCTTCCCTGTCTGTCTTTTCTGTCTTTCCTTTTATAATAAACAATGCAGGTATCGGAGGCTACTAGTTCACCAGCAATGGAGCCTGTTGGTTTCCGGAGGGGCCTGGATCGTCTTCTGGACTCTGGAGTTGATATTGATGTTGTTACGACTGACCGGGCATCATCAATACGGAACATCATGAGGGAGTCCTATCCTGAGCTCAGACATCAATTTGACCCCTGGCATGTTGCAAAAGGTGGCATTACTTCTTCTTTTCTTTTCGGCTTTTCCCTTTCGGAGTTGCCACAGCGAATAAACCGTCTCCATCCAACACCATTTGATTCACATTTTGATTTGGCAAAAGTTTTACATTTGCCCTTCCTGGCACAACCCTCTGTATTTATCTGGGCTTGGGATGGCACAATAACACACTTGATTGTGTCCCATTGTGGCTACACACACAAAAGGTAGCATTACTTGTGCATTGTAAAAAGTTGTATTATTTGAAATATTCACCTTAGTAACTTTACGATATAAAACTGAAAAACGTGAAGATGTTTGAGTGTACTGTAATGCTATGACATTTGGCAAATTATTCATCAGGGCTTGCTTTTTAATTTTCATCTTTTATCCAATATTTAGGTGTGAAGAAGAAGGCAACTGCATTGGCGAGGAAGAAAGAAAACCGGGACCTTCAGCCATGGATCAAGGCTCTGGGCAATCACTTTTGGTGGTCGTGCAGCTCTTGTGGTGGCGATGAGAAGGTGATACTCATGGAACTTTTTGGCTATGTGTAACACATTCAAAGCACACTCCTACTTCATCAATCCACAAGTACTTCTTTTATGCATGAAATTGCCAAGACTTTTCATATTAGTGATATTCATTCATTCATTCATTCATTTTCCTCATCCAAAGTTGGGTCGTGGGGGCAACAGTCGAAGAAGGGAAGCCCAAACCTCCCGATCCGTGCAGACCTCCTCCAGCTCCTCTTGGAGGATCCCGAGACATCACAGGGCTGTCTGAGTAACATAGTCACTCCAACAGAGCCTGGGTCATCCCCTGGGCCTCCTCCCGGTGGGACATGCCCGGAAAACCTCCCCTGGGAGGCGTGCAGGAGGCTCTGATACAGATGCCCGAGCCGCCTAAGCTGACTCCTCTCGGTGTGAAAAAGCAGGGGCTCTACTCTCAGTTCCTCCCGAATGTCTGAGCTCCTCACCTTATCTCTAAAGGAGTAGCCAGCCACTCTGCAGAGGAAACTCATTTCAGCCGCTTGTATCCGTGACCTTGTTTTATTGGGCATATCTCATGCCCATAGGTGAGGGTGGGAACGTAGATCGACCAGTAAATCGAGTGCTTTGTCGTTCGACTCACCTCCCTCTTTACCACGACGGTTCGATACAGTGTCCGCAACATACTGTGTCATATTAGTGATGTGACTTTTAAAAACCTACACTGTTCCAAAAAATAAAGAACAATAAAGCAACACAATGCAACTCCTGTCCAGTTATGGAAGAACACTCATTGTGAATTAATTTTGCCTACTGTTGTGCAAATTTAACCAACAAATGGTAAAATTTGGCGGTAATAACAAAAACAAGCACCAGAGTTGTTCTGCTGGTGGTGACCATAACCCACTTTTCCTTTTTCATCCTTTCTGGCTGATGTTTTTGGTCACATGGTCATATTTTGTCAGTGTCCCACGACTCCCACCACTGGAGTTGCCATGAGGCAATGTCCATTGCCCACTGAATTTGCTCAGGTAGTGCCACTCATCCAATATGGCACATCAATGTGCATTGTGGCAAGAATGTTTGCTGTGACCCCTGTGTCATACTTCACAGAAGTATGATTGACTTGGAGTTGCATTGAGTTGTTCTGGTACTACCTTTTTTGGAGCAGTGTATATCAGAATGTGTTTTCTATGATTATTATTATTTCTTGCAACTGGGTTGGGCCTTTATAGCTGATGACCTAAATGGTGCATTTTTCCATCCATCCATCCATCATCTATACACCGCTTAATCCTCACTAGGGTCGCGGGGGGGGGGGGGGGGGGGGGGGGCTGGAGCCTATCCCAGCTGACTCGGGCGAAGGCAGGGGACACCCTAGATAGGTCACCAGTCTGTGGCAGGGCTACATACAAAGACAAACAATCGCTCACACATTCACACCTACGGGCAATTTAGAATCATCAATTAACCTCAGCATATTTTTGGACTGTGGGAGGAAGCCGGAGTACCCGGAGAAAACCCACGCATGCACAGGGAGAACATGCAAACTCCATGCAGAAAGATCCCAGGTCCGAGCTGGGACGTGAACCAGGGATCTTCTCGCTGCAAGGCGAAAGTGCTAACCACTACGCCACTGTGCAGCCCTTGGGAATACAATATAATAATAATAATAATAATAATAATAATAATAATAATAATAATAATAATAATAATAATAAGGTAATTGAGCACTAGTACAGTAGGCCTATAAAATTATAAAATAAAACTAACAACCTGTACAACATCTAAGAGAGGAGTCAACACTTACTCTGCAGACAACTGACCATCGGGTCCAGCTGGTCTGGGATGCTTCTTCCAGTTTATTTTCGGGAAGTGGAAAAAGGTTTGTAAAACACCAGCATTGAGGAGTGCAGGGAGGTCATGGTGGTTTATGATGCAGACCTGGGCTGGCACGTCAACATCCTCATGAATGGAAAGTGTTATGATCCTGCTCCAGCCTCTGCCCTTCTTCCTCCTTTTCTCTTTTCTCCCATTGTTCCTCATCTGTTTGTTTTGACCTGTCTCTCTCTGGCTCCCTCTGTCTGTCACCTCTCCCTCATGTCTCTCTCTCTCTCCCTGTCTCTCGCCCCCCTGCTTCACCTGCCTGCACTCTGTCTTGCTGATTGCTACAATTAGTTTCAGCTGCAGCAATCAGTTCACACCATTCACCTGTTCTCCACCTCACCTCCACCTATTTAAGCTCTGCCCGTTCATTCACTCCCTGCCGGATCATCGACCCACATGCCCTCTGCTTTTGGACTCTGTTTTTGCACTCTGCTTTTGGACTCAGATTTTGCACTCTGCTTTTGGACTCTGTTTTTGGACTCTGTTTTCACCTCCGTTGGATTTCCCTCACCCTTGACTCAGTTCTTCTTTTAGATTCCCGCTAGCCCTGTTTTTTGTCCCCAGCCAGTAGCTCTAGTCTCGTCTCCGTTCACCCCAGATTTCTTGAGCCTGCTTCCCTACCCCTTCTGTTCAGTTCCCCCATTTCGTAAGTACCCCTCCTTTGCTTAGTTTCGTTTGTCCTTGTTTAGTGATCTTCCGTTCCCGAATTCATAGTGTTTGTTAGTGGTTTGGTTTAGTCTTGTTTCCCCCCAGTACAGTTTTCCATTTATGTCTTGTTTTTGTTCTCTGGCTAAATAAAAACCTTTCCGTAAATCACATTTCCGCCAGTCTCTCCATGTCTGTGCCTGGGTTCCCCAGCTCCCCCCGTAACAGAAAGGTCTTGCATCTGTTGCATTATGAGTTCCCATTCATGACAGCAGTAGCACTCCACCTCTGTAGGCATAATTTCACACTTGAAGCAAGTGCACCACCAGTTGTCTGTCACCCGGGATCTCGCGACTCCAGCTGTGGCTCCAGCTTCCACCTCCACCTCTCTGTCCACCCTCTCTCTCTCTGCCCGTTGTAATGCAATCTGGCGCATTTCCTCATCGGTGTACTCGGGTTCATAAAGATATCCCATTGTCTGTGTGCTTCTATCAATGTTTTCCTCTTCGCTCTTGTAGTCAGACATGGTAGCCTATCGTTCTGATCGCCCTGAGTAATAAACAAAGTGAAACAGGTAGCCACGGGGTGGGCTTACAGCAGCGCGCATTGATACGACGGGACAGGAAGTAGTGCCAAGTGATTACGTGGTGTGACTTTTTCGTGGAAATGGGTTTTTTTTATGCAAATAAATCACTCTTTTGAACACATGCTGTTTTTAGAAGAAATACGTTTTATTTAAGTGACCCTGGAAACCTACCGGACTACTTTCGCCGCGACCAGAACCGGACCAGAACTCTGCTCACGGGACACTGTCGGGGGTAAGACAGTGAGAGTGTACGTTACTAATGATAGGGATGCCATAGAGATTCATGTCAAAAATCCCGAACTATCCCTTTAAGCATTCTGCTATCACATCATTGCTTTTATATGTAGTGCTCTGAGGCATAAGCAAACAACAATCTATTTCATTTTATTTATTTTTTATTTTATTTTAAAGACGCCAAAACAATCAAGATCAGGAAAGTAGCTCCAAGAGCAGAAAGTAAAGGAAGGGGATGTGTTAGTTCTCTCTTCTGGTAGGTCTACCATTTGTTGAACCTCTATTTTTCTTGTGTATTTCCTATATTAAAATTTTTTTGTTAATGTTTTTCAAAAATATTAAGATATTTTTGGGAGCTAAATGAGTATAACCCATATTATTCTCATCAGCTCCATCCATCAATTCTCCAGTGTTCAGTCTTGTAGTATTTGTAATGAGATATTCATCATTTTTCAGCATGTATCTTAAATTCAAATAGACCACCATTAAAAAAAATCATAGAAAATCAACCATTACAGATATAAGATATTAGTCATTTAATGCGGCAGAGTTCTGACTTCCTTTTCTGATCCATCAAGAAAATTACATGTTTAATAATGTGTTCAGACAGCCCTTCTAAATTTATGAACTTCAAGTGTGAATGTGTTACGGCCTGAAGAAGACGATGAAAAAGAGCACGCTCACAACATACAATGCTTGGGGTATCTTGGAGATCTCGGCAGCTCCAGTCCGAATTTATTACAGAGAATAAACGTGCATACAAACAACAATTTCTTGAGATGAATATTCAAATAAAAAATTCATAAACAATACATAAATCCTAAAAATATATAAAAACACAGTCTCAAACAGCAACATGCCACTGTATCCACATGACGCGCATATGCTTGTGGTGGCTACAAAGCAGTTTTAGCTAGCCGGTTAACAGACAGCCCATTCAAACTTTTTCTCTCTTTAAACAGCGGAATAATGCTCCAAAAACACAATTCATATAAACATCTCGAAAACTATATTTCATGATAAATCATACCTGAAGAAGAGGATGAAAAAGGGCACGCTCACAACACGCAATGCTTTCTCGGCAGCTCCAGTCCGAATGGAGCACTGCGATGGAGAGCTCCCCCTTCCGACCTCCGCAGGCATGAGCAATCAATCATGATCATAAGTCTGAATAAGTGGATCAAAGATCCTGATAACTTCTCAGCTTACAGATCTTTATCATTCTTTAACAGTTTTTAAAGCTTTTACCATTTTTAACAACAACATATTTAACAGTTTTAACAACATATTAGAGTAATATTTTAACCTCTCTTACAAGATCCTATTCAAGTTGGTATAAATGTCTTTTTGCTTATTCATAACTATCACACACATTCAAGTTGTTATAATGTCTTTGTGCTTATTCTTGACTATCACAAATGTACTACTAGAGATGGCAAAGAGCACCCATGCACACCATTTGTTTTAGACTTTGTGATACTACTGTGTTGTTAAAAGGTCATTTCAGTTCATTACAAGTTCAGTCCTACTTTGTAGTTTTGACAAATTATACAATAATATTATTATTGTAGTCACCAAGTAATAACTACTACCACAGTGACTAGCTAGGTGTATGGAGGTCAAAGAGCAGAAAAGGTTTACGCTTTTCATTCTGTACTGGTTACTTCCTCGCTCACCTTTTATGTGAATAACTACATGCAGTACAGTAAATGCTTTTGAAGAATACTAAATTTTCACAAAGCTTTGTGTGTCATGGTATGACACACAAAGCTTTGTGAAAATTATCTCTGAATAGCACTCTTGCCTATGCTTGGATTTTAACCCAGAACCTTTACGCTGAAACTTATCATCACCGGCAAACACATTATCCACAGAACCATTGACAGGTACTACTTCTTCGAACTGGAGCTGTCAAGTAGGTTCAAACAGCTTCCAGAGCTCTGTTGGCAGGACCAATACTGGAGCTGTACAGTCATGCTGGTCTTGACTCAGACATTGCAACCAGTGGAACCTTAGGGCATAAAGTTGTTTAGCTTGAGCAATAGTGACAGTTCAATTAAAGGACAGGTTTGCCTTTCTGCTCAGAATCCAGACCAGAAATAGTATTTTTCTTCTTTGAGGGTATTATAGCAAGGCACAATTACATTAGAAGATAAAAGTTCTTAAAAGCAACTTAAAATCTATGACTGAAAGCTAAAATTATCTGCCCAGTTAAAAGATACAAATAAAATTAATGCTAAGGTTAATTTTTTAAATATCATTAAAGACAGTAAAAATTGTGAAAAGCAACTGGCTAGAATGAGGCTTCAACATCTCCATGTGCCATGGGTTTTGCTAAAACAATTGATTAAAAGTTGTTGATTATGGAAGCACCTTGTGCATATACAGTTATGGAAAAAAATATTAGACCACCCTTGTTTCTTCAATTTCTTGTTCATTTTAATGCCTGGTACCACTAAAACACAACAGAAAATGCAGCTGATTACATAATATTTTATGTCCTATTTGACATGCTTAAGCTTAATTGTATTCCCAGGGTATATAAGAGGCCATTTCATGTCACAAGCAGCACTGCACATACGAAGGCATGCAGTGGTTTCCTGCTTATATTCAAGCCGTAGCGTAACTCAGAAGTTGTCAGCTCTCACATAATGCCTAAAACAAAAGAATTATGTGAAGCCACAAAGGCAGCTATCTTGGCACTGCTGGAAATTGGCATGAGTGAGAGACAGGTAGCGAACAAACTGAAGATCTCCAAGATAGCCATTCATTACACCAAGACAAAACAAGCCGAACATGGTCCTACCAAATTGCTAGCTGGTCATGGCAGGAAACGTCTTTCTACTCCACGAGATGACCGCGCACTCATCCGTTCCTATGTCAGAAATCGTCATCAGACCTCCAGGTACCTTAAAAATGAGTGGACGCTGTGGAGAAATGTGACTTGTTTGGCAAGGACAGTTCAAACCAACTTATTCTGAAGTCACACAGGGCACGGAAGAAGCCCTTCATCAACAAAAGGCAGAGGAAAGCCTGGTTACTCTTTGCTGGGAATCACAAGGATTGGACTGTTGATGACTGGGATAAGATTCTCTTCAGTGATTTATCCAATTTTGAGTTGATGCCCACTCCAGCCAACTTATTGATTAGGATAAAGCCTGGAGAAGCCTACAAACCAGACTGTCTTGTCCCTTTACACAGGCATAGAAGCATGAGTTACACATGTTGGTATGTGTTATCTTCCTACAGGCAGGCAGTTAGAGCTGGTTTCTTATTCTGCAAATTCCTGTGCAAGCAGTTTGTGTCCTTGTTCCTTTTTTCACATAGTACACATCACACAGTATTGCAATGAATAAGAACTTTCAATCATCAAATGCGATAATTTTCATAACATTTCCCTTCTGTTTATAATTTATACGTTCTTTTCTTCGACAGATGCTTTCACATGCTGGCACAAAACCACATAGGCAGACATAAACAGCTGGGGAAACCATCGTCCTGCTGCCTTAGCGACGTCTCATCATCGATTGTGTCAGCATCTCAGGAGGGGAGAGAAAGCATAAAAAAAACAAAGCATAGATTATATGTCGAGCAAAATAGTGTAAAGTAAGATAGAAGCAGAATTAGCTTGAAAATACAGATATAACTTTGGATGTCTGTACATCCCTGCCATTATCGCTCTCTTACACTTCGCTAGATTTTCATGAGAGATCATATAAGGTTCCTCTCACATTCTATTTACACTTTGTCTTCTCCATCTGATGATCCTTCATCTGATGAGTACACAGAATGCCCGTCTTCCTGGAGTTGAGCATATTGTGATACTGTAGAATAGATGATTTTAGATATCATGGCTTTGAGACCTGGAAGGATATATGAGGTGAACAGACAGAATAGAATCAATGTAATTATCACTGGGGTAGCAAATTTCATTAGGACCTGAACCCACAGTCCCCACTTAAACCAATTCCACAAGTCCCAGCCTTTCCCCCATGAGAATCTCTCCTTTTCATCCGTTCCATAAGTTCTTTCACATAGTCGGGGAGGGAAGTAAAATTTTGAGTTGCATAGCGGACCCACATGCAGCATGAGTCACCAATTTGTTGAGCATTATTTGTAGTGCCATTAAAAAAAAAAACAGTTGTAAGCTTAGTATTGGAAGAAATTCAGTCTCACTTTACCTGTGTACAACTAGCATGAGACCGAAATGTCAGATTGAAGTAGATTTGGATGTCAGAAATCAGGTAACCTAGATGACAGCGACCACACCAACCTTCAGGTAGGTAGAGGCAGCTGTGTCTACCAAATACCCAGACCATATTGGTAGGACAGCTGTAACCGGGATCTGAAAGTGCATATACTGTCACCTTCGTGCCATTCAGATTAAGAGCAGTCAGATTAAACATTAATAAGAATGATAAATATGTCAACATTATATTCTTGGACAACAAATATTCACTTGGCTTTCATGTGTATGAACAGCTTTCCACACAGACTGCCGGAAGGAGAGGCCATTTTCTTTGCTGTACACCAAGGCGAGGTCATGATAATCCTAGGGAACTGAATCCAACTTCACAGCCTCGGAAGATGTCAGACGTGAAAGTGCAGCTGGGGTCAGGGCAGAGCGAAAACAATGCTCATGAGAACGAGGGCTCTATGCGATCACCTCCTCTCTTTGTCAGTCATTGTGTGAGTTGTGTTTTTGCAGCTCACCATTAGACCCCAATTAAAGGTGAGCTGGTGGAAGAGGCCAGATTAACCACCCAGCCAAAGTATACCCGGATATAAACTGGCCTAGGTCAAAGTATACCCCATGGTATACTTTGACCTAGGCCACTTTACACCTGTTGACACATAAATATTAAGCATGGTAAACTTAAGTTGTTAAGTTATTTAAGGTTATTTTTTGTTTGTTTTGTTGAAAGAACATCCACATTGGCTGGTGTTGCTTTCAGTTGTTTCTGTACAACAGATTTCAGTATATCTCTTTGTATTGTCTTTGATTTGTGCTTAAACTAAGATTGACTTGGTCTGTGTATAACAGGCCAGACTAAACACCCGGCCAAAGTAAACTTTAGCTTACCCTAATTTATACCCTGGGTATTAAAGGGTAGAGGATTAAAAGGGTATATTCTGAGCTAGGCTGAAATAGCCTTGCCCAGAATATACCCTTCTAGGCTAAAATACATCCCATGTTATATGAGATTACATCAATCAAGAGAATTTTATCTTGATTTCAGCACAAATCAATTCAATCAAATCAAACATTTTAGGAAAAATTGGGCTGCACAGTGAGTCGGTGGTGAGCACTGTTGCCTTGTAGCTAGAAGATCCCTGGCTTGCGTCCCGGCCTGGGCCTGGGATCTTTCTGCATGGAGTTTGCATGTTTTCCCTGCGTAATGCTGTTGGTTTTCTCCAGGTACTCTGGCTTCCTCCCAGTCCAAAAACATGCTGAGGTTGATTGGTGATTCTAAATTGTCCGTAGGTGTGAATGTGAGAATGTTTGTTTGTCTCTATGTGTAGTGTAGCCCTATGACAGACAGGTGACCTGTCCAAGGTGTCGCCTGCCATCATCTTGACCAGACTGTACTGTTGTGATGCCGATACAGAAACTCAGGCAAAGGAAAACAGAAACATAGCAGACAGGCATTTGAAGTAAAACATTTATTTACACACTCCAGGAAAAACTACAATAGGGCGTATTCTAAGTCGGCCACAGAACTGAGAAGCAGTTCCCACACAAGAAACAAACAGAAACCTCTATAGGGCTGGCGGAGAAATAATTGATAGACAAAACTCCAGTCTAAGATTTAGCAAAAGAAGGAGCTAACCAGGACTAGGTATAACTGAGCTAGGCTACACCTAATAATTCCTGGGAAAGTCACTACAAGCCAAAACGGTTTAACAGGAAACAAGAATTAACACTCACAAGAAATAGTTACTACTCATCACTCTAATAACTACCGCTGGACTTGGAGAGTAAGCGGAGAACTTAGCTGACTACAGATGTGAAGGGAAGCAGAGAAGGACAAGCCGGGCAGAGGTGATGCATGGTGAGGGGAATGGCAGAGATGAGACAGGTGCTGAAACCAGGGATGTTTTTCGAGCAGTGATCAAGGAGGATCTAGACTGGCGGATTAGAGCAGACAGAGAATTCAGATGAAGAATTACGGTCAGGTGGAAGATCCGGAACTAAAGCACAAGAAACCATAGTTAGCACAAGAAAACCTAAGGGAGCCAAACTGAACAACAATCAGAAAACTGACTGAGGTTGTTCAATGGTCAGGTGTTGAGTAGTGAGCTGCATCTGGCTTTTATGGAAGAGGAGAAGTAGCTGCAGCTGATCACTCCCACCTGCCCATGCATCTTGTCAGTTAATTGTGGAAAGGCAGCGCCTGCCCGCATATCACCCACCACGCTCACGCCCACCTGGAGAGAGAGAGGAAGGGAGGGGGGAAGGGAGAAACCTGCTACTACCTGGTGTCAGAGGTGAACGGCGTGACAGTCAAGGTCATGATCTGGCACTGAGTGATAGTCTGAGCCAGGTTTCTTTAGTAAAGTGATTGATTGAAGGCAGGTAAGGCTAGCCCCTAACGCAGATGTCCTCACTTGTCTTGGTTAAGTCGTCACTCCAAGTCACACTCCCGCAATCACACCCACAGAAGGCAGAGAGGGAAAGGGAGGAGGACAGATTGCTAGCTAAGCAGAGGTGGAGGCATGGGTCCTGACACTATCAAATAAAATGACTATTAAAATGGAACTAAAATACATACTATATTAAATAATCTAAGCGATAAGTTGTATTTCTATCAGAAAACATTTTTAAAGCAACACTCTTTATTTATTTATTTATTTATTTATTTAAGATGGGACAGTGCATATTAATCAACATGAGTCCATTACTAGTCCACATGTAAATATGCCAGATTTAGCCACAATGGCTAGTTTTCATCTGTAGTCCCAGGGCAGGTTGATGTTACATGAACAGAGCAAGGCCACACAACAAGAAATAAAAGGTAAAAAGTCGCAGACAGAGTAGAAAAAAAAAAAAAAAAAAAAAAAACATACAGACATACAGGAGATAATAGACAGAAGATAATCAGACAATACATGGACTTAAACAAAACAAAAGGTGTTAGTAAAATGAATAAAACTACAAGTCTACGCTATGGCTGCAGGTCTGATTGTCAAGAAGCCAGAGTTTAACTGCAGTACTGAATGATCTGAGTGATGTCATTTTTCTGATATTTTGTGGAACACTATTCCACGTTTCAGCTGCCCTCACTGACAGGCTCATCTTACCAATTGTAGAGTCTCTATAAGGAATCTCACAGTCTCCTCTACTTTGAGATCGTGTTGGTCTCCCTCTTTTAAGATGTATAAATTCCCGCAATGGGGGTGGTGCCAGACCATTTAAAATTTTGTACACAAATATTATATCGTAAAATTTCATCATATTCTCCCAGCTAAAAAGATTTAATTTCAAGAGGATCTGACAATGGTGATAAAATTTCGGCTTCTTGTCCAACACCTTGAGAGATTGCTTATAGATTTTTTCTACAGACTGTAGAATTGTCTTATTTGTTCGACTCCAACTTGTCAAGCAGTAGCGGATATGTGAAAGAATCATCGAGCTAAAATATATCTTTGCCGCTTCTGCAGTTAGATTATTTCTTATTTGCCTAAAAGTGGCCAAAATAAACTTTAATTTATTTGTTACTTTCTTCACTTGTGATTTAAATGTAAGTTTAGAGTCTATAATGATCCCCAGGTACTTATATTCTTGCACTACTTTTAATGTATGTTGTCCAACCTGTACTGGTGGATCAAGTTCTTTGTTAAATGGTTTAGAGAAATACATGCAAACTGTTTTATCCATATTTAGACTGAGGCACGAATCAGTCAACCATCTCTCTACAGATGTCATTGTACCCGATAACTCCATTGCAGCTTGGCTTTTCGTTTTAGCATGAAGGTAGATGACCGTGTCATCTGCGTACATCTGTCATGTTGCAGATTGACAAGCTTCTGGTAGATCGTTAATATACAGCATGAATAACAGCGGGCCCAGGGTTGAGCCCTGGGGTACGCCCATGTTGTTATTAATCATGCTGGACATAGAACCACCAACCCGCACACACTGCTCTCTATTTTCTAAGTATGATTGAATCCACTGAATAACTACTGGAGAGAGATTATATTTATATAGTTTTGTAATGAGAATATCATGTCTTACTGTGTCAAAGGCTTTCCTGAAATCAAGAAAGACAGCTCCGACCACATTTCCACTGTCTAGTCTGAATCTTATATTTTCCAGCAGCATATTATTTGCACTTTCCGTTGAATGATTTTTTCGAAAGCCAAATTGCAATGGATGCAATGATGTAATGGAGTCTAGATGTTTAGAGATTTGTTCTGTGACATATTTTTCTATTACTTTTGAGATAGATGGGATGATGCTAATAGGCCTATAGTTGGCTACATTCAATCGATCACCTGCTTTAAAAATAGGCGTTATTATAGCCGTTTTCCATGCACTGGGAAATACACCTGTACTGAGTGACAGATTAATAATTTTACAAATCACTGGAATCAGAACATCCTTATGTGTCTTTAAGAATACTGTATCCATGCCATAGATGTCTTTCGCACGTGAGCTTTTCAATGAGGTGATTATTGTTTGTATTTTTGAATGTGTCACTTCATTAAAAGATAGGATGGATTCCTGTGTAGAAAATAAAGTTTTGGGATCTGTGTCTAGACACATATCATTTGTTATATTATTCACTGACTCTATAAAAAATCTGTTGAATTCATTCGCCACGGTGCATGGGTTGTCTGTAACATTTCCATTTATCTTAAGTTCAATAGATTTATTTGTGTTAGCTCTCCCTTCAAGTTTTTTAATATTATCCCAAATGTGTTTTGCATTTCCTCTAGACTCAACAATGGCATTAATAAAGTAGGCAGCTTTAGCTTTTCGAAATTCTTTGGTAACTTTATTTCTTAATGATATAAAAATGCGCCTGTCATTTTCAGATTTGGACTTAAGTGCCTGTTTGAGGGCAGCATCACGCTGTTTCATCATTGACCATAACATTTCATTTATCCACGGAAGGCTCGTTTTTCTTGATTTAACTTTTTCTCTTCTCATAAAATGATTAATTGTTCCATGTAGTTCCTTCATGAATTTGGAACAAATTTCATTTAGATTTGTTGTGTTACTGAGACACTGATTCCAGTTTTTGTTACTAATAGCCTTCTCAAGATTACTTTGTTCACTTCTTGGAATTTTTAGATAATGAGAATTATTATTACATTTTGTATTATACCTGTTTTTGGGTAATTTTCTAATGAACAGAATCATATTATGATCAGACATTCCTGTTATAAAGTTAAACGTTTTTAATATACGGTCAGGGCAATTTGTAAATGCCAGGTCAATTTGTGTTGCAGTTTTTTTGTTAATTCGAGTTGGTCCTTCTATTATTTGTTTTAGATCATATTTACCTGCAATAGTTTTGAGTGGCTTACGTTTTTCTTTATCAGACCAGTCTGCATTTAAATCACCAAATAAAATAATTTCATTCTTATTATTAAAACCCTGTAAGATATCATTTAAATGATCATAAAAAACAATCTTTGATTTTGGTGGCCTATATATTCCAATAATAATAAATGACATTTGGTCTGCAAGAATTATTTTAAGTGCAATACATTCCAGTTTGTTATCTGGTAGCTGTATCTCTATGCAGTTAAACTTCTCTTTAACATAAAATAACACTCCCCCATGCGCATCTGATAGTCTATCTTTCCTAAACATGTTGTATCCCTCAACCCGTAACAAGTCTATGGCAGAGTTTTTATGCAGCCATGTTTCTGTGAGGCATAACAGGTCCAGGTTTGACTTGGAGAGAAGATGCCTCAGTTGATCCGCTTTAGGAATAGCGCTATGGATGTTTAAATGTGCGCAAAGCAGTCCGCCTGTTTTATTCCTTGTGTCCCACAAAACGCGTGCCTGGTTCACAGTTCTGAAAAGTCTGAAGCCACGCTGCTTTAAAATTGCAGGGTTTAATGGATGGTTTTGCTTCCTTTTAGATTCAGTGTTTGTTTTGAATCTTGCTTCGCTTTTCAGTTGCAGGTTGCTTGAGCGCATTACATTAATTGATGCTTGATTTCTTATCGAGTTTGCCATCATGGCCAACTCACCCAGTTGTAACGATGAAGTGCTCGCAGTAGCATTGCCGCTCTCTTCCTGCGTCGCTGAAATCCTCTCCAGCAGGCACCCCGCGTTCGCCACAAGAGCACCAGCCGCTGATGGTTGGATGATGATGTCGAAATCTCCAGGATTTGGACCGGGGTTGAGCTGCACATCACCCGCTAGCAAAAGTATCAGCAACAGGTGAGGGATGACTCTCTGCTGTCGCCTCGTGCCTTTGTTGTTTGGTGTAGCGGTGGTAGTAGCTGTCGCTTTTCCGTTGTTAAGCACTCGATGGTAGAGCGCGTAATGCCCGGCGGTAAATACCAAATCCACTCCGACTCCAAGGCGTGAGAGGGGGCGCAAGGTGTAGTCGCAGGTGGAGGAAATCTGCCTTCCCTGGAGCTGCGTGTCATCCCAACACGGCCGCACGGAGAGAACGGCAATCCACAGCATATAGAGGGCAATCCAGAATGCAGTCACAGCGTTACAGTAGTTGCCATTAACCCTGTGTTTGTTTGAGAAGTACTGCATTAGTTTAAGACGAATAAAAGTTGTTGTGCCCGGCAGCGATGCAGCGCCTGCCCGACTGCTCGCCGCCATCTTGACCGCCTTTCAACCATGCCCGTGTAGCTCAACGAGTTGAGTGGGCGACAAATGTACAGGGGCCTCCCTCTGACGCAGCAGCCCGAGTTCGATTCCCGCTCGCAGCCCTTTGCTTCACGTCTTTCCCCACTCTTCTCCCTCCTGTCCTGTCTGTCTCCAATGCACCTATCAATAAGGGCAAAAAAACCAAACAAACTTTAAAGTAACACTCTCTTTGGTAAAATATAAAAAGAATGAGCTGCAATGAAATGAGGAAATTGCTAGATTGAGATGTATTACAGTCTGACATTTAAAGATGTAACTTCATTCATCACTCCAAGACAAATATTGTACCTACTCTTTCATCTTCCTAAGTGTAACAATGTCAGAAAGTATGGCTTTCCCCTACAGCAACTGCAGCTTCCCACCTGAAATAATCTTTTGTTCTATTGCCATTAAAGCAAGAGAAACAGACTCAACTGCAATTATTCCCAACTGACTGACATTATTAGCTTGTTCCAACTCTTTATTTTATATTTATATATGTTTCTTACGAGGCATGCATCATGAGTTCCTTTCCAGCTCTCTTAATAATTTTGTCGTACAAACACTGCTGAAAAATGATGTGATCATTTACAGCAATAGATCTAGCCATATAAATGGCTCACCAAAGCTTTCTTCAGATTATCACCAGCTATTTTTCTCACCAGTCATTACGCCATACTGTTTTTAGCACAGCGGTTTCACGTTTTGCAATTAGCCGCACCTACATGAAACAAACCCAATCTCATTGATTATAGGCCAGATCTATTCACTTGGGCAAAGCTATTTGTAGGCTGAACACCATTTACAGACATTATACTATAACACATGCTGCTGCAAAGCAAAGGTGTCATGTCCTTCACCTCCACCTCTGCTTAGCTGGAAGCTTTCCCTCCTTTCCCTTTCTGTGGGCATGATTGTGATTGTGTGTGGGCGTGGGGATGTGTGTGCACCATTCAGATTGGATAACTACCTGAGTGAGGACATCTGTGCAAGGGAGTGGCTCACCTGCCAATAATCACCTACCCTACCATAAAAGATGGGTTGGCCAATAATCACCTACCCTACCATAAAAGATGGGTTCTGCTCACCATCCAACATTGGATCGTTATCAGACAACAGTCGACTCAGGCCAAATTTTTCTTTTTAAATTGTTGATTGCCTTGTTGTAACCTGTCTTTCTTCTCTTGAGCAGTGCTCCGTTCCCCTCCCTGTTTGAATTTCCCCTCACTCTTGACCGTCTGATGCACATGCCATCCACCCGACCTCATTTCAACCCTGAATCTTAATTCTCATTCTGGATCTTCTGTCAGCATTCCGCCTTAAAAGCCCATGCCATGATTCCTCTCCTACATGCCCACAGATCCCTGGGTAAAGAACTTTGGAGTTATTTTTTAATAGGATTTATCCTTTAACATTCATGTAAAGCAAGTCTATAAGTCGGCCTTCGTTCACCTATGCAATATGGTCAAAATCAGGAACATCTTGTCTCAGACTGATGCTTAAAAGCTAGTCCATGCATTTCTAACTTCTAAGCTGCACTGTTGCAGTTCCCTGTTATCAGGATGTCCCAATAATTCTCTTAAAAACCTCCAGCTGATACAAAAAATGAAAATCAGCCAGAGTTCTGATAGGAATAAGTAACACAAACTGCATGAAAGGAGGGATTTTTGTCAGTAAAGGCACTGCAAATTGCCGTGGAATTTCAAGTTAACAGCAGTAAATGGCAATTCGCATGTAGTACAGAAAACTACTGAGAATTGCTGGGAATTGACGTGGATGACTGATCTCCAAGCCCCTAGGACAGTTGAAGCTTTTCCAGTGTTTCCAATCAGAGTGGAGGTGTGTGTGTGTGTGTGTGTGTGTGTGTGTGTGTGTGTGTGTGTGTGTGTGTGTGTGCGTGCGTGCGTGCGTGCGTGCGTGCGTGCGTGTGTGTGTGCGTGTGTGTGCCCGCGCCCGCTTTTGTTCTCACAGCCTTCTTCGCTACTAAGCTTCTCATATCTGTTCTTTCCCCCCTTTCTTTCTTGTTGTTTACCCAATCTGTTTTTGCTGCTCTCTTTCCTGCCCTCTCTCTGTCTCTCCACTTTGTCTGACCTTGTCCTCTTTTTTCTTTACTTCATTTTACATACCCCACTACCTCCTTGCTCCAGCCAGATGCAAAAGTACAAAGCATTTCTTATCTTCCCCCCTGCTCTGTGGTACTGCCATCCACCTCTTTTTGCTCATCCTCTCAGCCTCACTGTGAAGCTCATCGCCCCAATCATTACAGCTACCTTGCTCTCTTTTTGCTCCTGTCTCTATGATGTCTGTCAGATAATTTGTAAACAGCAGTTTTTATGCTTATCATCTCTGTTTGCCTCATTAGAAGTGAAGTGGGGTGAAGAAGCACTGAGCAGCGTAGCGTGCTTGTGCACATTTTGCAAGGGTATGTATGTTCAGAAGAGGCTGGTACCTGCTGGTAGTATTGATATTTGATTAGCCATGATTACCAGAAACATCATAATCATGCTGGATAATAAGGGCTGGAGGAAGATTACTCTGTGTAAAGAATAATTTTCTCTGAAGTACAGATGTCTAACATGATTCTCTAATTGATGCTATGTTTTGGAGTCAAAGATAATTACATGTACTAATCTGGTGGTGATGTATGTGATAATGTTTTAACACCAAACAATGTTTTAGGCTATGTTTGTTTGTGTTTGTGTTTTATTTAAAAAAAAATTTGAGAAACAACCTTTTCATTTTGACCTGCAGGTTTTGCAACTACAAACACTAACAGACACTAAAATATCATTAGTTTCTCTGTTCTGGGTGAAGATGTGTAAACTTTTTCTATAATTTGAGCATGTTGTGGGAATTCATTGCTTACCACTGAGAACAATTTTACGACATGATCTGCTACTCAAAGGTCCACTTCAAACCCTTTAAAGTTTGCATCTGCATCTCACAGAGTTATAGTTTACATTGTGTAGTGTTTTTATGGATTCATATGTAGTGGAGCTACCCCAAAATTCACATCCAAATGTAACATCTGCCGATCAGATGTTTACTACTAAGCTCTTTTGGAGACAACAGGATGCCACTTACCTCCACCAGAATCTGATAAGGGACATAAAGTGCCAATTGCGAGACTAACCACACCTCTGGAGGAGGGAAGATTGCATTATTCTTGGTAAGCTTCTGATCACCCTACCTAACACAGAGAGCATTCTACACAATAATTGAACCGTTTAAATCAGAACATTAAGGAAATGCAGCATCACTAGAGTGATGATCTGGACTCAGTCTCTGATACCAGGTTTAATAGCACCAGTATGGAAGAAAAACACATTGAATCTGAAGTGTTTGTGGAGAAGCACACATGGTGCACAAACACCCCCCTTCTATCTGTCACAGATCACAGCTATAAAGGCAGAGAGAGACTTTTTAGTCTAAGCATATATACTTTCTAGGTTTTATTTTTCTTATTAGTGAATGTATGTGTTTGCATCTTTAGCTATGTGTTATGATCCCTGATCCAGTTTTTGTTCTTGTCCTGTTAAATGAATTTACATATTCAGTGTGCTTAATGATTTCGTCTCATTTTATATGAGGTTCAGTTAGTCTCAGTTCAGTCCTTCCCCTTGCCAGTTACACCGCTTGTGTCTGTAAATTCCCTTCAATGATTTTTCACTGTTTGTTAATTAGATAAAGTTTTATGTTGATTGTTAGACAGCTGGTTTAGTTGGTTTCCCCCTCTGTTTGGTTTTCCATTTTCTGCATTGGTTTACTTGTTGTTTATTTAATAAAACCCTTTTCCCTATTTACCTCTTGTCTGCCATCATCTGTGCCTGCCCCTGGGTTCTCTGCCTCACCCGTCCTGGAGTTGCTCTATGTCGGCTCACCCGTCCTGTAGGGCAATGGTTCCCAACCTGTTTGGCTTGCAGCCCCCCCTATAAACTGCACCAACCTGAAGAATGACCAACTAAATGTGGTTTAAAAATGTTTTATAGGTAGACTTGTGATGACACAGTGAGTCTGTTACTCTGATTTTATCCAGAATGTAAAAATCTGTTTTTATAAAATCACAGCCTCAGAGCAGACAAAGCTTCACGCATCCCTCAGATCTCTGGCACTCCCCCCTGGGGGGCGCAGACCCCAGGTTGGGAACCATTGCTGTAGGGGCTCGACGCCGCCTCACATGTTCCCGAGGTGCTCTACACCACCTCACCCGTTCCGGATTTGCTCTACACCAGCTCGCTTGTCGACCCAAGCGGGTCGACGCTGACCATTCCCCCGGCCAAGAGACTGTTCAGCTGGAGTCAGTAGGCAAGTTCCCCAGCATAAAGAGTTTCCTGCCTGACCTAGCTGACAAGCCTCCGCCCGTAGTGGCCACCCCTGCTCCTGAGCCTCCATCTGCAGTGGTCACCCCTGCTAACAAAAAACTGATTGATTCTATGTCCAGGTGTTGTCAAATACTGCCAGCTAAAAATTAGTAAACTAAATACTAAACCATTGCCACTGAGACCTTTAGTGAAGTCACTATTGGTTGGCCTGGTTTGTTTTTGTCTTTATATAGGATTTTTTGTCTTATCATTTAAAACCCACCAAACTTTTTCTTGTGGAATATGCTTTTATTTACTTGTGCTAAGTGTGCCTGTGCTATTTCAAAATAAGTCCTATTAGTTTGACATTTTGAGGTTCATATTATAACCAAGCAGATTTTCTATTAAGGCATCTGTGCTCCATCATCCCCACTGATCAAGTCTACTGATCCCTTAAATTTTAGTCACACATGTTTACTAATTATGTAGTTTTAATTGTTGTATTGTTGACCTGGCCAGGACAGGTGCCAGCAAACGTCAAAGGAAACAAAAACAGATAACAAAAACAACAAACACAAAAATATTTAATACAAGCAATTGGATACATAAAACACAGGAGTTATTTACAGTAACAATTTAAGAACAGAGGCACTGTTCAAAGGATTTCCATTGTCGATATCTTAAGACAGAGCGGAAGGCTTCCAATGAAACAAATTTTGACAATTTCAGTTCAGATTGGGGGCCATTCCATGCAGAGGGGGCAAAGTAACTGAAAGCTTTTTTTTTCCCATTTCAGTTTGAACATGAGGAGCAGAGAGATGCAAAATGTCATGTGATCGTAGGGCATAACGGCTTCCAGTTCTCTGATGAAAAGTGCATAAATAAGTAGGACCCAAGCCAAGAGGTGCCTTATAAACCAGAGTCAAGGAAGGCATACCAGCTTTAGCATACAATTCGCAGTGGTGGGTGAGGCGGCTACAACCAGTGATAAACCTCAGAGCACTGTGGTAGAATGGAGTCAAGGACTGTAGGCAGCTGGTTGAAGCACACATATACACAACATCGCTATAATCAAGTAGAGGCAAAAAAGTAGCTGACATTAGAGGCTTCCGATCTCTGAGGGAGAAACATGACTTGTTTCTGTAGTAGAAACCAAACTTCACCTTTAATTTAGAGATCAAGTTTTTGACATGGACTTTGAGAGAAAGGTCCTCATCAATAGTTAATCCCAGGTACTTGTAACTGGTGACCAGGCCTAAGGTTTTACCATGGACAGTTCTAATTGAGGGGATATCCTTCAAGCAAACAAATTAATTTGAAAAAAGCATCAGTTTGGATTTTTCTGCTTTAAAACCATTTTCAATTTTTTCTGATGAATCTGCACTGCATCAAAGGCAAATTGCAAGAATTCAAATACCTATGCAATCAAGTGTGAACAGCAGTAAATTGCACAAGTCATCAGCATAAAGATGATATGCAGCATTTGGCAACTTTGCACACAGATTAATTTAAATTGTAAATAGAATGGATCTAAGACTGATCTTTGAGGTACGCCTTTTGTGACCTCAAGAACTAATTCCAGCCATTTGAACACATTGGGTCCTACTTGTCAAATAATCAGCAAACCAAGAGGTGGCTTGTTTGGAGATGTCAGTCTTGAGAATACAGAATATATCCCCTTTGCGCCCTGCAAGTCGTGTCCTTTTCCACAGTGTAAGCTGATCCGTTCCAACCCCACAGTGTTTGGAATAGCATCCCCATCTTCCAAGCATGATATCCCGATTTTCCTAACTGGAATTCTGATTGGATGGCTGGCTTTATTCCTTTGGGAATCAAGAGAAAGAAAGACCTGATTGGCTCCACAACATCAAATGCCTTGGATAGATCAATGAACAGAGCAGCACAAAACTTTTTTGAGTCCAATGCCTCAAGCACATCATTTAAAACTTTAAGAGCAGCAGTTGCACTGCTGTACTGCTTCCTAAAACCTGACTGAAGGGGGTCTAGAAGGTTGCTTGCTTCTTAAAATTCCTTCTGTTGATCACAGACCAATTTTTCAAGTACTTTCACCAGAATACATAATTTAGAGATACACCTGTAATTATTCACGACTGAGGGATCACCTCCTCTTAGCAATGGCAGGACAATGGCAGATTTCCAAACTTTAGGAAGTTTGTTTATCCTGAGGCTTAGATTAAAAATACAAGTGAAAGGCTCAGCAATGAAAACAGCAGCCAGTATTAGAAAAAATGGATCCAAACTATCAGGACCTGCTGATTATTTGGAGTCCAACTTTTTCAGTGCACTACAGACCTCAGAAATAGACAGAGGTTCAAAATGAAAAGAACAGTCACCAGGGGGACGGCTTACAACAGCAGGTTCATTGTTTAAAACAGTGTTTTTAAAATTGCCATTTAAAGAATCAAACAAATGCCCTGCTGTGATAAAATGCTCATTAAAATAATTTAACGTGGCACATTTATCGGTCGAGTTTACAGAATCTTTGACCAAAAAATTTAGCAGTTCATTAGAGGACATACCACCCAAAGCAGAATTCACAACATTCCAAAATTTCTTGGGATCATTTAGATTATTGATGGTTTCAGATAAATAAAAATCAGATTTAGCCTTCTTAATTAAGGTGGTACATTTGTTGCGGAGCTGACAAAAAGTGATCCAATCAGCTTCTATTTTAGTTTAATTCCCCAGCTCCTGTGAGTATCACCATTTTGTTATTCTTGCTTAGTATATCTCTTCTTATTATTCTTGTTTTAACATTTCCCTTTTGTTTAAATTTTTTTGCCTGACCACCAACCTGACACTCAACACTGCACTTCTGCGGGTCCCCAGCCATCCACCCACCTGATTAGATAAGCAATTGACAAGAAAAATTAAGAACACACACACACACACACACACACACACACACACACACACACACACACACACACACACATGCGTGGATATGTGAATGATTTTTTTCAAATTTTATCAAGTGGCACTTGAAGTTATTGACTATTTTAATGGGTACAAAATTGTGTTAAGCAGCAGAAAACTCATAACACCATGTCTGTGGTATTTTATTTATTTATAAATCATTGCATTGGCAGCAGAAGAACATCACATGCTTCCTGAAAAGGAACAAACCATTTTGGCATCAAAATGATCTGTGACAAAACACCCCAGCACGAACACTGTACCCAACACAGTGAAAACATTTAGTGTTCAAATACAGTACATTTCAGTTAGGAACCAGAAGCAAAATCCAACAACAGGCCAATAACATTTGAATTTTTGTTCCACAGTTTCCCATATGTAAGCATATATACACACGATAATGTGTGCATTGACACATACACCCAGTGAATAGTTCATGCTGGTTAATGTTTATTGAGATTCTTGTTCCTGAAAAACAAGTGCTAGAGCAAACAATGAGGCAGCTTGGGGATGTTAGCAGAACAAATTTTCTTAATTAAAAAGTTTGTCTTTGTTATACCTGCACCCATGATGGCAGCTATCTGTTTGATGTAGATAAGATGGTTAGTGAGGGTTATATAACAAAGATTGACACCGTTTTTGTGCCTCCAAGTGTGTGGATTTTTAAAGAATGATAATTTTGTGAATAATGCAGTGCTTTGAAAAAGACGCATCCTGTGTATAAATGTATCATTTAAACATTCGAGGTGCAATACTCCTTTCAATTTGAAGCTTATTGCATTTGAGCCAACACAAAGCCATATAAATTTGTGTATCAAAATAACAAGAAAGTACTTTCTGAATGAACATTGCTGAGTTGGAAAATGGTCACACAAACATGCACAATTGTGGTTTTGGCTAAATATTTAAAAAAAAAGTTTTGAGACATATTTACTTTAATGAAATGTATGTTTTATTATTGTGGCAAAATATTGCAGAAATTAGCCTTATATGCGGGAACCAAACAATGTAGATAAAAGTGTAGGCTGCAACACACCTAATGGTAGAATGTACGCATTATGATTAAAATTGCACTCGTCAATTTAGGGGCACCATTCTCAACTTTTCTGAGAAAATTATCAGTTTGGACTAAGTCTCAAAGAGACTTTGATTCAAATTAAGTTCATCAGTCTGTTATCTGAAAGTTGTAAACTCTGATTTCATTGACCTTCAGTTCCCAAAACAAAGAAATACACTGTAGAACCAATGATAATTATACACAAAGTAATTACCTGTGATCGTCACTGGAAGCAGTAGGTAGTGTGGGAATATATACTCATTAATGTTTGATAATATTGGATGCTTACTGCTAAATTGCTTATAATAGTTCATCAGAAAGATGTATTTGCTAAACAGATATACAGTGCTTATTATACTGAGTGACACTGATTCATTTCTAAACATAGAGTGCCCTTGACATTTTTTCAAACAGCAGTAGAAAAGTAGCTTTTGTTGCTGTGCAGAAGTATCCTTGTTTTACAGGAAAACAGAAGAAGAACCAAGGCCACGGGAGCGAGTCAGCAGCACATCAGAGAAGGGAGGAACCGGAACTCGCCCAGCGGCCTGCGCATCAACGATTACATAGTCACACAACTCTGTTAGATTATAAAATACTGGGTCAGGGAAAAATAGCCAGTCTGATTCTGCTCGAACTGACTGAACACTTGTTGTCTGTTAGGGAAAGGCATTCGGACCCAGAGCTCTGTATTGCACATTCAATCTTGGTGTAATAAAGACTCTTTTTAACCTGAATTGAATTCTCCTGACTACTCCATCAAAAGAACCGGAGGAAACAGCCTAACACATTGTTTTATTCTTTTATGATTAATTTCAGAATAGGCTGATTCCCAACAATTTGGTGCCGTGACCCGGATGGAGAAGGAGATCTGAAATTCTACAACTACTTTAACTGGACACCAGACAGCTGGAGAATTTCTGACAACACGAGTGGCGCCACACTGAAAAGAGGGTAAGCAGACGCCTGTTATATCAAAGTTCTGCGATTGGACATTCTAAAAACTGTTGTCAGAAGTTTCATCTATCTGTCCTAGTTTTACCAATATTTGAATGTGCATAATTTTATAGAATATTGAAAAGAAGAAGAAGTGAAGAAGAATTGAAAAGTCACTGGTCCACAGAGGATAGAATCTCTGGCTGGACATCCCTGTCCTGGGTTAGAAAACCCTGAGGGTTTTAGGAGTCCCTCAAAAAGGTGGATAGGACAGGGGTCTACAACTCAACCCTACATGTAATGTAAACCCTGTAGAAATACAGTTTTGTAGGCTGGGGTTTGTAGGCTGCACGGTTAGGTATAAACCTTGACTCCTGACGAGGGGTAGAAAATACTGGGTTTAGAAGCCCTGAGGACTTAGTGCACCTCTGAAAGTAAAAATATAAAAAGACAAAAAAAGAGAAATGCCAGTGACTAAAGTGAAGTAATACAAGTTGAAGAAAAAGTTGATGCAATTGCAATAAAGTGAAATCCTTGTACTCAGGATTGCTGATCAGTGCATGAATGACGGTGAATGGAGAAATCCAAGTATGAATGGAATGAAAAGTGACTGAATCAGCGGACAACCTGAAACCAAACGGTGCAAACGTACGGTTGTTGCCAGTTGAAGTAGGTCATTTATTCATTCATTAAGGATGTAGGTGTGATTGACAGTGACCCTAACACGATTCTCAGTCCTGGGATTCGGACCCCAAGCAGAAAACCGGACCACGTATACAGTGGCCTAGAAGCTTGTTTTCTGAGGACTCTGAATTGGCTCTTGTAGCATTGTTGCTTGTCATACACACACTCTGTAGTACACAGACTGAAACATGACTGACAAAACAGAAGACATGACAATAGACAAACAGTGGGAAACAGGACTTACTCAACTCATGAGTGGGGAAAAACCAAAAGAGAGAAAGGACAAAAGACAACAATATGATGCTAAATACACAGCATTTAAAGGGACTGGACAGGTCAGTGAAGAGAAAAACAAATTACTGTGGCGACAATTGGCAGACATTGAGGAAGACATAGTCAGACAGAAAAAAAAAGAAGCAAGCCAAACAAGAATCAGGAATGTTTGCACGCAGAAAACTAAAAAAAGAAATTGAGGAGTTAGAAGAGCAACGCAGAACAGTCCACATAATGGGATTAGCTTGCAAATCCTTAGGTTTACCTGACAAGACAGAGGTTACATCTAATGATCACACACACGCCAGTGAAAAGGCTCAAGAAGCCAAACAGGACCCCATAACGCCTGCGCCTCTGTATCCTGCCTTGCCGTGTACTCCTCTTCCACCACCTTATCAGATGCCCCAGTTACTCGTGACTAGTGGAGCAATGAATGTACAAGTGCTTGATGATGAAAAACATGACCAGGAAGAAATACAGGGAACACTGAGCACCCTCAGAATAGAGAAACAGCAAAAATCAAGACAGGAAGAGCAAGCTCAGGCTGCACAACAGACTTCTCTTAGACACATTGAGGAAGAATCCACCCCACGTAAATTTCCACCACACCTAACTCCTTTGACAGGTCCTGGCAGCAGTCTTAATGCCACCCTGCCAGTATATGACTCAGATGGAGAATCTTTAGACATAAAAAGTGTTTGTAGCGCATCCACACAGGCCTCACACTCCAACCCACAAAATGAAGACAATTCCATCAACAAAGAGAGAAAAAAGGCTCCATTAGACAGATCACATACTTGGGAGGTTAGAGAAGTACGAGAGAAGCATCAAGAAATCATGAGTAAATTGCATCAGGAACTGCAGGCTATAGAGGATGAGTGTGAGCAGGAAACACAGACAGAACAAGTTGAATAAGAACAACATGACATACACATGAAAGGTACCATGGTGAAACAGACACACAAAAAATCCACACATGATCATGCCCTTAGATCTAGAAAACAAATGCAAATGCCACTAATGCAGACCAGCAGCGGAGCATGTGATAAATATGTTCCATTTTCATTCACTGACATGAACTCCATAGTGGAGAAGATGCCCCCTCCCACATCAGGAGGAGGGCAATGGATGACCGAATTTGAGAGACTGACACAAGGACACACATTGGCTATCGGTGATTTTAGAGCTCTGCTGAGCAGACAAGCCTGTACATATGACCTAACTGACGTGGAGGAAAGAGCAGGAACACTCTACCTCCCTGACAATGCTAGAATGGCTTCTTGGGGTGACCACATAGGAAGAGCAATGAGAGAAAAATATCCATTACCAGCTGGAGCGTTGCACTCTCTTTCCTTTTCCTGTAAAGAGGGAGAGGATGGCTTAACATATCTGAGCAGATGCAGAACACAGTGGATGAATGCTACAGGCATGCATCCTCAGGGAGACCCCTTGCAAGTATCCTTATTCAGAAATTCTGTTCTAAAGGGTGCCCCAGACATGGTGAGAGCTACAATGGAAGAGAACCCTGACATTCCTGGCTGTTCAGATGACACCTGGGAAAGACATTTCACACACCACATGAAAAGAGCTCAAGAAGTAGCACAAAAAGAGACTAAAGAAATTGAATCTCAACAAGTCCAACTCTTAAAACTACAACTGGCCAAAGCACGTAATGAAGTGAATGAGGCCAAGAAACAACCTAAACAGCAAATGGTGCAACAAGAGGTTCCTCCGCAGCCTCAAAATCAGGCTTAGCCTCTAGCTCAGGTTCAATCTCAGCGGCCTCACCCTTTGGACCCACCTAATGATCCCTACATTTACATGGGACCTCCACAAAACCATTATCCCATGAGAGGGGGATATGGTCAGAATAGGAGAGGTAGGGGAGGTTGGGGAGCCCGTGGGACCTATAGGGGACGGGGTCAGGGGTCGTATGTTTGCCATGGGTGTGGTCAGCTCGGTCATTTTCTCAGAGACTGTCCCAATGGTCAGTACATATATGCAGGCCAACAACCAGCTGGTCCACCTGGACGAGGCAGAGGCACATACATGGCGCCAAACCCAGCAGCAGCGCCCCCGCCTGGGCAAAATCCTGTTATAGCCCAGCCTGACTACTATGAAGCCTGAAGATGCCCACAGAGGACCCAGAACCTAGGGCTGGCAGACCCTATGGTTCAAATGAAAGTGAATGGACATGATTTGCCATTTCTAGTGGATACTGGAGCCACTTATTCCACATTGACTGTACCACTCGCTCCTGACATGTTTTCTCGACGCTCTGTTGAGGTCGCAGGGTTTTCTGGGGATATTGAACGACTGCCTATCACCAAGCAACTGATCACATGTGTAGCTGAACAGCAGTTTACTCACTGTTATGCTCACTCACCAACTTCACCTGCTAATCTATGTGGCAGAGACTTTTTGATTAAGGCTGGTGCATCCATTCTTTGTTCCCCTGATGGTGTCGTCCTGACCCCCAATGGACATTCCATAAATTGCTCCACCCAATGCATCACGGTGGGCAAACAGATGTTACTCACAGCCGACGTTACACCAGCTGCACCAAAGACTTGGGCTGACATCTATTGGGGTCTCTTGGAGTCTGATTCGGGCTCCCACTCTGGCTTGCTGTCGTCCTTCTTGGCCTGGAAACCTTGGATCTCCACTGTGGCTCCCTATCTTCCTCCTGCAGATCCTTATCATGTCACTCTTAATTATGACCGTACGGGTGATGATGTATATTATCAGAATTTTATGTCTGAACTTGATGGCGTAACATGGCCTATCACTTCCAATAATATCTATGTGGGACAACAGGGAGTTGCTGCTGACGTTGCACTGACTGCTAAACAGCTACTTTGGTACTCTATGTCAGAAGAAGCTGTTCCTCATGTAACATTACTGATACACAGTGGACATCAGGCCAAGGACTTAGGTCCCATGTCTAAAATCTTATCTCAGTCCACTGATTGGGTGCATACGCAGATTCCCAATGTATTCTTCTCTCCCACGAATGAGGCCTACAAAATCAAGGTTACAGCTAATGATACTGTGTTGCTAGAACACAGACAAATATCTCGTGACCATGGTAGGGAATCTTGTGACCATGAGGACAGTGACGAAATGTTATCTACACTACCTGAAACTCTCTGGTCACACGGCAGCACAGATGTCAGTTTCTGTCACAATGTTGCACCCATCACCTTCTCCTTGACAGATCACACACCAATTTGGCAGACACAATACAGACATAAACCTGTGGCGGAAGAAGGTATAGCTGACACTATCGCAGGGCTGCAAACAGCCGGAGTGTTAGAACCTTCTGCTGGAGCCTGGAACATACCCATTCTTCCTGTAGAAAAACAGAACACAGGAAATACTGTTTACAGATGGCTGCTGCTACAGGCATCCCACAGAAGGCTTAAAAGCAGGTTATGCAGTAATGAGGCAGAGAGGACAAGGAATTGAAGAAGTAGAAACAGGACAGTTGCAGAGCAGACAGTCAGCCCAGTTGGCTGAACTCACAGCAGTGATAAAAGCTTTACAATGGAGCAAAGACAAGAGAGTCACCACATATACAGATTCAGCTTATGTGGTTGGAGCTATACACGTGGAATTGCCCCAGTGGAAGAGAGTAGGATTTCTTACAGCAGCAAAGAAACCTATAAAACATGAAGAAGAGATGAAAGAACTGACAGAAGCACTTCTACTGCCCAAAGAAGTGGCGGTAGTTAAATGCAGAGGCCATGACAGGACAGGAACAGCAGTGGCACGAGGCAACAATGTAGCGGATGAGGCAGCAAAAAGAGTGACAGGCTATAGCCCTCATTTGGTGATGCTACAAACTGAAAAACAGGTCACAGACACCCTCCCAGGGTTAAATGCTCAGACATTAAAAGAAGCACAGGATAGAGCATACCCCAAGAGAAAACCATGTGGAAAGATAGAGGAGCGAGGAAAGACGATGAAGGAGTGTGGAAGGGAGATGCAAACAGACCAGTGCTACCTCCGTCTTGGCAAAAGGCTTTATTCCAACAAGCACACGGCCTAGCTCATGTAAATAGTGTACAGATGAGAACAAACTTAAAGCATTGGTGGCACCCATTCCTGACAGACATGACAAATCAGTATGTCAGAGACTGTAAAATATGTAGAGAACACAATCCTAAAGCCACAGTAAAACCAGATGTGGGACAGTTCCCACAACCCACCATGCCAGGCCAAGAAATAGTAATAGACTACACTGACATGGGAGACAGAGTGAGAGGATGTAGATATCTCCTAGTGGCGGTAGATTCATTCACAGGATGGCCTGAAGCCTGGCCAGCTAAGAAAGAAGACAGTAAAACAGTGATAAAATGTTTGGTGAATCACTACATACCAACACATGGGTTCCCCAGAAGAATCAAATCAGACAATGGGACTCATTTCAAAAACAAAGATCTGCAAACCGTTGAACAGATGTTAGGTCTAAAGCATGCATTTGGTACAGTCTATCACCCACAGTCCCAAGGCAGAGTAGAAAGGATGAATCAAAACCTGAAAGGAAAATTAGCCGAAATATGCTCTCAGACTGGCATGTCTTGGTTAGATGCACTACCTATTGCCTTAATGACCATTTGCAGCGCAGTGAATAGACAGACAGGATTCACTCCTTATGAGTTGTTGACAGGGAGACAGTTTCCAGGACCAGCTGAGCCTCTGACAGCCTCTGGCACAGAAACTAGAGTAGGTTATCAACCTTACTATGACCAACTAACGGCTATTGTTTCAGCATTCTCAAAACAGGTGGAGGAACAGAGAGGAGAGCAGAAGGAGAGGACCGAGCCCCATTCGGCTGAGTGGGTACGTGAGAGAACATCACATGCAGCCGGATGAGTCTCTCTTAATTTGGATTACTGCTAATAAAAATGTGGATAGAATAAATTATGTTCATTATAATGTGCAGAGACTTACCGATCTGACTAGAGATGCTATTGGAGATGTGGCTGAACAATTACATGCTACTTCCTTAATCACGTATCAAAGCAAAATGGCTGTTGACTTCCTATTAGCTAAAAAAGGGGGTGTATGTGCTATGTTTGGAGATCAGTGTTGCACTTTCATACCCAACAATACAGCTCCTGATGGATCAGTGACCAGAGCGCTGGCTGGCCTGAGGTCACTCTCCGACGAGCTGAAGGAGCATTCTGGCATCTCTGACCCACTCACTGACTGGCTGGACTCATGCTTTGGTAGATGGAGTGGTTTCATGAAAAGTTTTGTTATTGGAGCTATGATTGCTATTGCTTTGCTTATTTGCATTGGCTGTTGTTGTATACCCTGTGCTAGATCTCTTTGCACTAGGATGATCCACACTGCTCTAGGTCCTCTTCCACTGTCCTCTGGGATGCAGATGACGCTGTTGCTGCAGGGTGATAAACCCAATGAAGAAGACGTGGACACTGATGAGGAGTATGTTGGTTTAGCCTTGACTAACATTTAGGTGTTGGCCTAAGACCAGCTTAGGCCAAAAGGGGGAATTGTGGGAATATATACTCATTAATGTTTGATAATATTGGATGCTTACTGCTAAATTGCTTATAATAGTTCATCAGAAAGATGTATTTGCTAAACAGATATACAATGCTTATTATACTGAGTGACACTGATTCATTTCTAAACATAGAGTGCCCTTGACATTTTTTCCAACAGCAGTAGAAAAGTAGCTTTTGTTGCTGTGCAGAAGTATCCTTGTTTTACAGGAAAACAGAAGAAGAACCAAGGCCACGGGAGCGAGTCAGCAGCACATCAGAGAAGGGAGGAACCGGAACTCGCCCAGCGGCCTGCGCATCAACGATTACATAGTCACACAACTCTGTTAGATTATAAAATACTGGGTCAGGGAAAAATAGCCAGTCTGATTCTGCTCGAACTGACTGAACACTTGTTGTCTGTTAGGGAAAGGCATTCGGACCCAGAGCTCTGTATTGCACATTCAATCTTGGTGTAATAAAGACTCTTTTTAACCTGAATTGAATTCTCCTGACTACTCCATCAAAAGAACCGGAGGAAACAGCCTAACACATTGTTTTATTCTTTTATGATTAATTTCAGAATAGGCTGATTTCCAACAGTAGAAAGGTGATGTATTTAGAATTCCTTCAAAATTGGAAAACCGATTGTAACTTGTAAATTCACGCATTTTGCAGAATGAAAGTGATACTTGCGTAGCCTTTGTATGAGGGAGGGGGAGTCTGCTGCAGGATGTGTAGCTGTGATGATCTGCTGGATGAGTTGGTTCAGCAACACAGACAAGGAGGCACTTTGGCAGATTTGTGTTGCAAAGTGTGCCGAAATAAAAACACTAAGAGTCGAAGCTCATAGTTATCAAGAAAATATTTGTGCTGTTGTAGTGTCAACTTAAGAAGTGAAACTTTAAGTAAAATATAGAAAAGCAAAACCCGAGTTTGAAGTTAAGTTATTCGTTTCTTTAAGCCATTATAAAAGAACCTAGTTTTAAGCCTTCATTTTAGTTTAACTTTTATGAAAAAGCCTATTTCAAAAATCAAATTTTCCCGCCCGATCTTCTTTTTGTTCTTTGGTCTTAATAGGCCGGTTCTATTCTTAAGCCCAGTTGCACTTTTCTATGCCTCAGTTGCATTTTTCTCAGAGACTCCCGTGTTCTACAAGCCCTGTTGCATTCCAGTGACTTTCCTTTATATAGAAAGTTTTGGAGCCAAATTCAAATCGGTATCAAACCAGCCGTGGATGCATTCCTCCGAAGGCGTCAGGGCTGCTCCAGCAGGCTCTGGCTAGGGCTCCTCCCTCCTTTTGTGTTTTTTTCCCTTTTTAGGTATCCAGAGTGTTGTGGCAGCGACGGCAGGTGAACAATCAGGGGCATCAGCTGAAGTAGGAACAGGTGTGGCGGAGCCAGTCAGCCTTCCACCTCCCCTCTATATATTTAGATGCCAGTCACCACTTGGATGCTGGATTGTGAATGCACATAGTCAGTTTTGCTGCTTGTTCACTCTAGCCAAACCTGAGAGTTGGATGTTTTTGTAATTAGATTTTCTCCCTTTCAGGGGAAACCTCACCTGCTCCTGCGACAGAGCCGTCTCTTTGGACTTCCCCACGTCTACAGTTCCTGGCAGACACCGGAGTCCTCGCCACCCACTCGCCATCTTCAGTCTGGGCTCCATTCTGCCGTCGCTGCCTCTACCTTCAGTTCAGCCCCCCCTGCCTTACCCTTTCCCCTAGTCAGCAGTCCATCCCCAGCACGAGCCAGGTGGAGGTGTTTAGTGAGATTAGTTGCTCCTTCGCTTTGAGTCTATGTTCCGTTTACTAGTGAGCTTAGCTGCTCTTCTGTTTTGAGCCTACGTTCTGTTTTCTAGTGAGCTTAGTTGCTCGTCCGCTCCGAGCCTACGTTCTGTTTTCTAGTGAGCTTAGTTGCTCTTTTGCTTTCAGTCTGCATAGTGTTTTCTAGTGAGCTTAGTTGCTCGTCCGCTTTAAACCTACGTTCTGTTTTCTAGTGAGCTAGTAGCTCTTTCGCTTTAAGTCTGCATAGTGTTTTCTAGTGAGCTTAGTTGCTCTTTCACTTGAGCCTACGTTGTGTTATTCTAGTGAGCCAAGTTGCTCTTTCGCTTTGAGGCTGCGTTCTGTTTTTCTAGTAAGCCTAGTGGCTGTTTTCGCTTTAAGTCTGCATTTAGTTTTTGAAACATTCATCTAGTCCATCCCGCCACTGGGGACTCCCTAGCCCTGGTTTAGAGTGTGGTTTTCAAGTTCCTGTTTCCGGGGACCAGCTACTGGGAGTTGTAGTCTTTGGTCCCACACTTGTCAATAAAAGTATTATTGTTGGCTTCAGCTCTGTCTCAATCTCTGTTCCTGCACCTGAGCCTCAAAGAGAAAACGTAACAGAAGGGGAGGTGTTGAGCTTCACAGTCCAAGATAGGTTAGATGCCACATACCTTCATAACTTACTCTTTGTTCATTTCTTAAATGTACAAATCCAATTGTTCAATATTTATGATGATCACAGATCTGACAGAACACCGAGGAAGTGATTAGAATGATACCTAACACAATATGTTTATCTCATATGGTTCCTGAGATAATAATAAAAGATGTAAACATAAGAATAAACTTAAAGATTACAGATTTTAGACTTTAGGCTACATTAAAGTAATTTTTAAGTTAATTTTTTTGGCTTTAATTGATAGGTGCAGTGGAGACAGACAGGAAAGGAGGGAGAAGAGTGTGGGGAAGACATGCAGCAAAGGGCTGCAAGCAGGAATCGAACCCGGGCTGCTGCGGCGGGGACGAGCTCCTGTAGATGGGCCACCTGCTTAACCCATTGAGCTATACAGGCACCTGTAAATTCATAACATAGCTAAAATACAAGCATATACATTCAGTAATAAGAAAAATAAAACCTAAGAAATATATATGTTTAGAGTAAAAAAGTCTCTCTCTGCCTTAATGGCTGTGGTCTGTGGCAAAGAGAAGGGGGGTGTTTGTGTATCGTGTGTATCTTCCACAAAAACTTTAGATTTGATGTGTTCTTCTTCCATATTTGTCCTGATCAATCTGGTGTCAGAGACTGATTCCAGATCATCACGTCGGTGATGTTGCATTTCCTTAATGTTGTGATTTATAAATTGTTCAATTCATTCCTGCATACTAAGTTCTGTGTATTTGGTAGGGTGATCAGAATGTCACTGTGAAGAATGAAAATTCTCTTCTGCAGAGGTGTTTTTTTCCTCACAATTGACACTTTATGACCCTTGTCAGATTCTAGTGGAGGTAGAAAACATCCTGTTGTGTCCAAGAGAGCTGTTACTGGCCCTTTATTAGTAAACATCCGATCAGCAGATGTTCCATTTGGAGGTGAATTTTGGGTTGTCTTCTGAAATGGTTTCTGATCAAATTACAGTTTTGGGAAAGGGTCTTTGGATCTTTTTGTGTTGCTCTGGAATGTTCTGCTCCTCAGTACACTACATTATTATTATTATTATTATTATTATTATTATTATTATTATTATTATTATTATTATTATTATTTCTGTAATAATAACGATATATTTAAGATAATGCAGTGTTTCTACATCAGCAGCCAAACTGTTGCAAATAGGCCGCTGTGACTTCATCGGAACTGAAAAACAGGATAAGTACATCCCATCCATTATCTATACACCGCTTAATCCTCATTAGGGTCGCGGGGGGCGCTGGAGCCTATCCCAGCTGACTCGGGCGAAGGCAGGGGACACCCTAGACAGGTCGCCAGTGTGTCGCAGGGCTACATACAGAGACAAACAATCACTCTCACATTCACACCTACAGGCAATTTAGAATGACCAATTAACCTCAGCATATTTTTGGACTGTGGGAGGAAGCCGGAGTACCCAGAGAAAACCCATGCATGTGTAGCAGGATAGTCCTGCCCAAGGTCTGTGTCTGTGTTCTTCTAGGCTGCACGGGGCCATAAGCCAATCAGGGCACGCCCACCAGCTATAAAAGCTGGGGAGCGGCCCCCTATACGTTCTCTCTCTCACTGAGGCTGAAGCCACGCCCCCTTCCGGTTGCTCGCCCTCGTTTGTCACCGGTGTTTAGAACTTTCGGCGTGTTATCTTGATTGGCGTCGGGTAGCTACGTTTAGTGTTACCAACGGAAGCTACAGCGGCTGGAGCGGCTCCTGACGTGCTCGCCCTTGTGTGTATGTGTGTGTGTGCCTCAGATAAATTATTAAGAGGCAGAACTGTCCTTGGGGGTGTCCCCCCTGCCCAAGGTGGCGTTGTCGAGCTTAGCTTAAGAGCTACTGGGCAATTTGACCCTGGCCCTAGCTCTAAGCGCTCCCCATATTCTGCAGCCCTCCTAGCTTGCTGCTACTACCCTCGCCACAATCTGGTGTTGTCGGCAGGATTATTACCACTTGATAGCAGAGATGTGTGTGTTCTTTTATTTCCCAACCTGCTAATGGTATCTTTGGGACGTGTTGTATATGTATAGATTGTATATGTATGCACTTGTTTTCTGAGGCAAAACAGCAGCGGTGTCTGATTTATTTATTTATTTTTTGTTCTGTACCTGCATCACACCTTGGTCGGGGTTAATTTGTTTTTTTGCTGCTCTCCCACTGCTAGCTAAGCTAGTTTTACTGCCAGTTTCCCCTCAGTGATTAACATCTAGTCATGGCTGAGGAACTACAGGAATTAAGGGATTTAGTGGCCCAGTTAAGGGCAGAGAACGAAAGACTGCGCCAGGACCAGGCTGCAGCCACGCCCGGCCCTAGCACCATGCCTTCAGCTTCGGGGCCTCCTATTGCTACTTCCTCTGCTAGTGCTCCCTTGACAGAGAGACTGGTATTTATTCCAAGAGACAGAAAATGTCCCATGTTTAGGGGAAGGTCAGGCATAGGGTTGGCAGAATGGATTGAAGAAGTGCAGGCTTGTATGAGGGCACGCCACTTATCAGTAGCTGATCAGGCATTTTTTCTCTTTGACCACTTGGAGGGGGAAGCACATGAGGAGATTAAATATCGCTCCAGTGCAGAAAGAGCAGACCCCTCGGCCATCATTGCAGTGCTACAGGAGCTGTATGGGTGTTGTGAGTCCTATGTAGCTCTACAGGAGGCTTTTTTTTTCTAGACGGCAGCAAGAAGGGGAGACTTTGCAAGAGTTCTCCCTGGCTTTGATGAGCCTTATGGCCAGGGTTAAAGAGCGTGCACCCAGTGATATGCGTAATGCTGAAAGTCTTTTGCGTGACCAGTTTGTTGAGCATGTTATGGATGGGGCCCTCCGCCGTGAATTAAAAACGTTTGTGCGCAGGCAGCCGACTGCTACAATACTTGATGTCCGGGGCGAAGCAATCAGGTGGGAACGTGAGGGTTTGCCAGAAGGCATGAGAGGACGTAGTCATTCTGTCCCCTCCGCATTTGGTCTTCAGTGTGGAGTTCAGAGCAGTTCACAGGGTGTGCTTAATCCACCTCCAGTGTCTGAGTTGGGAGAGATGAGAGAAATGCTGAGGCTCCAGCAGGAGTAGTTAAATATACTTACCCAGAGTTTAGCCCGTTTACACAACTCTCAGGAGCGTAGTCGTCCTTCACGCAACGGTCCTGTGATATGTAGACGCTGCCAGCAGCCGGGTCACTTTGCTAGGGAGTGTGATGGCGTACGGGCCCCTCCCCACACCCGACCTGCCTTGCTGGCGCCTCAGCAACCTAGTAGGCAGTCTGGTCCCTCTCAGGCTTCGGAAAACTAGCACCTGCTGGACTGCAGAGTCACAGTTCAGTGGGGGTATCCACTGGCTCCAGAGAAGTATTAACCGGTTTTGAAGGAGCTTCTAAGTTGGTGTCATCATGTCCACATTTGACAGTAACCTTAGGGGGAGTGAGTGTGCCTTGCCTTGTAGATACTGAGTCTATGGTGTCTACAGTCACAGAAAGTTTCTTTCTCCAGCATTTTCAGCCGTGGGGTCATGAGAGACTCCAGTCTTGTCACTGGCTCCAGCTCAGGGCCGCTAATGGGCTAGCTATTCCCTATATTGGTTATCTAGAGCTGGACGTTGAACTGTGTGGTAAGTTGATGCAAAAGTGTGGAGTGCTGGTGGTTAAGGACCCCCATGGTGAGCTGCCTTCTCGGGTCCCTGGTGTTTTAGGGATGAATGTGATCCGCAGATGCTATGCAGAGCTTTTTGGCCAACATGGTTCAGCTTTAAAACTTTGCAAAAAAAAGGGAGGATTGTTGAGTGCTGCTTATGGCTCCAAAACAGGTGTGAGCAATGGGTAAAATACAGGTGCTCTACAAGGACCAGGCCCGCGGATGAATAGAAATACAGAAAAAACTTGCTGAAGCAGTAACTGTGGCTTGAACTGAAGCAAGAAAAGTCCGAGGCACTCTGTACTTACTCAATTAAAAGTCCTTTATTAGCTACATGGACACCACCAACATGTTTCGACACCAAGTCTTCGTCAGGGCAACATTTGTGAATGAACTAAACAACAGGAAGTCTACTTTTTTAAAAAACACTTAACAGGAAGTCACATGATCGTGTGTGGTCATGTGACTCCGCCCAAGTATTCATTCATAAAAGACAAATAAAATATATACACTTTGGAATATTTACACAGAGCAATAGGCAAGCATATCATCCATAATACATAAATAAAGCTCATTTTGTAACACTATATTTCAATACAATAATAAACCATGATGCATCATGTTAACATATAGAAGAAAATAAATAATGAAAAAATTACTGACTGCAAGGCACTGTGTGTAGAATAGGAAACAGTGGCATGAAACAGTGAGTAAACCCTCATCATCAAAGACAGTCATTCAGAACACATTAGTATATTTACAGAAATGGAGAAAAGTCTATTTCTTCATTTAGTCCAGGGAACACAGTTGCTTTCAAAGAGTGGATCCAGAAGGTTTCCCTCTGCAATAGTCTTTTCAATCTGTCACCCCCTCGGGGAGTGTTCTCAATAACTTCAATTGCCATGATTGTGAGTTCATTAATGTTTGTGTGGGTCATGTTCTTGAAATGTTTTGCAATCGGATAATCCATGTTTCCTTTACAGATAGCATATTTGTGTTCTGCAAAACGCTCTTTCAGTTTTCTTTTTGTGCGACCAATGTAAAAGCACCCACAAACACAGTCCAGTCGGTATACCACATGTGTTGTATTACAGTTTGTTGGTGGTGTCCATGTAGCTAATAAAGGACTTTTAATTGAGTAAGTACAGAGTGCCTCGGACTTTTCTTGCTTCAGTTCAAGCCACAGTTACTGCTTCAGCAAGTTTTTTCTGTATTTCTATGGTTCAGCTTTATTTGATTCGTCAGAAGTCTCGGGGGTTTCAGAGTCTGTTTTGCAGGCCTTGCAAAAATGCCATCAGGCTAGTATAAACATCCCTGAAATGGTTCATGGCAACGTAAAGGTTCGGGGCAGGAAGGCTTGTCGCATCCCCGGTGGTGTGACCAAGATTGTTGCTGCCACCTGCTCAGAGAAATACTCCCATAGCACTGTTTTGTTCGAGCCTCTGGATTCTGGTTTACCAGCTGGGCTTCTTGCTTCTCCTGCTCTGGTTCGGGTGATTGGGGGCACAGCATACATCCCAGTTGTTAATGTTGGTTCCACTGATGTGCTGCTTTACCCCCGTACCATTGTTGGCACTTTAGAGGAGGTTTATGTTGTCAGTCTGCCTGCAGGAGTCACCGAGGTGCCGTCAGGTGTGGCAACAACGGCATCCCACTCGGCGTCTACTACTGTGACAGACCAAGTCGAGGCTATTGACCTATCCTCATTGCCGGTAAATGAGCAGTGCCAGGTGAGGTCTCTGCTGCGAAAATACATGTCTGTTTTTTCCGCTCATGATGGAGATTTGGGTTGTACTAACTTATTGTCCCATGACATTCCTCTCTTAGATGAGGTTCCAGTCAGGCAATGCTATAGGCGTATTCCTCCGTCAGAGTACGAGGTTGTAAAAGAGCATATTAATCAGCTGCTAGAGTTGCAGGTAATTCGCGAAAGCAGCAGCCCATATGCCTCTCCTATTGTGCTTGTCAGGAAAAAAGATGGCAGTTTACGCATGTGTGTGGACTATAGGCAGCTAAATAGCAAGACCAGGAAGGATGCTTCTCCCCTTCCTCGCATAGAGGAGTCCTTGGATGCACTTACAGGTGCACGTTGGTTCTCCACTATGGACTTGGCTAGTGGGTATAATCAGGTTCCTGTTGCTGAGGCAGACCGCCCTAAAACTGCTTTCTGCACCCCCTTTGGGCTGTTTGAGTGGAATCGCATGCCCTTTGGACTCTGTAATGCCCCTAGTACCTTCCAGCGGTTAATGCAGCGGATATTTGGTGATCAGCAATGCCAATCTCTGCTTCTCTATCTTGACGATATTGTGGTCTTTTCCTCTACAGTGGAGCAACATCTAGAGAGGCTGGAGGTGGTGCTGTGGCGACTTCAGCAGGAGGGCCTTAAGGCCAAGCTGACCAAATGTGCTTTTTTCCAGCAGGAGATGCGGTACTTGGGTCATGTGATTTCCGATAAAGGTGTCTCAACAGACCCCAACAAGGTAGAGGCGGTAGCTAGCTGGCCGCCCCCTTCCACCGTTACTGAGTTGCGGTCGTTTCTTGGGTTTGCCAGCTACTACTGTCGTTTTGTGGAGGGCTTTGCCAAGTTGGCAGCCCCACTTCATAAACTGGTAGCTGCGTTGGAGGGCTCTAAATTGAAGATAGGTATGCGGACTGTCACAGAGAGCTGGAGTGAGGAGTGCCAGCGCAGCTTTGAGGCCCTGAAGAAGAAGCTCACCACGGCACTGGTGCTGGCTTATGCTGACTTTTCCTTGCCCTTCATCCTGGAGGTGGATGCAAGCCATGGTGGCCTTGGGGCTGTCCTGTCGCAGGAGCAGGAGGGTAAGATTAGGCCAATTGCTTATGCTAGCCGGGGTTTGAGGGCCACAGAACGCAATATGTTGAACTATAGTTCAATGAAACTGGAGTTTTTGGCACTCAAGTGGGCAATGACTGAGAAATTCAGGGAGTACCTGCTGGGTCATAAATGTGTTGTCTACACGGATAATAACCCACTCAGTCACTTGTCCTCTGCAAAGCTAGGTGCCACGGAACAACGTTGGGCAGGGCAACGGGCAGCCTTTGACTTTGACATAAAGTATCGCTCCGGGCGGAGTAACAAGAACGCTGATGCACTCTCCCGTCAGCACCAACCCGGAGTACAGGATCTGGAGGTCATGCTTCCTGGTACCTCTCTGCCTCTACCCCTACAGCAAGCTCTGCAGTGGGAAGGACCAGTGGTAACACAAACTGTTGTTGTGGCCTTGCCGCAACATTCACCTGCTAATGTTTGTGCTTTACAAAAGGCTGACCCCGTCATACAGGAAATCTTGGTCTTTTGGAGACGGAAGCAGCGTCCCGACTATGAGCAGCGGAAGCAGATGTCGCAGCCTGCGTTGGCATTATTGCAACAGTGGGACCGACTGGTTGAGGACAGTGGTATTTTGTACCGCCAGGTCCTTCGCCCTGATGGAGCTGAAGCAGTCTTGCAATTACTGCTGCCTGCTGTTTTAAAAGAGGAGGCGTTGAACCAGGTCCACCAGCAGCACAGCCATCACGGTGTAGAGAGGACACTAGAATTGCTACGGGCTCGGTGTTACTGGCCAGGTATGTCCTCAGATGTGGCCCAGTGGATTCAGGCATGTGATAGGTGCCAGGTTGCTAAGGATACTCAGCCAGGTGCTCATAGCTTCATGGGACATCTGCTAGCTTCTCAGCCAAATGAGATCCTGGCCATCGATTACACCATGTTGGAACCTTCTCGTAATGGACTTGAGAATGTCCTCGTTATGACTGATGTTTTCAGCAAGTATACACTGGCGGTCCCCACTCGTGACCAACTAGCATCCACTGTAGCTCAGGTTCTGGTAGTAGAATGGTTCTCGAAGTTTGGGGTTCCTGCCCGCATTCATTCGGACCAGGGCCGCAACTTTGAGAGCTCCCTTATTCAACAGCTTTGTAATCTGTATGGCATTGAGAAGTCGCGTATGACTCCATGCCATCCAGTTGGCAATGGCCAATGCGAGCGTTTCAATCGGACGCTCCACAACTTACTGCGCACCTTGCCAGTGTCTCGGAAGAGAGACTGGAGTTCCTGCCTCCCGCAGGTACTTTACTCCTACAATTCCACTCCCCACCAGGCAACTGGTGAGTCTCCATTCTTCCTGGTGTTTGGACAAGAACCTGGACTACCAGTTGATTTCTTGTGAGGTAGAGTTCAGGACCCTGTTGGTGGCAGTATCCACGAGTGGATTCAGGAGCACCAGACCCACCTGCAGATAGCCTTTGAGGGTGCCAGAGAGTGGCTGAAGGTTGCAGCTGAGCGGCGAAAGAATAATTTTGATCAGCACGTGCGAGATATACCACTGAAAGAGGGCCAGTTAGTGTGGCTACGTGATTGCACTACCCGGGGGCGGCACAAGATTAAGGATCTCTATAGCTCAGTGGTGTATAAAGTCCTAAAGGCTCCAAGAGAAGGAGGATCCATTTACACTATTGCACCAGTACATGATCAGGTGAAGGCCCGGCAAGTAAATCGGGCACTGTTGAAGCCGGTGGTTGGCGTAGACTCCTCTGGGGATGCCTCTCCTCCTCACCCACCTCTCAATGATGAACAGTACTTGGAGGATGAGATGTCCTATGATTTAGCATGGAGGCAGGAAGCTCCTGCAGTGTTTCCCACTGACACAGCTGCAGTAATTCCAACACCTCAATTACCGCTCCCATTATTTGACCAGGACCCTGCAGTGCCAGGTCCTTCGGCAGTGCCCACTGCAGTGGCAGTAGATCAGCCGTCGGTTCCAGGAACTGCCTCGCCTACTGTTCATCCAAACACTATGGAGATCACAGTTCGGCGGACAGCGCGGTCTAATGCTGGCCAGCATCCTAATGTCCACCATCTCCCGAGGTCTGTGGGACAAGTGACACTAGGTGCTGCAAATACCCCTGGCGCAGTGTCCAATGCTGTCACTGCTCTTTTCCGCCCATGGAGTTAACTTGTAGGGAGGAGGTTGCCTCCTTAATCGTCGGGGCGACGATTCAAGAAGTGGGGGTAGACTGTAGCAGGATAGTCCTGCCCAAGGTCTGTGTCTGTGTTCTTCTAGGCTGCACGGGGCCATAAGCCAATCAGGGCACGCCCACCAGCTATAAAAGCTGGGGAGCGGCCCCCTATACGTTCTCTCTCTCGCTGAGGCTGAAGCCACGCCCCCTTCTGGTTGCTCGCCCTGGTTTGTCACCGGTGTTTAGAACTTTCGGCGTGTTATCTTGATTGGCGTCGGGTAGCTACGTTTAGTGTTACCAATGGAAGCTACAGCGGCTGGAGCGGCTCCTGACGTGCTTGCCCTTGTGTGTATGTGTGTGTGTGCCTCAGATAAATTATTAAGAGGCAGAACTGTCCTTGGGGGTGTGTCCCCCCCTCCAAGGTGGCGTTGTCGAGCTTAGCTTAAGAGCTACTGGGCAATTTGACCCTGGCCCTAGCTCTAAGCGCTCCCCATATTCTGCAGCCCTCCTAGCTTGCTGCTACTACCCTCGCCACACATGCACAGGGAGAACATGCAAACTCCATGCAGAAAGATCCCGGGAAAGCCGGGACGCGAACCAGGGATCTTCTCGCTGCAAGGCGAAAGTGCTAACCACTACAACACTGTGCAGCCCCAGGATAAGTACATGTTGATTATTAAATATTAGGTTACTTAATGATCTGATAACAGACCATCATATTGACTTATTGTCTTAGTGTCTCACTGAAACCTGGATGCAGCATAAAGAATTTGAGTCTAAAAGAATTTGTTTAATTTCTCTTTCAGTTCATCCCTTTTGCCCTCCCCTTCAACAGTATTTAATGGATCTAGATTTTATTACATCCTATTGAAATATCATATAAAGAACTTATTTGTTATTGTCTTTTAAGTTCAACTAGCAGATCAAATCAGTAGTCAAAGACGCTTTTTTCAACTAAGTCAAATGCTTTGCTTTTAAAACGTTTACAAGGTCACACATGCTTTCATATACTCTTACTTCCCAAATTATTTGCTTTCATCAAGCATTTCTTTGTACTTCCAATTTTTGGACGGCATCTTTTTCATCCATCACCAACAAAATGGATGAACTAAAACCACAAATTTCCATGAACAAACTCTCGCATGACCGTTGCATTCCTGCTTATAACGGAGACTTGACTTCACCCACTCATCCCTGATGTTGCCAAGTAGCTAGCAGGCTACACAAAATTTCCTGGGACAGAAACAAAGACTCCAGTAATAGCAAAGGAGGGGGTTATGCATTTACCTAAACAACAACTGATGTACCAATGCCAACATTATAGACAGCCACTGCTCTTGTGACTTGGAGTATCTGACAGTTAAATGCAAGTCCATTTCCCTTCCATGTGAGTATACTGTCGTTATAGTCAAAGCTGTTTACATTCCACCAGATGATAATGTTATCATTGCCCTATGTTGCTTGCACAGCACCATTCCCTCACAACAGAGCACATATCCAGAGGTAGCTCATATCATAACTCAGGACTTTAACGTTGCAGATTTAAAGACAGTTCTAACTAAACTTGAGAAACATACCAGTTGTTCCCTTAGAGGGGAAAAACACTGGATAAAGCATTTATTGTAACATAAAGAAAGGCTTTAGATCAACAACACTTCCACACTTAGACCAATCAGATCACTTGTCTTAACCCCAGAGAGAGAGGATCTATATACTTTCTGTCAAAATTTTGATAGATGACCCCTCTCTGTGAGAACAAAAGAAATGAGGTCAGCATGAATTAAGCCAGACGTAACATCAGCATAAATTTAACATATGTTAAGCAATGACGTCACCCTTAACTTGTTCCCACAGTCCTCCTCCTCCTACTACTGCTGCTGCATGTGTTGTGTTACATAGTAGTGTAGTGTTAGTAGTGTTTTTGGACATTACTACTTACAAAACCTGCAAGGAATAGCAACAAGAGATGTGTTTTTAGGGAGAAACTTATACACAGCTCAACATCACCCTTTACTTGTTCCGCCGTCCTACTGCTACTACTACTGTGTCTGATAGAGTTGTTCTAACTGCATCTGTGTTGTGTTACATAGTAATTTTTTTTTTGGACAGTACTACTTACAAAGCCAGCAAGAAACAGCAACAAGGAATATTACGGTGGCCGAGAGGTGCAAACCAAATTTACATAATGCAAAACACTTTTACAAAGCTTGAGACAAATTTACATTTAGGAAAATATTTTTACATATCATAAAACAAAATTACAAGTTCTGTAACAAATTTACATTTTAGAAAAACAATTTCGCAAGATGCAAAACACTTTACAACCTCCAAAACAAATTTACAAGCGACAAAACACTTTTACAAATCCAAAAACAAATTTACAAATTAAATTTAACCGGAAAGGGAATGTCCCAACTCCGGGGTTGAACCGGAAGTGATAACAAGGAGCGGCTAATGCGACTTTTGGTTGTTGTTGATGGTGAACCAAGATGGACAACGAGCGGGTGATGTTTAACCCGTTTTGTGGGGAACATATGAGCCAATTGACGCGGTTTTGTTTTTCGTGTGGTCGGTCTTTAGAGTGTTTAAATGGCGCAGATCAGACTGACAGAGCAGAAACACAGGAGACCTCTCAACCATCGGTTAATGCTAAACAGGTTAAGTGTAGCATGTAGCGGTGTGAAAAGCGCTAATGGTTAGTGGCTGCCAATTTTCTGTTTTGAAACGTGGCTTTATTAATTTCAGCAGAAAAATCGTGTCCATCATATAAGCATTTCCTGGAGTACAGAAGCTCAAAGTCAAAGGAGCGGCAGTCATGTAACTACGGGCTGCGTGGAAGACATCGGGCTAAAGAACAAAAACATGTCCAGGTATGTTTACTGACAGCCTTAGCTTATCAATACTTGACTGTCTGACTCGAGATGACTCAGAAGTGGATCTGTATCATGTTAGATTTATTATAGAGAAGGAATTAAGTGTAACAGAAAAACTAAAACCATTGACGCAGGCACCTGTGTATTTTAGAGCAATAGTTCTCAAACTGTTCAACTTCACATCAAGTACCACCTTGTAACACATTTGACCTTTGAAGTACCACCTCATTAATATAGTTGATCTTCCAAGTACCACCAGGCCTAAATCAGGACTAAAAAAGAACCTTAGATTAAGCTAAAAATTCAGTCGAGACAGGGTGCAAACCATGTCTAGCCCAGAAAAGTGCCTTACTTAAACACATGAGTACAGGATAAATCATCCATGATCCACCCATTATCTATACACTGCTTAATCTTCATTAGGGTCGCAGGGGTGCTGGAGCCTATCCCAGCTGACTCTGGCGAAGGCAGGGGACACCCTAGACGGGTCGCCAGTCTGTCGCAGGGCCACATACAGAGACAAACAATCACTCTCACATTCACACCTACGGGCAATTTAGAATGATCAATTAACCTCAGCATATTTTTGGACTGTGGGAGGAAGCCGGAGTACCCGGAGAAAACCCACGCATGCACAGGGAGAACATGCAAACTCCATGCAGAAAGATCCCGGGAAAGCCGGGACGCGAACCAGGGATCTTCTCACTGCAAGGCGAAAGTGCTAACCACTACAACACTGTGCAGCGCTACAGGATAAATCAAACTATCTATAATTAACATGAATACAGTCTAAAATTGCAAAACACTGTTTTAGAGCATATAGCTCAGACACATGTACCTGTTGTTAAATCTTTTATAAAATATATTATATTGTCCATGCTTAATATAATAAATTACCATTATGGTATTATTTTTAGATAAACATTGGGTTGATGATGCCACATGGAAATGATGGAACTGATTTAAAACCTGTAAGAGGGAAAACTCTTCTGTTATTTGTTGACCCAGAGGTCGAAGCACCTGATCTTCTGAAACAAGCTGTAAAGAAAATGAGAACATTCAACAAGGACATGCCAGAAGGACCATATGTCCTTTTGTATCCAGACTGCTCAGAGGTGGTCCATGTGCCAGGGTCAGAAAAAATTTTCAAACTGGCTGATTATAATAAGTAACTAGGGAGGCCATACTGCAGGATCAACTTTTTCATTTGCCTCGAAACACAAAGGAGGTTAGTGGATCTCATGACTCAATGTTCTTTACATATTTTAGATTAGACTCTACGGAAGGACACATCTACAGTATCTACATGAATTGTTGATTTGTTGTTTTTTTCAGCAGTGGGAGATACCTCAGACTCTGATTCTGAAATTATCATCACATCAAGGAGCGCAGCTGAATTTAATCAAGCTGACACTGTGGTACACCAATTTTTATGTATTTTTTTCTCATACCTTTATTTGTATGAACATATTTATTGATTTATTTATGACAACAATGCCACCCTTTCACTGTTGGTATATACTGTATATGGTAAGGGAAGCAATTACAAATTGTTGATAAATTTATACGTTTCCTCTCAGGTTTTTGAACCACAAAACCAAAGTACTCCCAAACACAAAACTGAAGATAAAAGGTCAGTACACTTTGGCATCTGGCCTTTGTCAAGGAGCCAGATTTAATTAAAGATCCTTTCTACTGGTACTCAACCAATTGGAATCATGGCTGTATTTTTTCACATTCTTAGATTACTATGTAGGACAGTAATAAGTAATGTAATAATTTTATAATTTTAACTATGTTTCAGAGATGCACTAGGACATTCAACAACAATTCAGCCTGGACGGGTAATAGGGCAGACTGTGGGATTGACATTTGGTACTTTCAGTAGTGTTGTTCAGACATTTTTAATTTGTTTTCAGATAGAAATATCTGATGCTGAGGATATGGATCCACCTGAAACTAATTCAGCTAAGACTTCTTGCTATGGGTAAGTAAAAATTATAATGACACATGCTTTTTGTTAAATTAATCAGGAAGAAGGTTGTGTTTGCAACATGTTTTAACATCAAAATTGCAATTTCCCATTAGTAAATACACGGACCTGTATGCACCAGGTGTTGAGGAAGATGACGAGGAGCTGGTTACAGTCATTGAGGAAATTTCCCAACACACAGCAAGGTAAAATGAACTTTTGAGTGTGGCATTCCAGTTTTTTTGTGCAATATTGGTGGTATTTAGAAAATTCTTCTAAAAGCATGCACTGTCTGGGATATCCATTAATTAGATCACTTTCTATCATTACAGGAAGGAGATGAACATAACACTACCTGACGTTGTGGCAAATCTGTCACTTCCTATTGATCACAAAAATGTCTGCACATTCAACATCTCAAGGGCTAATGTTTGGGATGGAGCAGTCAGAGGTTTCAAGCGTACAACATATTCTGAAACCTATGACATGCTTGTCAGATTTACTGATGATACTGGTGTCTTTGAGGATGGAATTGATACAGGTGGTCCAAGAAGAGAATTTTTAACTCTGCTAATGAAACACCCGAAAGACCGGCCCATTTTTGATGGACCAGAAGGACATTGGTTCTTGGTCTACAATGCAAATGGTATGCATAGCGTTAGATGTATACTATGTTCCACCATTCCAATAAACTTGTCTTCTTTCATAGCTCAGCAATTTCTTTTAGTTTTAGATACAGTTCAGTTGCAGACTGCCAACACTCTGGCTTCTGTAAATGACTGTTCTCCATGGCCAAGTCCAGATACTCCTGCATGCTGGTGTCCCCACATGGAGCTCTTAACAGGCGAGCCTCAGGAAAGGCATCCAGTTCAGCCCGTTCAACTTTAAATCCACAGTCTCTGGAGCCAAACCTATGTTAAACATAAGACAAAATTTAAGATAAAAGGAAAACAAATGCAAATTTTAATCTATCACCAAAGTATTACCTGTATGGTAAGTAGTAGAGCTCATTGGGCACACCTCCTGGACATGATGCTGTTCTTGAGGGGCGGATCCTGTGACTGTTCCACAATCTCACACACTCATCCAAGTCCTTCTGGATAATATCACCAAAAGAATATCTCAGTAGACATTGATGCTCATGACTCCCATTGAAGTATCCAGCATCTCTAAGGTCTGCAAATAGGTCCATCCAGAACTGAGACCTAGAGCAATCAGAAAAATATTTTAATTTTAAGCATACATATTTGCAGTATTTCCCATTAATAGAAGAGACTATAACGCCTCTCACCACCACACTATTTTTTACCCCCATGGTTGAAATAAAGGCTAAACAATTAATGTTGAACATAAATTATATATATTTTTGCTTCTTGTCTTATCATAAACACATAAGGCAATTTATACTTATTTTAATAAGTATAAATTGCCTATACTTATGAAAACACTTCCTAATGATCAAATAGAAACAATAATATTTGATGATTTTACTCCAAAATTGATATTCCATCCATCCATTATCTATACACCGCTTAATCCTCACTAGGGTCGCGGGGGGGCTGGAGCCTATCCCAGCTGACTCGGGCGAAGGCAGTGGACACCCTAGACAGGTCACCAGTCTGTCGCAGGGCTACATATATAGACAATCACTCTCACATTCACACCTACGGGCAATTTAGAAATGACCAATCAACCTCAGCATATTTTTGGACTGTGGGAGGAAGCCAGAGTACCCGGAGAAAACCCACGCATGCACAGGGAGAACATGCAAACTCCATGCAGAAAGATCCCGGGAAAGCCGGGACGCGAACCAGGGATCTTCTCGCTGCAAGGCGAAAGTGCTAACCACTACAACACTGTGCAGCCCCCAAAATTGATATTAGACAACAAAAATAAGGGTAACTTATATTCCCATAGTCTCAGTTAAATCTGTGGGAAACTCTGCTTATGTTTAAATGAATAAAATAAAATGTTACACATAAAATGACTTGATGACGGTCACTTACCTTCCCTTTCTGAAGATGGACCACCAGGACTCAATCCTCTGGTTGTTTGTGGATGAGCCTTACATGTGGCTGGATGCTCCAGAGAAGTAGTCATTGTGGTAGTGGCGTAGTGTGCTCTGAATTGCGGCCATGGTCCCGTTCTCAGTGCCACAGTCAGTCCTCAGTCTCATGGGAGTGACACCAAGGTTTCGCACACATGACAGAAAATAGTAAGCGATCACACTTGGGTCATTATTTGTCGGTCCACATGCAAGCCACATTACTTTACGGGAAAATCCATCGATACAGCCTGAAATAGCCAACCCGAATGGCTTAAGCTTGTCTTAACCATCTGCATGCCACATGTAGTTTGGTCCCATGGAGTGGTAAGTTCTTCTGACAAACCTTCTGCGTGATCTCCTCTCACATCCCCGAGGATTCAGTTCCCGAAGCAAATTCATCACATGATCCCTCTTTAAACGTAGATTGTGCTTTTGTTTAAGCACCTGGCACATCGTGCGGTAGCCAAATAACTGTCCAGATCCACGAAGTTCCAGTTGGATGGCCCTCATTATAGCGTTTGTAGCGGAGTAGTACTTTCTGCAATATAAACCAGCTTCATTCAGTTTGCTTTTCAGAGACCTCAAGCTGATTTGAAAACCGTGTAAACATGACATCATATCCACGATTACAGCGTACGAGTGTCCTTCATTGAAATATCTAATACACTGCTGAAGCATATCTACTCTGTCGGTCTGATCTATGCCATTTAAACACTCTAAAGACCGACCACACGAAAAACAAAACCACGTCAATCGGTTCAAATGTTCCCCACAAAACGGGCAAAACATCACCCGCTCGCTGTCCATCTTGGTTCACCATCAACAACAACCAAAAGTTGCATTAGCTGCTCCTCGTTGTCACTTCTGGTTCAACCCCGGAGTTGGGACATTCCCTTTCCGGTTAAATTTAATTTGTAAATTTGTTTTTGGATTTGTAAAAGTGTTTTGTCGCTTGTAAATTTGTCTTGGAGGTTGTAAAAGTGTTTTGCATCTTGTGAAATTGTTTTCTAAAATGTAAATTTGTTACAGAACTTGTAATTTTGTTTTATGATATGTAAAAATGTTTTCCTAAATGTAAATTTGTCTCAAGCTTTGTAAAAGTGTTTTGCATTATGTAAATTTGGTTTGCACCTCTCGGCCACCGTAGAATATAGAGGAATATACACAACTCACATTAACTGAGTGCAAAAAAGTTTGTGCGTGTGAGAGTAGAGTTTCACCGTTTCACAACAGCAGCAGCAATGCAGCTACGAGCCACTTTGCATGACAATAAGACAGAGGTGGACTGTGAACAACACCCATATGCACAATGCGTGTGAGATCAACAAAAGGGATGGGGGTTGCAGCAGACCGCGACATGTATGTTTTTGGTATGTTCACAGCGCATAAAGTCAGTAACAGAGAGAGACAGCGTGGGAGCAAACCAGCATGGGGTAGCAGAGAGAGCGTAAGAACAAAAAACCGGAATGACAATTTTCAGCATGTTTCTGACTCTCACAACTCTTAAAAAAACTACTGTGCCACAAACATACACACTGACATACAAAAAAAACTGCAAGGAATAGCTCTGTGTTGTGTTACATAATAGTGTTTTGGGCACGCATTTTCTGTCCCTTGCAACTCAACTAAAGTGTCTCTCACACACACACACATACACACACACACACACGCACACACACACACACACACACATGCGCACACACGCAGACACACAAACATACAAAACCTGCAAGGAATAGCTGTATGTTGTGTTACACAGGAGTGTTTTTGGACATTACTATTTAGAAATCCTGCAAGGAATAGCAACAACTTTGCTAATTATGCTCTAGTTCTCAGATTTGTTTACCTGCATATACACAACTCTGCATATATGTGTTAACCACTGATTTGCTACCATGATGATGATGAGATACATGGTTTGAGAGATGCATGTTCTCACAGGGTCAGACTTTTTTACATCTGGAGCAGACATGGGCCTCTCAAAACCTTATTGACCATTGTCAGTCTCACATTACTCATTGAATACTCTGGTACATTCACACAGACATCCCCCATGAGTCTGGAGAATGCTTTCTAAGGTTTGAAAAGGGAAAAATGATACTTTCTTTGTGTCATTTCACAAGGAATGTTTTTCTGTTTTTAAATATGTGGGAATACGAGGAAAAAGACTGCGCAGTTTTTAATTTGTGGGAATACGAGGAAAAAGACCGTGCAAAGTTTGCATATAAAATCACTCTTTGGAGGAGATGCACAAGTACGATTTTAAGATCGACAAGCAAAGACATGATGCACGGTAAGAAGAACTCATTATGGCACAATTTCTTCGGCGTATCTTGATATATATCAACATAACTGTTACCCTCTGTGTATTTTAGAAGTTAGAGCTGAGATCCGTTCACCACCAAGACACTCTGGTGAGTATTATTGTTTTTCTCTGTATTGTATAGGCACATGTTTATTATTTTTTTTACTTTTTTGTTAAAAAAAATAATGTTTCATTTTTTTGCTTGTCTCATTAAAGTGATCCCAGGGATGACAATGGGTGTGTCTATCCGCAATCAGATTTCGGTAGGTTTTGTCAGTTTTTTTTGTTTTTTAGAATGCTGGTTTAAACAGTCTAAGTCGAGGTGGTGGCAAATCAGCCATCCTTTGGACAGCAAGTTTTGATCTCCATCGGCAACACTTGATGCATTGACGCTGGTGGCGCTTCACTGCCTCGAGACCTCTGAGGATCCACACTATGCGCCTCAGTTCAGTGAAAACCTGCTTAGGTCCTGGGTGGCAAAGCTTAGCATCACACTCCTGAATGAGCAACTTGGTGAAGATGTGAGTTGGGTCAAGTAGGATGGGATATACTGTTTCTGAGTCAAGGCCCTCCACTCTACGAAGCCGTCCTCCCACTCTGATGACTTGATGAATGATGTCAAACTCAGGTGAAAGACAAAGAAGACGACACCGGGAAGCCACTGGTTTACCTGCCTGAAAGAGTTCATAGTCTTCTGCAAAACTTTCCTGCTGAACCTTTCTGAATACAAGCATCTCAGCAGCCTGATAGGTGCTAGCAGGAGGATACGTACTAGACTGACTAGCCACCCCGTGAAGCTCCTGAGCTAGAGATTCCACCAGCTCTTTCCAGGTCTTGAAAGTTGGCCCATCTGTTCCCTGTAAAATGGAGGGTGTATTCAGTCCACAGAATGCAGAACGCTTGAACTCAGTGGTATCCTCTGACTCAGCGTAGGCATGGGAAGGAAGACTTGGCCACTGTTCAGGCGATAACTGCAGGAATGCTGGTCCTTGGCACCATCGGTTAGGTTCCCAGAGCTCCTGCAGGGCCTTTCCTCGAGTGAGGTCATCCGCTGGGTTCTGAGAGGAATCAACGTAATGCCAAGCCTTGGAATTAGTAGTTCCTTGTATCTCCGCCACCCTGGTTCCTCCAAATACTTTGAAACGGCATGACTCTGGATGCAGCCATGTGAGGACTGTTGTTGAGTCACTCCACAGCACGAGGTAATGGATTTGGAAGGTGAGCTCGTTCTTCAGTAGCTTTGCTTGTTGAGCTCCTGTTACTGCTGCACACAGCTCTAATCTGGGCACTGAAACCTGTTTGTGAGGGGCAACTCTTGAGCGTGCAATGAGGAATGTAATGCGATCTCTTCCTTTGGCATCTTCAAATCGCAAGTAGGCGAGCACACCGTAGGCCCTTTCGGAGGCATCACAGAAGATGTGTATGTCTCTCTTTGTGTCTGGGTGATCCATGTCAGCAGGGGTGTAACATCTGGGCAACTGTACCTGTGACAAGTACACTAGCTCACTTTCCCAGGTGTGCCAGGCTGTCAGAGGCTCATGAGGAAGATTGGGGTTATCCCAGTCTCTGCTTGTCCCACAGCTGCTGAACTAATATCTTTGCCCGTGTAGTGTAGAGAAGTATGAACCCAAGTGGGTCATACTGACTGGCTAACACATGGTAAATATTCCACATGGTGGTGTCTTGGTAGGTGATTGACCTGTGCTTGTAGCTGAAGGTGTCCACATCACACTGCCAACTCAGCTCCAGCGTTGACTCGTGTGCCCCAGACTTGTCATGCGCGAGCCACAACTCCAATTTATCCGACCTGGCATTGGGAGGTAAATGGGTTATGACCTCAGGCATGTTACTGGCCCACTGGCAGATTTCAAACCCTCCAGAGGTAAGGAGGCTTCTGAGGTTGTTGATCACTTGTTTAGCTTCTTGGGGAGATGGCAGGCTCTGCAAACAATTATTAACATAGACGCACCTGTCTACGGAAAACCGCTCTTCACTGTCAGCACTGGTGTGGTCAAAAACGTGTCGCTGCAGCGCATATGTAGCACAGCAAGGGCTGCATGTGGTCCTGAATGGCAGGACTTGCCACTCATAGACCTGAGGTGTCTCTTCCCTCTGCATGTTATGCCAAAGAAAGCGCAGAAGGGGCTTGTCTTCACGCAGTAGCAGCAACTGGTGAAACATACCTTTAATGTCCCCACTAATGCCAACACGATGCTCTCTGAACCGCAGGAGGACTCCTAGCAGTGATGGACTGAGTGATGGACCAGGTAACAGAGACTCATTCAGGCTGAAGTCTTTGCACTGGAAGGAGCAGTCGAATACAATCCTTTTTTTTTTCCATTATGCTCTACAATATGGTGAGGGATGTACCAGCACTCACCACTAGATGGGGTCTCTTGCACAGGTAACCTGGTTACAGTACTACCAGCCGCTTCTAACTTCTTTATTTCTGTCTCGTAGGCAGCTATACTCTCTGGATCTTTCAGGAGGCGTTTCTCCAGTCCTCTAAGCCTTGGCCTAACTTTTGAGGCTGACCAAACTTATCAGTCAATGCTGCCATCGTGTCTGAAAAAGGTGTAGGTGAGTTCAGATAGGCATCGACCACAAGACGAGCCTCCTCTAACTTGAGATGGTCCAACAGAACCTGATAGCGGAATAGCTCTGTAGCATCAGGGGGTAGGAGGTTATCCAAGGCAATCTTGAGGTGTGTGAACTCACTAGGATCTCTTCTGCAGAAGTCTGGAATAGTTGGAATGGGACCTCTGTATGTTCTCTCTCTGAGAAATGCTAGTGACTGCTGCACAGGTGCACTGTGTGCCATATTATGTGGCTTGTACTGAGGCTGAGGCGTCAATGGCATATATGCTGGCTTGAAGGTAGTTGACTGTATTGGGTTTAAAGGTCTTGGTGTGTTCCAATTAATCACAGGCTGCTGGGGATATGCACAGGCATAAGACTGGCTGTCTGAGGGGTGATAATCCCTCCCATAATACTGGACTGGAGGTGAACGGTTGTAATAGGGCTGTTCACCAGGATGTGGGTTGGCTCAGGATGGGTTCCTCTGTGAAGCTAACTTCACCTGGCTATGAATGATTTGCAGCTCATTCATCATCCTATCCACAGTGTCCATCAGGGATTGATCTCTCTCTGTTGGCCCTTTGGTGCGGACCACAGATTGACTGTACGCCACCTCTTGGTGACCAGAAGGATGGGGTATGACTGGCTGATGTGCTGGATATGGTTGATGAATACCAGATCTCTGAGGAGGCCGTTGTGGCATTGGGTTTGAAGGAGGCTGCAGGTTAGACTTTGGTGGTGGAGCATGGATTGTGGCTGAGGAAAGATGTCCAAATGAAGCGAACCTGTCAAAAGTACTCTCAGCAGGTTACTTATACTGTGGCATCCCGATAGTCTGGTATGATGTGGTGCTAGCATCTCAGTAGGTACAGGAGCCTCCCAGGATCTGTGGAAGGGTGATGCAGGCCTCTGGTCCATGTCTAGCATCCTCACCATCTGTGCACTGACACCGACTGCATACTTGCTTGGATCTCTGTCAGCAGGCTCCTTAGCCACTTGTTGTTCCTCAGCGATGCTCCATGCATCCAGTGTTAAAACTCTGCATACTGGCTGACAGGGCTGGCTGAGTGGGATGAATATGGTGTCATCCTCCTGGCTTCGTCTGTTGTCATGTGGTGGCTGTCTGCTAGCCCCTGTTCGTACTGTGCTGCAAAAGGAAATACACTATATTGCCAAAAGTATTCGCTCACCCATCCAAATAATCAGAATCAGGTGTTCCAATCACATCCATGGCCACAGGTGTATAAAATCAAGCACCTAGGCTGCAGACTGCTTTTACAAACATTTGTGAAAAAATGGGTCGCTCTCAGGAGCTCAGTGAATTTCAGCGTGGAACTGTGATAGGATGCCACCTGTGCAACAAATCCAGTCGTGACATTTCCTCGCTCCTAAATATTCCACAGTCAACTGCCAGCTGTATTATAAGAAAGTGGAAGTGTGTGGGAACGACAGCAACTCAGCCACGAAGTGGTAGGCCACATAAACTGACGGAGCAGGGTCAGCGGATGCTGAGGCGCATAGTGCGAAGAGGTCGCCAACTTTCTACAGAGTCAATCACTATAGACCTTCAAACTTCATGTTGCCTTCAGATTAGCTCAAGAACAGTGCGCAGAGAGCTTGATGGAATGGGTTTCCATGGCCGAGCAGCTGCATCCAAGCCATACATCACCAAGTGCAATGCAAAGCGTCGGATGCAGTGGTGTAAAGCGCGCCACCACTGGACTCTAGAGCAGTGGAGACACGTTCTCTGGAGTGACGAATCGCACTTCTCCATCTGGCAATCTGATGGACGAGTCTGGGTTTGGCGGTTGCCAGGAGAACCATACTTGTCAGACTGCATTGTGCCAAGTGTAAAGTTTGGTGGAGGGGGGATTATGGCGTGGGGTTGTTGTTCAGGAGCTGGGCTTGGCCCCTTAGTTCCAGTGAAAGGAACTCTGAATGCTTCAGCATACCAAGACATTTTGGACAATTCCATGCTCCCAACTTTGTGGGAACAGTTTGGAGCTGGCCCCTTCCTCTTCCAACATGACTGTGCACCAGTGCACAAAGCAAGGTCCATAAAGACATGGATGACAGAATCTGGTGTGGATGAGCTTGACTGGCCTGCACAGAGTCCTGACCTCAACCTGATAGAACACCTTAGGGATGAATTAGAGCGGAGACTGAGAGCCAGGCCTTCTCGTCCAACATCAGTGTGTGACCTCACAAATGCGCTTCTGGAAGAATGGTCAAAAATTCCCATAAACACACTCCTAAACCTTGTGGACAGCCTTCCCAGAAGAGTTGAAGCTGTTATAGCTGCAAAGGGTGGACCGACGTCATATTGAACCCTATGGATTAGGAATGGGATGTCACTTACATTCATATGCGAGTCAAGACAGGTGAGCGAATACTTTTGGCAATATAGTGTATCTATCAGCCTCAATCCATCACGAATTCCTGAAGTCCAACAATACTATCTGAATGCAACTAAACAACCAGCAAGTGAAGGTTACAACACAAATAAATGCAATAACGCACAAACGACCATCAAGCAGATGTAACGTAAATACACATTAATGGCGCATCTTAAAGTCCGCCAAAATAAAGGTACATAATACCCAAACTAATGCTTAAGTCCAATGCTTAAACAATAATAATCAAATGCAAGAAAAAACAACACATGTGGCACAAATCTGGCAGTGAAAGCTACTTATGGGTCGTCAATAATGCACACACACCACTCCGATGCACACCTGACTCCGCCGCTACGTGTCCTCCACTGCACAGTCTATCCGTCACACACACTCAAGCGTGCCTCCTCTCCGCTGCTGTCCATCACCCACACACGTGATGCGCACGGGATCCAGCCCGTAACGCACGTGCACAGGGTGATGCGTAGTTCTTATTGGTCTTTCCAAAACCCTATATTTTGTACTATGATCATCTAACTTTTGTTACACATTATTTTATCATATACAACAGGTCCACAGCCTGCGAGTCAGATTCAGTGGACTCGATCATCATTCCAGACACACCTCCACCCTCACCACCCAGCCCAGCAACAGAACAGCAGCCTCCTTCTGTGCCGGCACCTCCTCTTTCTGCAGATCCACAGCCACCCACTGCATCACATCCTCAAACATCCTCTCCTGCTACAACCAACATACTCTGGGCACTGCAGAAACCTGTGCAATGCCGTGGGGGAATACCAAGAGCAAAGAACCCGGCTGTCAAGCAGTTGTTTAATGGTACGTTTTTATGGTTTTCCAGAGCCTGTAGCTGCTGAAAAGCGCAAGATTTCTAACATTTTTTTTGTTTTTGTTTGTACAGAGTTCCATCAAAACGCAGCAAACCCAGCACCGTTGAATCTGAGTGAGGAGACAAACCTGCCACCAGAACGTCAGAGGGGGCCTGGACAACAGCTGCATCTGAGTGAGGAGACAAACCCACCATCAGAATGTCAGAGGGAGCCAGGACAGCAGCTGCATCTGAGTGAGGAGACAAACATTTGACAGAGCCTCATTCTGCACTCTCATCACCAAATGAATCGCCTCAAAATGATTTGGTTGAAATTCTTTCTCCACCAGCCTCTCCAGACACACAGCCACGACCCATACTCTCATCACCAAATGAGTCGCCTCAAAATGATTTGGTTGAAATTCTTTCTCCACCAGCCTCTCCAGACACACAGCAACAAAACAGTTATTCTGACGACCCTCTGAGACCGATCGAACTCGCTCTTCAGCATTTAAAAGGATCTGACAGAGCCTCATTCTACACTCTCATCACCAAATGAATTGCTTCAAAATGATTTGATTGAGATTTTTTCTACACCCTCTTCTTTAGAAGAGTCGCAAAGACCTCCCGCTCATCAGCGAGGTCGCGTTTTAGGGGATGATGAGACCAGATCTACTTCACACGACCACTTTAACACAGTGGTCATGAGGCAAGCTCTCACAGTGCCCGAACCCGGTGCTGAACCAAATCTTGTTCAGTTTCATTTTGATGTGATGGGGATAATTCATGGGTTATCTCAAGAGGCTGAATTACATGCTAGACGCAACAACGTCATTCAGCTGGAGGTGGTAGGTGAAAATGTGCGAGTCCACATCTCCATCGTTGATGATCAAGGTGGAAATGCTCTTCCTACTTTCGAAGGTTTGCTTGACCGGTTAGTGCAGTCAACAGCATTGTCGCAGATGAGAATGTGGAATTTGTTGTTCAGGTTGCGCGTAACCCCAGAGGTGGTGCGAAACGTAAGCTTGAACGAATTCTAGATTGTGAAATTCTCAACAAGAAAAAACGCTGCTTGTACATTGTGCTGAATCGCGAAGATCAGCTCTGCTTTGCCATCAGTCTAGCTCACGTGATGCATCCTGATCATACAGTTAGCCAGTGCGAGACACTGGCCCATGAGTTGCAGCGTCAAGCCATTCTGGATGAGCAGACCCCCGTCACCTTTGGTGATGTGAGCAGATTTGAAGAAATTGTCAAACGTAAAATGGTGATTTTTTTTTTTTATCCAACACCTCACAGTCAACCCCTCTCACATTTTGAGACCGACTACCCAGATTGCTCCAGATCGTTGTTTTTGTTTTTACTGCAAAACCATTAGTATAAAGAATCTCAAAGCTGTCAAGTTTGTAATGACCCTGTCTGTCCTACAAGAAGAGCTCCAAACTTTGCAATGCTCAGACTGTCACAGGATGTGTCGTTCAACCTCCTGTTTTGCTAGACACAGAGAGACTAAACCGAGTTGTTTGAACAGACAACCGTCTGCTCTCTGTGACCGGGTAAAAAAAATGTACGCGGTGCAAACTATGCTACTACGTTAACAAGCACACAGGCAAAGCAATGCATAGCTGCAACACCAAATGCTAAATTTGTGGAGAGAAATTACCGACCGGGTCTGACGTACTCATCAGTAATCACTGGTGCCACATTCAACCGCTCTCACAAATAAATGAGCATCCTGATTTGTTTTTTGATGATTTTGAAACACTTGTGAACGAGAAAGGTGAGCACATCCCCTTTCTAGTTTGTGCAAAAACATTGAAAGTTACAGAGAACATGTTTTATGGTCTGCAGTGTGTTAAACATCTTCTTCGGTACGGTCAAGTCAGTCGCAGCACCTTCAATTTCAGGGAGGAGGCTGTGCGTTACTGTAAAAATGATGTTGACGTTCTGTCCAGGGCCTGTGTTCGATTCAGAGAACAGTTTCTTGGCGAAATTGGGGTGGACCCTTTTGGCTCCATCACCATCGCCTCAGCCTGTCTGAGGGTGTTTCTCACCAAATTTCTGCAGCCCAATACTCTTGCTCTGCCATGCCCATATGAGTACAGAGGTCAGTGTAAAAGATTCTCAGAGCCCTCCACTGAATGGAGGGCTCTGAGAAAGAAAATTTTATCAGAAAATCTTTATCCTGCACACTCTGAACTTGGGGGAAAAACAGATTGGTTCTTTTTTTGTGGACGGTTACGCAGAGGTTGATGGTGTAAAAAGTGTTTGGGAGTTTCACGGTTGCTTTTACCACGAGTGTCCCAGTTGTTTCTCTCCTACAGAGACCTGCACCTTGAGAGACGTGTTTCTTTCAGGGAACTGCATGTGACCGGTGAGGAGAGAGTGTGCAGGCTGGAATCTGAACACAGCGTTCACATTGTTGTCATGAGAGAACATGTATAGAATGAGATGAAAAAATCATGTGCAGAGGTGAAAGAGTTTCTCAGTGTTTTTAACCCCCCTGAGCCTCTCTCCCAACACAAAGCCCTTTATGTGTGCCCGAAAGTTGAGACATACGGCTGAACCTGATGAAACAGCTCACTACATGGACGTCACCTCTCTGTATCCCTTTGTTAACAGCACATGTTCTTATCCACTAGGTCACCCGACCATCATCGACAAAGATTTTGGGGATCCTAGAGACTACTCATTCGTTCATTCATGCCACCATCTACCCGCCACGTGGGCTTTTTCCCTGTTTTACCTAACAAAACCTCACACGGTAAACTCATCTTCACACTTTACAGCACCTGTGCAGAAAATAACCATCAAGAGGCCCCTGTCATCACGACAATGAGGCCAGAGCATTGACAGGGGTGTGGGTGAGTGTGGAGTTTCACAAGACTTTGGAGATGGGGTACAGAGTCGGTAAAATAACAGAGGGATGGCACTTTCCAGACAGTAGTGACAGGGTGTTTGTCGACTACATACACACATTTCTGAAAGGAAAGCGGGAAGCTTTGGGCTATCCTCCAGAGGCTTCAGATCAGGTCAGCAGGGAGAAGTACATCAGAGACTATCAGGCTCATCAGAACATCCTATTAGATCCCACCAAAGTTGAGAAAAACCCTGTCAAAAGACAGGTGGCTAAACTATGTCTCAACAGCCTCTGGGGAAAATTTGAACAGAGGCATAATCTGCTTCAGACTTGCATCGTCACAGAACCCGAAGAATTTTTCAACTACCTGTTTTCAGGTAAATACATAGTAGAGTACTTTCAGGTCCTTGACAGTGAGAGAGCTTTACTTCAGTGGAAATACACTGAGCGCTGCATTCAACCTCTGGGTAAACAGAGTTTTTATAGCTGCATTCACCACAGCACACGCGTGATTCAAATTGTACAGCTATCTCGAAAAGCTGCAAGAGAGGGTTCTCTACACTGATTTATGTGGTCTAGAAGGGCGAGACCCCTCTGGAGTTGGGAAATTATCTGGGGGACTTAACGGATGAGTTGGAGGGTGACAGCATTCAGGAGTTTGTGGCCGCCGGCCCCAAAAGTTATGCGTACCAAACAAATTTTTTTTTAAAAAAAACAGTCATGCGCATCAAGGGTATAACTCAGACGCATGAATGCTGCAAGCACGTGAACTTTGACAGCATCAGAGAGCTGGTGGAGGGTTTCCAACACAATTCACAGCAGAGGGTCATTAACACACCGCAGCACAACATTATTTGGAATAAAGGTGGATTTGTGTTAAAGAACTTGAAATTTCAGAAAAGTTTCGAGTGGTGTATGATAAACGATGCCTCCTCACTGACGGAACATCACTGCCTTTTGGCTATTAAAACTGATTTCTTGGAAAAAAAATGTCACATTTTGCTGTTGCAGAGGAAACTGATTTTGAACATCGGTTCATTTTTCCCTTCTCATGTATTTTGGCGGGCTGTTCTGGTAGCGGCAGGAGTTATTTTGCCCGGCGTGTTCTGGAGAATTCGTTTGAGAAGACAGGTATATTTTAATAATGGACATTAAAAATGACTTATGACAAGTTTTGACATATGCCTTTGATTTTCATCTAGAGATAATGATCAACAACCAACATACAAAATATAAAACACAGGACTGATAGCATTGCACCACACATAGTATAAATTCCAAGATATGCAAAAAAATAAAAAATGTTGATGTTAAAAAAAAATTTAAACATGCCTGGTTGTTGTCAGTACTATACTGAAGAACAGTTCAATAAGAATGCAAAAATGAATGAAGCAATATCAGTATAGGACTCGAGAGTCTCAAACTTTTCAAAGATCCAACACTGTTTAAAACAACTTGATAAATATTTACAGTAAATATGCAGTAATATCTATCTGTGAGATTTGGCTCACTGAGGTAAGATGCACTCTCCCATTCAGCATTTTATGATCTGCAACTCATCACTGGACTATGTCAAAGAAATCTTTGCACAGCCTTACAGTATTATGATGGTTATGTCTTTCTCTACACAACAATCCCCTATGCAGAAACTATGTAACAGCTGTACCACTCCTGAGCAAGATGGGTTGTTGAAAATGTTTTCACTATTTTGCAGCAAAGTTGTCAGGGCTGCTCCAGCAGGCTCTGGCTAGGGCTCCTCCCTCCTTTTTAGGTATCCAGAGTGTTATGGCAGCGGCGGCAGGTGAACAATCAGGGCATCAGCTGAAGCAGGAACAGGTGTGTCGGAGCCAGTCAGTTTTCCACCTCCTCTCCATATATTCAGACGCCAGTCACTACTTGGACGCCGGATTGTGAATGCACACATTGGAATCTCACCTGCTCCTGTGGCCAAACCATCTGCCCCTCTTTGGCCTTCCCTACAACTACCGTTCCAGGCAGACACCGGGATCCTCTGCACCCGCTCTCCATCTTCAGTCTGGACTCCATTCTGCCATCGCTGCCTCTACCTTCAGCTCAGCCCTCAGCCCATTACCCCCCTAGTCAGCAGTCCGTCCCCAGCACGAGCCAGGTTGAGGTATTTAGAGTTGTGTAGTTAAACGTTACCTGAGACCCTGTCATTTTTTAGTGAGCTTACTTGCTCTTTCGCTTTGAGTCTGCATTGTGTTTTTTTAGTGAGCTTAGTTGCTCTTCCGCTTCGAGTCTGCGTTATATGTTTTCTAGAGAGCTTAGTTGCTTTACAGCTTGGAGTCTGCATTGAGTTTTCTAGTGAGCTTAGTGGCTCTTCAGTTTTGAGTCTGCATAGTGTTTTCTAGTGAGCTTAATTGTTCTTCTGCTTAGAGTCTGTGTTGAGTTTTCTGGTGAGCTTACTTGCTCTACAGCTTTGAGTTTGTGTTGTGTTTTTTAGTGAGCTTAGTTGCTCTTCCGGGCTGCACAGTGGCGTAGTGGTTAGCACTTTTGCCTTGCAGCGAGAAGATCCCTGGTTCGCGTCCCGGCTTTCCCGGGATCTTTCTGCATGGAGTTTGCATGTTCTCCCTGTGCATGCGTGGGTTTTCTCCGGGTACTCCGGCTTCCTCCCACAGTCCAAAAATATGCTGAGGTTAATTGGTCACTTCTAAATTGCCCATAGGTGTGAATGTGAGAGTGATTGTTTGTCTATATATGTAGCCCTGCGACAGACTGGTGACCTGTCTAGGGTGTCCCCTGCCTTCGCCCGAGTCAGCTGGGATAGGCTCCAGCCCCCCCCCGCGACCCTAGTGAGGATTAAGCGGTGTATAGATAATGGATGGATGGATAGTTGCTCTTCTGCTTTAAGTCTGCAATGTGTTTTCTAGGGAGCTTAGTTGCTCTACAGCTTTGAGTCTGCGTTGAGTTTTTTTTTTTTTTTTTTTTAGTGAGCTTACTTGCTCTTTCACTTTGAGTCTGCATTGTTTTTTTTTGTGAGCTTCAAAACTCTTAAAGATCCTGTTTTTTTACCACAAGTATTTATCAGCTCCACTAGCCATTGTGTTAGTGCCCGATCTTGGTTTGCTGTTTATTTGCTTTGTATTAGAAATGACCATTTGGTCCACCCGCCACTAGGGACTTCCTTGCCCTTGTATATAGTGTTATTTTTCCCAGTTCCTGTTTCTGGGATCCAGCTTCTGGGATTTGTAGTCTTTTGGGTTTTGCTCTTTGTCAATAAAAGTATTCTTGTTGGCATCTGCTAGTCTCGATCTCTGTTCCTGCGCCTGAGCCTCAAAGAAAAACGTAACAAAAGTGGAGAGTCTGTGGAAAAGTCACAGAATGTTCTATTGAGGCTGCTCAAGATACAATCACGGAATGTGTGGCACTGGACAAGGACCCCTGTGGTAAGTCTAATTTGGAGGAGCCAGGACTGCAGCATCTTGGTGAATGAAGGACCATTTCTCCATGGAACCTGAATGACTATCGACCAGTTGCCCTTGCCTCTCATGTGATGAAGGTGCTGGAGATGCTGGTCTTTGTGCACTTGAGGCCGCAGGTAAAACCATCTGTGGACCCTCTGCAATGCACCTACTAGCCCCATTTTGGTGTGGATGATGCATCTACCTTCTGCAGCATGCTGTCTCACATCTGGATGGTGTCAGGTGCACTGTGACAATCCCATTCTTTGATTTCTCCAGTGCATTCAACACCATCCAGCCATTTCTGCTGAGAGAGAAGCTGCGGGTGATGTGTTTAGACACGCCTGCCATCTCCTGGATCACTGATTACCTGACAAATAGACCACAGTTTGTCTGTCTGGGCAGGGCGACGTCTGATGTGGTGGTTGGTGGTACAGGTGCTCCACAGGGAACTATGCTGTATCCTTTTGTGTCACTTTATATACCTCTGATTTTCAGTACAACTCTGGGTGGTCTGCTTGACTGAGCACACCATCAGAACACCCTCCCCTGCAGGACATTAACAACAAACAATGCAACCACAGACTGTTCTCTCTGCTGCCATCACGACGACGTTACCACTGCCTGAATGCAAACACAGAGAAAATAAGGAGCTGTCTGCCTGCTGAACCTGAAATACTAGACTCAAGAGTGTGTGTGTGTGTGTGTGTGTGTGTGTGTGTGTGTGTGTGTGTGTGTGTGTGTGTGTGTGTGTGTGTGTGTGTGTGTGTGTGTGTGTGTGGTGTGTGTGGTGTGTGGTGTGTGTGTGGTGTGGGTGGGTGGGTGGGTGGGTGGGCATGCAGTGGATAGGATTTGCAGGTTGATTGCAAAAAAATGTGTGTGTTTTTTTTTTTTTGTCTGATTGATCGGTCTGGAATAGGTGCACAATGCATTGTACTATGATAATTGTTTGTGATAAATAAAGGTCTTGAATCTTGGTCATGCCACTTGCAGAAGTTCTCTGGTGATTTGACAGTTGTTGGATGTATAAGAGATAGATGGGAGGATGAGTACCAGGCTCTTGTGGGTAATTTTGTAGAATGGTCTGGTAGAAATCAACTGCATCTCAATGTGGCTAAGACCAGGGAGATGGTGATCTACTTCTGGAAGAAGAGGACAGCTACACAGCCACTGTACATCCTGGGTGCAGACATCGCCATGGTGGAGGAGTATAAGTACCTGGGAGTTTACCTTGACAGTGGACTGAACTGGAGAACCAATACTGACGCTGTATACAAGAAGGGGATGAGTCGCCTCTACTTTCTGAGGAAGCTGAGGTCCTTCAGTGTGTGCAGCAGAATGTTGGAGGTATTTTATCACTCAGCTGTGGCCAACGCCCTATACTTTGAAGTGGTCTGCTGGGGGAGCAGCATCACAACTGGTATTAAGAACAGACTGAACAAAGTGATCAGGAAAGCCAGCTTTGTGATTGGCTGTAAATTGGACTATTTTGAAGCTGTGGGGGAAAGGAGGACAGTCCAGCTCAGCTGCCACAAGGCAATTACAGGAAATCTTTCCTGCCACAAGCAATAACTCTGTTCAGTACATCAACCCTGGCTGATAGAGAACTCTCAGTCCTCTCTGCCTTGTAGCATCTGTTTATGGTACTGTAATTTTAAATTGAACACTTTTTTGTTTACTCCTGCACTATTTGCACTACATTTAAAAAAATAAATAACATTTGTACATTAGGAAATGCACTGTAGCCTACACTTGTCTATTTAAGACCTGGGAAGCAATAATACAGATGACTTGACAGGGCAGTGTAAATACGCGAAGGAAATATGGTGTTGGGGGTGGGGTGTAGGGGCTGTCACGTCATTGTTTATTAAACCCTCCAACCCTATAGTATTGTCCCCAGTGACGTAGGCACCACAAACTACTTAAGCAAGTAGCCGGTTGCGGTAATACAACGAACAGGCTTGTTTTCACCCTGAAGTTCTCTGGTTACAGAAAACTAAAGAGATAGCGCGGACACGGAGAGAGAGAAGAAAAAGGAGAGTGTTTGCTGATTGGTTGAAGCGCGTGCCGCACGCACAGTGAACGCACTTAAATATCCTGTACAAGCTCGTGCCAGTCAGTTGTGTCCCACTCCGCTGCTATTCCCAAAGGCACGTGCGGACGAGGAAAGCGCCTGACGGCTTCAGTATCATTTCAATTAAAGGTGAGGTGAGATAACAAGTACTTGAATTATAATAATCATCCGCTACTATTACTACCACTACTGCGACTTATACTGCAATGGCTGCAAGTACTATTAGGTTGCTACTGTCGATTCCCTACGATTCACGCACAACGTCACCTAGGATAGTTATTTACACAAAGAGAAACTTTCATCGCATGCTTTACATTCGTATTTAGAAATGTATTAAAACTGAAGATTTTTTTCTATCTTTTTTCTATCTACAGAAAGAAGTAAAGTATTTGGTATTATTAGTTGTTATAGTAGACTAATGGTTTGTCAAAAAAGTAAAATCTCTGCATTAAATGTTGATCTTGCTCATGCTTTGTTCTTAGTCCATGGCTACCCCCACACACAGCGGCTGCATGTGGATGCTGGTTCTGGGCACCTGTGTGTCTCTGGTGGCTGGAACAGACTGCGAGAAGGAGTGTGCACTTTGTGTGTACCATCTGCTGGGACAACAGTCTGCATTCTCATCTCTGGTAGTATCACTATATTTCTATTTTATTACTATAAAGTATCTTAGTTTTTGAAACACATCAGTGGACAAACTAATACTTGATAGGTTGTGATCAGTAAGGTAACAGTGTGGTGTCTCACCCATGATCATTTTTTTTTATTATAGATAAATTAAGGTTTACATACTGCATTTCACTGTATTCTTGTCATTGGTAGGTATTTTTCCTTCGTTGTTTTTTCCCTCTTTGCTTTGAATTAATCTCTTCCCCTGTCCTCCTGACTTCTTCTGAATCCTCCCCTCTCATCTTTTGATGACTGTCATCGTGGTAATATTGGTTCTTAAATTTTATGTCAATACTCAAAAAAAGTAGTGCATTTTGTCATCTTTCCATGTCCCCTTTCCCTTTCTCTGTTTTTCTTTCTTTGACTGTCATCTTTCACCCCTCATTTTTTTAAAACCAGAGTAATGTTTTCTCAAATTTAGATTAACTCAGATGTTGACGTGTCAAATATATTGAGCAAGCAACATGTTAAATTAGATTCCATTCTAAGGATATGGTGATGGTAAAATGCTCTCGTTTGTGTTTCTGTTATTTGGACATCTTTTCGTAACTGATGCAAATTCATATAATGAGCAGCCAAAAATAGAATCTCCTTATGTGGAACAGAAGTTTAACTTGATATCCTATTTAGATACAATTACTCTATATTTATTCTAAACTTACCTGTAAATAAAAAAAAAAGTTTTATTTGCAGAATTAATGAATTTAATGTTTTAACTCATTTAGCTTCATTCTCTAAAATTACAGCAGTAAACACATCAGCATCAGACATGGGCACACAGAGCAGTCATAATTGCAAAACCTCAATAATGGAGAGTGGGTCCACCATCCGATAATGTATTAAATAGATTGCTGTAGTTTAGGATTCCAAAAATTCCTTAACATTCTCTAACACTAAGAACACAGACCAAAAATTTTTCTTTGGCCCAGAAATTTGGAATTCGATCTGGGTTTCCTCCTTCAGTGGACTGACCTGTCTTTACAATTATTTCTTGTTGTTTGCATTCCATTTTAGCCACCAGAGGGTGCTACTACCCTAACCCTCTCTCTGAGCCCTCCAGCTGTCAATATGTCCTCAATTCAATTTTCCTGTTCATTAATTCTGTGTTCATAAGCCAGCAGCACTGAAAGCTCAGCAAGAATCCCTCCTCCATGCTGTCAAATAATAATTTGCGATGGCTCAAATAAATGAAATCCAATGACACATATGAGTGTTGGGAGCAGGTAATCCAAACATCGTGCACCCCTCAGGGCCCTGCAGATACCTTTAGTCTGTTTATGGTCCTGCTACAAGCGTTATATGGATTTTCAAAATTAAAGGATAACTGGGATAAGTGGATGGAAGGGTGGGTTTGCACAGCTTTTATTTATTTATTTTTTTTTTTAATTTAATGGGAGGCATCTAGTGAGGAACAGACTAAGACATACTGTTTAAGGGGGAATTGTGTTTTTTGTAAGTTGTTAAGACAGTAGGTGAGGTATATTATGGATCACCTCATCTGTCTATTGACACCCAGCTGACTGTTTCTGTCCTTCATACAATCATGGAATGCAATGCATGCAAGATAGATTGCATTGTTTTTGAACATTGTGTTTTGGTCTCTTTTTCAATTTTAGTTACAATTCATTGTAGCTAAAATAATAATAATGGTTTAATATGACTTCAGTAGGGAAATGAAACAATAGTGGAGGATGGCCTACTCTGATTAAATGCTTTAAATGTTATTGGAGGACTACACAGATGACTCAAACAGCTCATGTTCTCAGGTATTTACCATCACAAATAATACATATGTAAAGTTACTTCAGTGTCACTTCATTGTGCATTGATGTAAAAATTACCATTACCTTTAAATCTGAAAATCTCCTCTATCATTTTTAAAGGGATATGGAAACAAATTTTATCCCCAATAAGGATTTTTTTATTTTTTCGAATAATCAGAGACCATTAAAAATAATATCAGAAACTAAACAGAATATGAAACCACATCCTAATTTTCAATCCTCAATGAGGGCCAGATTTATTTATTTATTTTTAAAGGATCCTACATTTACTATATGGCAACACAATATCTCATCATTTGACCCTTTTGCCTGGTAAATGGCCACGTTTTAAACTCCATAAGTAAGAAAAACTGTGTTCACCAATGACATTACTTAAATGTTTTGCAAAAGACTGGAAAAGCCACAGCCTGATGCAACACATATTTTGCAATTTGTTGACTTCTGAGATATAAACCATATAAACACTATACCAACTGTATGTAACTTCTACATGTAAGAACCACAACACTGCATTATGGCAACAACATGATCACTCACTAGCTTACATACTCCTATGCATTTCGAGAGATTTGAGTGTGGATTGCTAAAACTATGGTGAATCTTCAGGGATAATACATAAATAAATACATGCATACATACATACATACATACATAGATACATTTAAACTGAACGACATGATTTCACTCACCAAAGGGATTTTCAGTGTCAGATGTCCAGCTTCTTTTGAAATGAAAATGAAAGGGTTCTGTGACCTGATAAAACTACAATAACTGGAAAAAATGCACATTGTTGATGAAAATCATAATATAAGTTTTGATTCTTCCAGACATGCTCTCTTGAGTGCAAGGGTGGGTTGGATAGCCAGAAGCTGCGCCTGTGCCAGGACTTTCTATTGGAAGAGGAAAACGTCATTCCTCTGGACGCTGACCCCCATGAACAGCAGGAACAGGAGGCAGTGGGCACCATTACAACTGATTATGAGGACAAAACATCACCAGAACACCAGATGGCCAAGAAGTATGGTGGCTTCATGAAACGCTATGGTGGTTTCATGTCTCGCCGCTCCTCCTCTCCTGATGGGGCACTAGTGGATCCTGGAGTCCAGGATGAGCAAGAAAACATTGATCTAGAGATCCTAAAGATCCTTAATGCAGCAACCAAGCATAGCAGTGAGAATGGTCAGGGAGGTGAGATAGTGAAAAGGTATGGAGGCTTCATGCGTCGGTCTGAAGGGAGTGTGGCACCAGGTGACCTGCTGGAGGCTGTGTTAGGCCGTGGGCTAAAGAAGCGCTATGGCGGGTTTATGAGGCGTGTGGGGAGGCCTGAGTGGCTGGTAGACAGCACAAAGAATGGAGGGGTGTTGAAACGTGCCTGGGAGAATGGCAGTGAGCTACAGAAGAGATATGGAGGATTCATGGACTAGGATGCCTCAGTTACGATCTTTAGATCCCTCAACCTCGTCATCACCCTTTTATCAACCGGTCACCTTGTAGTCAAAACTTGTTGGTGTTTCAGTCAACTTCCCAATTCCTATGCTAGTTACATTGCATCATCTGCCTTTGTATAATGTGCTGCTGTCTATTTCATTGGTTCAGCTAGTCCTGTAATGATAATATATATATATATATATATATATATATATATATATATATATATATATATATATATATATATATATATATATATATATATATATATATATAAAGCATTTGTTGTTCAGATATACACAAATCATTTTTGGTCTTATTGGTTTCCATGATGATGTTATTTATTAAAACAATCTGTTGATCGAGGTGTGTTTGTTGAGAGTATGATTTCATTAAATTTATCATCTTTGACTTTGTGTGTGTGTGTGTGTGTGTGTGTGTGTGTGTGTGTGTGTGTGTGTGTGTGTGTGTGTGTGTGTGTGTGTGTGTGCAAAGTCGAGGTTTAGTGACAGACATAATCTAATCACAAGGCCTTCAGACATTAAAATATGTAAGTATTTGCTGTTTGTTTATCAATACAGCAAATAATATGACAAAATTTTACACTTTTGTGCTTTCCACAAAACTACTACTATGATTTTTAAAAAGTTAGATAAATACAGCTATTTCATGTAAATTCATGTATAGTTAATGCACTTATTAGAATTTCCCCCAAACTTTTACAACTGACCTAACATGACAGCTGATATTAATATATCATTTTGTATTTTGAGACATGCACGTATGTTTACTGCCTGTCTACGATTGATGTTCCCATGTAGCATTTTATTATGATAAAAGTAGTCAAAAAATCAGATGGTTAGTGCTGTGCATATGCAACCTGAAAGGTACATCCAGGGCCAAACCACTTTCAAAGTTCTCCCTGCTGCTTGCAAAGTTTAATTAAGAATTGCTGTGATAACAGAAGCTGATGAGGATATCAACATATTTATCAACTCAGATCCTTCCCTATCTGGAATTTTGTGGACAGTCGGTGCTCAGAGAATTTATAATTATTAGCAATTCATGCAAAAAACTCGTTTTATCCAGGAAGACAACTCAAAAGTTCTCTACATGGAAAGGACAAGAGTGCAGCATGTTTTAGCTTTGTGGCTCTGAAAAACTTTTTTTTTCAACTCAAAAATGATGAAACCCATTTGTGCTTAGTTTGTTAGGAGAGTTTATGTTTTCTTAAGTCTGATTACTTCTTTTCAATACAGGTTAAGTTATTATAGCCTATCTTTAATTCTGTTATGGCTGTCCTTTCGATAGGCCAAGAGTTTTTGTTGGTTATTTTGCAGCATGTGTTTTCCTTTCTGGATACATAAAACCCTTTCTTCTAAATCCACTTGTGACTGCGGATGCCTGTCACTTTGGTTCCTTACACGTCCTGTCTATCACAGAGTTTCTCTTTGGCTGCATTAGATATGTGTGTCTTTATGCGTGCTGTATATAAATTAAAAATTTTCAGTAGCACACTGCAAGGTCATTGTTTTTAACCAATCACTTTTATATATACTATAATGCAATAATTTTAATTTAAAATAAATACATTTATTTACAGAAAAAGAAAACAATCATTTTAGCATATCACTTTATAGACACTTATGGTATGTTGATGCAATGATCAGAACACTGCGAAAAGCATCAGAGGTTTTATTCACAATATAATAAATTATGCAGTTTGTTTCATTAAACTCTCTAGCAGTTGTAGTATCTGATATGAGATATGTGTATGTTACTTACACAGTAGTTTTGGGATGATTATGCAAGTTCTGGAAATGTTTATGTAGGAGAGGCCCCTGTGTCTGGGACTTGATGGAACTTGCACACCTTGTATGGATAAGTGGGGACCCGTTACAGATAGAAATATGTTAAGAGAAGTTTACATACACAAATCTAGAGTTTTGAATTGTGATTCTGATAGAGATTCATTTTTGGAGTAGCATCCCTCCCAGGCAGACCATGATGCCTGATCGATGCTGGTCTTCTTTGTAACAAACCTATTATTATACAAACAAGGCCAGGGTCAGTGAAATTTCCTTCATCAATCTGCACATCATCATTGTCTAAGAAACAAGATTTTTTGCTTCACAAACAAGATCAGTTGTAGCTTCCTGCAGTCGCCGACAACTTCAGCGCACCTACTTCCGCATCACATTGACTCGTCAGGTGAGTGTTTTCTCACAAAACTGGAGCACTGGTTTGTTCGTTGAGGGTGTTGTGTTTTTGTGATGGGCTGCACTGTGCAGAATTATTTGTACGGACATGCTATGATGTGTTGAGGTTTGGAGCGATATTCCTTCTAAATCGGGTTTATTGCATTGTCAAGGATGCAAAAAAAGATGGAGGAGTATCATAGAGAAAAGAAATAAGAGAAATTAAAGTTGAAGTAAGACAAAAGTTGAAGTAAAAAAGAAAAAGAAGTTGAAGTAAAAAGGGAAAAAGAAGTTGAAGTAAAAAAAGTGTAGAATAGTGGAACTAGTAACGATCAAGTGAGCTAAATAACCTTGCAAGATTAATGAAGACAGAGCCTACATCTTCTTAAAGGTAAGACATGTAAATTAACCGCTGCGTGAAAGTTGGCTGTAAGAAGTAGTAGTGTTTGTGTAGAAAAAAAAGGGTAAATAATAACCCTGGGCCCATTTGAATTGGCAAAGCGAAATAAGACAAGAGAAAAAGAAAAGAAGAGGTGAAATATGAGAAGATAAGTATTAAAAAAAACATAGGCCTAAAGGAAAAGACAGAAAATTAAGTTTGAGAAAAGTGAAAATAGGGAGGGCTGAGTGAGTCTGGGAGTAAATAGTGTGCATTGAGCACGCATTGTGAAGTAATTTGTTAAATGACGATTTGTTTTTGAAGAAGTTTGGCCAAAGTGAGAAGCTTTGGTGACGACAGAGAAAAATTATGAGTGAGTCAACTTTAAAATTTAGAAACAATGTGCTGTTGTTGGTTTTTGGGGGGTGATGCTTGTTTGCTTGGCAGTTTTTGTTTGTTGGATGTCCTGTCTCTGTGTGTGTGCTGTGTAGTGTTTTAGCTGTGTGTAGAAGACTGTGGAATGTTTTTGTTTATGTGTAATTAATATATACACTGCCCGGCCAATAAAAAAGTCGCACACTCTAACATTTTATAGGACTGCCTTTAGCTTTGAGTATGGCATTCATTCGCTGTGGCATCGTTTCGATAAGCTTCTGCAATATCACAGCATTTTCCGTCCAGAGATACATGAATTTTTCACCAAGCTCTTATACTGATGATGGGAGAGTTGGCCCGTGGCACAAAGTCTTCTCCAGCACATCCCAAAGATTCTCAGTGTGGCTGAGTTCTGGACACTGTGGAGGCCAATCCATGTGTGAAAATATGTCTCATGCTCCCTGAAGCACTCATTCACAATGTGAGCCCCATGAATCCTGGCATCGCCATCTTGGAACATACTCATGTCGTCAGGGAAGAAAAACTCCACTGATGGAAGACCTGGTCATTCAGTATATTCAGGCAGTCAGCTGATCTCATTCTTTGGGAATATAATGTCGCTGAACCCCAGATCATAACCCTAACCCACAGGCTTGTAGGAACTAGCCATGATGAGTGTGTCAACTTCATCTGCCTCTCTTCTTACCCTGATGTGCCAGTCACTTTGGAACAGGGTAAATCTGGACTTAACCTGATTTTAGTTTCAGAAATGTGTTTAGTTGTTTTCTTTGCTTGATGCAGGCCAACAATTTGACCCTTCGGAGACAGATTAACATCCTTTCCACGACCACAGGATATGGTTGTTGAAGAAATGAGAAGCTCCTCACTGCATCAGCTAGGGTTAAATAAGTTGTTGCCAGCTGAAACGTGTTCATCACTGCAATAATTATCCAATGGAAGGCTCTTACCTATTTGCTGAGTTAAATCCTTTTTTTGGCCAGGCAGTGTATAATAGAGTTCTTATTAAGTAGGCTTATACAGGTTGTGATTGGTTATAGGAGATTTTGTAACTCACAGGGAGAGCCATTTTTGCCTCTGCAATGTTGAAAAACTACACTCTAATAAATAAAACACTGGGTCAACAAAAAAAATATGTTAACGTTTTCCACTAGAATTTTTAAGTTGAGCCAATTGCTGACAGAATTACATTAATTCAAAGCAATGTTTTGAGTATGTTGAATTACCTTTTAGTCCAAACAAAAATGCATTTCTGAGTAACACGAACTTAATAATTGTCAACATGAATGAAAGTGTTTAAGTTGATCCAACATAATTTTTAAGTAAGGTGAAGAAGCTTTTTGGCCATAATAAAACATTTCTAAGTAGCATGAACTTGATAATGGTCAACATGAATGCAAGTTTTGAAGTTGATCCAACATAATTTTTAAGTAAGGTGAAGAAGCTTTTTGGCCACAATAAAACATTTGCATCGTGTTATCAATACATTTGTAAATATAAGTGTAGCTGTCCATTTCAAAAAAATTGTATCGATATTATCCATTGATACATTTAATTTAATCCACAGGAAAAAACACATTACCACTGAATCCCAAGCAGGTGAGCTCCTCACAGGCTGTCACCTCCTTATGGATTCAATACCGACCGCATATTTTAGTTTCAAATGCGGGACAATTCGGTATTTTAAGGGATGGCTGGTAACCCAGAATTAGACTGTGATTCAGATAAGAAGAAATGATAAATACAACTCACCAACACACAACCCATTTGTGCACCGGTTTGTTAGTCACATGCCGAAATTAACCTATTACTCCCGCATTGAAGCCTACAGAAATCAGTACAGGCATCACCTAGCTAATTTTATCTTGGCACACAGACTGCCCTACCAACACTGCATGCATTTAAAAGTAAGGACTTCCAGATTTCAATATTCAGTTACAGTAGGCTATCATCAACAGAATCCTGAGCGAATGCAAATATGCATAATTAAGCATAAAATTACTTACCGTTCACCAAAATGCTTCAATGAGCTTCGGCTGTGCTTCGGCTGCTCACCATGTGCTCACTCTGGCCTTAAACATGGCCGCTCGCGCATGCGGGAAAGAGAAACTGTGGGCTGTTTACACGTCTTCAAATTGTATTTTACATTAGCAGAACTTAAAATCAAATTGTTTCATGATAAACTGAAATTTTTAAACTCTGACAAGGTGATGGTAGTGTATTGAATCAAAAGGCATTATTTCTATGTCATCCAAGCTCAATAAAATAACATTTTCAATTAAAAAGTCTAACTGTATTACAGAACTTGATTTTTTATTTCACAACAATATATTTATTTAAGTTATGACCAAAGGTCCACAGAATTACTTTTTAGAGTGTATGAGCCCTTCTTCAGGGGGATGTTTATAAATCTGAGAACACATATGAGCCTCATAGAGGATGTTTATACATCTGACAGCCTTTTACTGAGTCTGAGGAGAAGTGGATTGACCAGCAAGGACATTCTGTTAATACATGCACTGATAAAAATTTGAGAAGAAAAACAAAAAGGGAAAAAAAATCTTCTGATAAAGTCTATCAGAACTGGAAAACAAATTGTGATTATACATATAGGATTAGCGGATTAATTGGCTGATTGATGAGTGTGCAGTTTCTCTCACTCTCTCTCTCTCTTTCTTTCTCTATGTATGACTGCATTTTGATGAGAATTTGTCTGTACATCAACCAGCGCTTTTGTAAATCTGTCACTGTCCAGGAGACTGCCTCAAGAATTTCCCCAGACATTTGTGACTCTTGTTTACATCCATCCAAAGGCCAGTGAAAAAAATGCCTGTGAGCTTATCCATCAGGTCATCCAGAGACTTCAGTCCATCTCCCTGGATGCGCCTAACATCATTCTGGGCGACAGCTGCACACTAAGACACACGTTGAGAGACTTTCATCAGTACATCACATGCCCCACAAGACGTGACAAAATCTTTGATTTCTGTTACGGCAATGTGAAAGGTGCGTATAAATCCATCCCCCTTCAACCTCTGGGTTCCTGGAAAAACTAGTCAAAGATGAGTTACTCTCAAAAACCGAGCACCTCCTAGCCCCTATTCAATTTGCTTATAGAGGTAAGAGGGGCATCCAAGATGCTACTGCTACTTTACTTAACTATGTATTTAAGCACTTAGAAGGTAGTAGGAATCATGTCAGGCTGCTATCTGTTGATTTCTCATCAGCTTTCAACACAATCTAGCCTCACGTTTTAGCAGAGGAGCTTGTTAATGTCTTTGGTGTTGATGCATGTCTTGTGGGTCGGATTTTTTATATTCTTCCAAATTGATCACAGGTCAGTGTCAACGGAGCACTGTCCAGCCTACTCAGAATTGCCTCAAGGTGGTGTGTTATTTTCTCTTTTACGTATTTAATACACAAATGATTGTGTCGACTGCTATGATGACAGATTCATCATCAAGTATGCTGATGATTTGGTAATCACCAGCCTGCTTGGTGATGATGAAGTTGGACATAGGCAGGTTCTTGATGATTTAATATTATGGTGTGAAGAAGCTTTCATTCAGATCAATGTTACTAAAACAAAAGACATCTGCACTGATTTTAGATGGTCCCCCCCCTCAACTCCAGTGTGGTCCATGACAAGTCAGTGGATCTGGTACCTAACTGTATACATATATATACTGTAGTATCTGATCTGATATGGGTTCTGATAGTTGTTGACCATAAAGTGAACTTTTGACTAACAGGTGTTAGTAATTTCATTGGTATGTGTTTTTCTGCTCAAGAGATATTATGTTGTGTTGACCTTGGGGTCCACTGTCAAGCTAAAGTTGACCTGTGACCCTTAGGGAATGTGCAGAGTAGGGGGTTTTCGTCTGAGGAGGTGTTGTTCTTGAGTAGGGGTTTGAACCAGATGTTGTAATTCTATCCTTTACCAGAGGGTATAAAAGCGACCTGATTTCTTTGTTCAAGTGGGATTTTCATATTGGCTGGGAAACTCTCCACAGGCAGACCATGGTGCCTGTTCAGATGCTGGCCTTTTCATGTAATAAATTATATTATAAAAGTAACAGTGTCAACGGACGTTTAGTTTAGCTATTGGAATGCTAGAGGTTTTTTTTGTGCCAGAATGACTGCATTTTTGAGGGCCTAAACATGCTCAAAAACTCATCAAAATTTGCACACACATCAGAACTGGCAAAAATTTTAAATTCTATAGGAATTGTGGAGGTGTGTGGCAAAATGGCTCCATAGCGCCCCCTACACTTTCCCATGGGCAGCATGTTTCACCTACAGCTACCAAATTTGGTACAGACATGCAGCACATCAGGCTGAACAAAAAAGACAGTGACAGCCATATTCTAAACCCGAAAGGAAGTGGGCTATTTTGCATTGAATGTCAGATTTTGCCCATTTTTGATTTTTTTCTAGAACGAACTCCTCCTAGGGGATAACTCCAATTCACCTCAAATTTGGCCAGTACATACAGCAGGCCTTAATGAGCAAAAGTTATCAAAATCTTCCTCAGAAGTCAAAGGGCATGTCCATGGCGGCCACTGGAATTTTGATCCTTCGCCATGAAACATCAGGTGCTGTGTGTCTGCCTGAAACTTTACATGTATGATCAGAGTCCTGCCCTGATCACATCCATATGATGAAATTAGGTTCACAGTCAGAGCGCTGCCTGCTGGCAACAGGAAATGTCATGTTTTACACTTTGATGTACTATTCTTAGCCTGTTGGCCAGATTCATCTCAAACATGGTGACATAAACCTAAAGACATTGATGATGATTCACAGTGAAAATGGTGACATGTCATCAAAAGGCGTGTCTGTGGCGGCGCAGTGAATTTCAATGTCTCGCCATGACTACTGAAATGTTTATATCTGAGGCCATCCACGCTCAAAAATTTAGAAAAAGTCATAGCGCCACCTTTTAGTAACAAGAAGTTTAGGCATTACATTTGCAGGCACCATTGCTCCAAACTTTGTCATATCATTCTGGAAATTTGTTAGTTCACTCTTCAACTCTTGACAATGTCACAGTGTGAAGATTTTGACTTTTGATACAATGGTGTTTTCATGGCAACGCATTGTTGCCGTATCAAACAAAGAACTTTTTGACAGGTTACAAATGCTGAAAACTTCACCAAAAGTACCACACACATCACAGTCGACTCAAGGAAGGACACTGTATGCATCTCGACACTGCATGTGCTATAGCGCCCCCTGCAGTAACTTTTTTTTGTCTGCATTTATTCTCATTGTTCAACTCCACAAAAAGGTGTCAGCATTTATATGAGATTGATGCATATTTTAGTCTTGCAGCCAAATATTTTAATATTTAGTGCATGTGTGTGACCATCACCAGCCCTCCCTGAAAGCTAAGCAGACATTCTTGATTAGAATTCCATATAATGAGCCAGGGAGGGCAGTGCTACACCTCAGTGATGTGCAGGGGAAACAAAGACTGGACAGGACAAACAGGGATAGAAACTAACAGGCAGTGCTATTACAATTAAAGAGTGCGAGGTGGTGTGTTATTCCCAACTACTAACTGCCCATCAATAAAACAGAAAAAAACAACAACAAAAAAACAAAAAAAACAACACAAAAGAAAAAGAGATTCAATAAATAAATAATTAAACAAATGGTACTGAGCACCATAACTGTGGATGTCTTGACAGTATAGAATAGAATAGGCCGGAAGAGGATACTAGTGAAAGAGAGAATGAGTTTAGCGTAGAGACTCTGGAGAGATTCTCAGCACATTCTGGCGGGTCCCATCATTCGCTGACAATGGGACTCGGCAGGAGCTGGCGAAACCTGATCGAACATGCAAGTGTGAAGGACCCCGAAGCCCAGAACAGCAATCATGGCAAGGCAGGGCCAAGCCAACAGGGCACCCCTTCCCCCCGGGCCGCAGGAGCCACAGGGCGGCACCCCCAGAGAGCCACCGGGGCCACCGTGAAAAAATTCCAGGGGGCCCAAAACCTAAACCCAACAGGAAGTCCGCCATCTTGGATTAATTGTGAGATTTTTGGTAGTTTTTGCCATTTTCAGTGGTTAACTACTCACAGGGCTAACTCCAAGAGACCTCAAGTTTGACCAGTACATATAACAGGTCATAATGATGACAACTGCTCAAAATCATCTGAATCCGTCAAAGGGCGTGGCCATGGTGATCCCCTGAACTTTGATGCTTCGCCGTGAAACATCAACTACTGTCTGCCCCCACAGTAACTTTCACCGATGTCTACGAAAATTGGTATACATATGTAGCACATTAGAATGACTTAAAAAGCCTCTAAAACCCATACTCTAAACTCAACAGGAAGTCCGCCATTTTGAATTAAATGTCAGATTTTGCCTGTTTTTTTTTTTTTCATTTTCAGTGATTTATTCCACACAGGTTGTAACTCTAAAAGACCTCAGATTTTGACAGTATATACAGCACGACGTTAGGATGAGACTTGTCAAAATCGCACACAACAGTCAAAGGGCATGGCCATAGCGGCTGACTGAACTTTGATGCTTCACCATGAAAGAGTGCTGTGTAAATCCCCTAGACATGCTGCAATCTGCCACAAACTTTACATGTTTAACCACAGTCCTGCCCTGATGACATCCATATGCCAATATCCACTCACACTGATAGCGCCACCTGCTGGCGAGCAAATTACTTGTTTTCCACTTTGGTGTACTATTGTTAGTCGATTGCCCATATTCATGTTCATTATTCTTTCATCCTCTTTATACCGGCTTCCAGTTTTAGTTTGTATTGTTTCCCATTGTGTTTCAACCTTGACAAACTGTTTCCTGGTATGTTTTTGTCCTCTTTCTATTGGCTAGCAATATGTTTCAGCCTATTTAAACTGACTCCCAGTATGTTTTAGTGTTATAATATTGGCTCCCAATACGTTTCAGTCTCTTTGCACTGGCTTCAGTATATTTTCTCTTCTGTTTTAAACATCAGTTTGAGAGTTTCTATTTCTCGAACTCTTCTCTGTGTCACATTACCTCCTTATAAAGCACACTGTAACTCTGACAAATGCTCTATTTTCGCACATACCAAACTTTGTAAAAAAAAATCTCTGAAGTTGGTCAGCTACACCTTCACTTTTGTGTCACAATCTGATGTACGCCACGCATCGACGTGCGCCACTTCCCTACGTCCGTGGGTGTGCAAGGACCCATTCAACACTGCTTGCAGTTTTAATTTTTCTTGTAATCAAGCATTAGCAGACTATCCAGCTCCTTCAGAGTGAAAGAGTTTCAATGCATCTATGACATGAGTTATGTTGTCAGAGCTATCAGGAATCAAAATGTAACAGGCCTCCCCAGTTAGGTTTCTTTGGCCAAACAAGGTGGCTAAAATATAATCAAGAGCTATGTCATGTTTCAGCAACATCAATCTGTATCTCCTCGGAGCACTTGACAAGTATTCGAAACCTCTTACGATCTCATTTGCAAAACCCTGTAGGGTGTAGGTAATATTATCCATATGATCAGCCAAGAATGTTACACCAAACCAAATAGAAATAATCCTATACCCCATTTCTCTCTTAAACGTATCCTCCAATGGTGGGACTCCAAATTAAGAAACTGTGCCAATTCTCTTTTTCTTCTACTTTCAGGAATCTCATCAGATTGGACCTCATGAGGTCCCTGTCCCTTCTGGACAAAAAATACACTATAGGGAAGTGTCAATTTTGCCAGGTAGCAACATTCAGTCCACCTATAAGGTAGAAACATGTATGCCTTATTACCACAAATCCACCAGATATCTTTAAAATTTCTTATGGTCACATTTCCTGCCGAAGTTTGCTTCTTTATACTTTAAGTTTTACTCTGTCGGTGATGCATGAAAGGTCACTTTATACATCTCATTAACAATCTGTTGATCACATCTTCCAAATTGTGTCATGTAGCTGTCACATTCTGATATTTCCATAAACATACCAGCCCCATCCTGGGTAACATTTGAATAAAAACAGGCTCTGGCCTTCAGAGATATCATTTCCATAGCATCAGGGACTGCTCTTGTGACATCTTCATGCTGATCAAGTAGATTCATATATGGTAATTGCCTCAAACAAGTACAATTACGTCAGGGTCTAAAAAAAATGCACTGATACAGCCATCCAACCGTCTTTTGCTGCTTGTTGATTATACAGTAGCCAATAAAATGCATAATTTTCGGGAGTCTGCGGTTCTGGTACCATCTCTAAAATTGAAGGCCATGTGCCTGTAGTTGGAACTCTCACCACAAACGGACAATGCATATGACAAGTCAGTCTTACAAAGTGAGTTAACTGCTGGAATCACAAATTCCTACTTGCCCACGGGTCTGCAATTTGCAGCACTGAAGTGTCACAACCATATGCCTTCCACTTAGTGTCTCACTTCTGTAGTGCATGAAAATGTTCAGTCATGTCTTCTGGTATCCATTCAAAGTCAAAAAAAAGTCATTGTCCATAGCTGCACTGTCACAGATGAATCTACACACATGGACAAAATTGTTGGTAACCCTCAGTTAATGAAAGAAAAACCCACAATGGTCACAGAAATAATTTGAATCTGACAAAAGTAATAATAAATAAGAAAGTCTATGAAAATTATACGGTGGCCGAGAGGTGCAAACCAAATTTACATAATGCAAAACACTTTTACAACCTCCAAGACAAATTTACAAGTGACAAAACACTTTTATAAGTCCAAAAACACTTTTACAAATACAAATTCCAAATTTACATAATGCAAAACACTTTTACAACCTCCGAGACAAATTTACAAGCGACAAAACACTTTTACATGTCCAAAAACACTTTTACAAGTCCGAAAACACTTTTACAAGTCCGAAAACACTTTTACAAATCCAAAAGTAACCGGAAAGGGAATGTCCCAACTCCGGTATTGAACCGGAAGTGACGACGAGGAGCAGCTAATGCACTCTGTCGGTCTGATCTGCGACATTTAAACACTCTAAAGACCGACCACACGAAAACCAAAACCGCGTCAATCGGTTCATATGTTACCCACAAAACGGGCAAAGCATCACTGTGGTAGAGATGAGATTTAATATTATTGTTTTAAATGTTATACCAAGGCTTGTTAAATGTACAAGTATACTGTGGACAGTAATTATTACAATGTTATATTGTTGTTATACGGTTTCTCCAGTAGAGGGCGCACGAGCGTAATGTTACCTACTGAATGTTACTGTTGTGAGAGAACCACAGAAGAAGCGGTACCTAAAAGATATGTGCTTGGTGGTTGTGCACGAGCTTCAGTAAAAACAACTGAACTAAACTTGAGATGTTGTGCAAAGTTATTTGGGCCACGATGCAACAATCACCCGCTCGCTTGGTTCACCATTAACAACAACGAAAAGTTGCATTAGCCGCTCCTCGTCGGCACTTCCGGTTATACCCTGGAGTTGGGACATTCCCTTTCCGGTTAAATTTGGATTTGTAAAAGTGTTTTCGGACTTGTAAAAGTGTTTTGTCGCTTGTAAATTTGTCTTGGAGGTTGTATAAGTGTTTTGTCGCTTGTAAATTTGTCTTGGAGGTTGTAAAAGTGTTTTGCATGATGTAAATTTGGATTTTGGATTTGTAAAAGTGTTTTTGGACTTGTAAAAGTGTTTTATCGCTTGTAAATTTGTCTTGGAGGTTGTAAAAGTGTTTTGCATTATGTAAATTTGGTTTGCACCTCTCCGCCACCGTAAAATTAACCAATGAAAATCAGACATTGCTTGAACCGTGGTGAAACAGAATTATTTAAAAAAATAAACTCATGAAACAGGCCTGGACAAAAATGACGGTACCTCTAGAAAAGACTGAAAATAATGTGACCATAGGGACATGTTCAATCAAGGTGTGTCCTCTAATTAGCATCACAGGTGTCTACAAACTTGCAATCAGTCAGCCTATTTATAGGGTTACAAGTAGTCACTGTGCTGTTTGGTGACATGGTGTGTACCACAATAAACATGGACCAGAGGAAGTGAAGGAGAGAGTTGTCTCGGGAGATTAGAAAGAAAATTATAGATAAGCATGTTAAAGTTAAAGGCTATAAGACCATCTCCAAGCAGCTTGATGTTCCTGTGACTGCAGTTGCACATATTATTCAGAAATTTAAGATCCATGGGACTGTAGCCAACCTCCCTGGACGTGGCCGCAGGAGGAAAATTGATGACAAATTGAAGAGATGGGTGATATGAATGGTAACAAAAGAGCCCAGAAAAACCTCTGAAGACATTAAAGGTCAACTTCAAGGTCAAGGTACATCAGTGTCAGATGGCACCATCCGTCGTTGTTTGAGCCAAAGTGGACTTCATGGGAGATGACCAAGGAGGACACCATTGATGAAAACAAATCATAAAAAAGCCAGACTGGAATTTGCCAAGCTGCATGCTGACAAGCCACAAAGCTTCTGGGAGAATGTCCTATGGACAGATGAGACAAAACTGGAACTTTTTGGCAAGGCACATCAGCTCTGTGTTCATAAACGCAAAAATGAAGCATATCAAGAAAAGAACAGTCTCTACTGTGAAACATGGAGGAGGCTCTGTTATGTTCTGGGGCTGCATTGCTGCATCTGGCGCAGGGTGTCTTGAATCTGTGCAGGGTACTATGAAATCTCATAACTATCAAGGTATTCTAGAGAGAAATGTGCTGCCCAGTGTCAGAAAGCTTGGTCTCAGTCACAGGTCATGGGTCTTGTGTAGTATCTGATGTGTTACTTATCATATGGAATCTGGGAGGTATGGTCTGTTACAATGGAATGCGTTCTCCTTTTAGAAGGGACCCTTATTAGGGTACCTATGTCCAAGATTTTGAGTGATGGGGCTCTTGGGTCTAGGAGAAAGATTGACAGGGCCCTCTGTTTGCTACTTTGGTCTTTTAGCTGAAACTATTTGTTCTGACTGCATATTTGCCCTTCTTGTTTAGAGCATATAAAAGGGACCTCCAGTTGGGGTTCGGAGAGGTTCGTTTGGCTGAATTCTCCCAGACAGTCTCTGTCTGACTGATGCTGTTCTTCCTTATAATAAACATATTATTGAGCAAGTCAGTGTCAATGGACGTTTCTTCTTAACCTGCACATCACGAACATCAGAGAAACCACGACACTTGCAACAGGAAATTGACCCAAAACACACAGCTAAAAACACCCAAGAATGGCTAACAGGAAAACACTGGACTATTCTGAAGTGGCCTTCTATGAGCCCTGATCTAAATCCTATTGAACATCTGTGGAAGGAGCTGAAACATGCCGTCTGGAGAAGGCACCCTTCAAATCTGAGACAAGTGGAGCAGTCTGCTCATGAGGAGTGGGCCAAAATACCTGCTGAGAGGTGCAGAAGTGTCATTGACAGTTACAGAAATCTTTTGACTGCGGTGATTTCCTCAAAAGGTTGTGCAACACAATATTAAGGGTACCATCATTTTTGTCCAGGCCTGTTTCAAGAGTGTATTTTTTAAAAATAATTCTGTTGAACCACGGTTCAAGCAATGTCTGATTTACATTGGTTAATTTTTATAGAATTTTTATTTATTATTACTTTTGTCAGATTCAAATTATTTCTGTGTCCATTGTGGGTTTTTCTTTCATTAACCGAGGGCTACCAACAATTTTGTCCACGTGTATATCACTCTTTTCAGCAATCAGTTCTCGAGTTTCAGATTTCTCACTGCTATTGTTCAAGCTATCCTCCAACTCTGTCATCACTGTGTCTTTACCATGATTCTAGGATCAGAGGTTTACGGGTGCTGAGCACCCAGAGGTGCCCAGCCAGGCAAGATGAATTTCATTGTTTTGTACATTTTAACACAAGTTCATTCCCACATGTGAAAGAAAAGCATAACACTTTTTGAAAAAGTCTGTGACTAAACCATCCAATCTGATAAAGGTTATTTAAATGCTGAGTCACAGCAAAGCAGAAATGCACTGGAATCATAAAAGAAACATATCGTAACCCTAAGTTCTGGGAAAAGACGACTCATTTAGATACAAACAGCTCCTCAACATACACATAAACAGCATGTATGTTTCTGGAGTTAACCAGCCCCCTATAGTGAGTCCCAAAAACACCAAACATGGACCTTGGACTTATTTTTTGACTTTTATTTGAAATGCGATGCACAGCATGTAAAACAGATTCACAGAAATTGACTTTTTCAATGTATGTATTATATGATGCAAATACATAAATAAAAATACACTTCAAAAAAGAAAAGTGCTTGAAATCTACAAAACAATAATAATAATAATAATAATAATAATAATAATAATAATAATAATAATAATAAAATTAGAAAAGAGAGGCAACCCTGCCTATAGTACAATGTATGCAATGTATGTAATGATCTTTGTGTGGACACTGCAGATTATTCCTTGTACTTTAACCTATGTCGCCTCACCTTGAGGTTGGCAAATCTGTCGATTACCTTTTGGTGTTCAACTCTCTCAAGCATCCCTTTCTCAATTGACATCACAGCCAGCTGGAGTCTGCTTTGACCCATGGTCCTCCTCAGCCAGGTATGGAGCCGACGCAAGGCACTAAAAGACCTCTCACAGCTACAGCTGCTAACTGATATTGTTAAGGCAACCTGAATAACAGCTTTCAGTGAAGGGAACATCTCATAATCCAGAAGACTGTATCTTGAATGGCACCAGCCTCACTCTTACGCTTCAAAAAGTTTTTGGCGACCATCGCTTCCTCTGACTTAAGTTCAATATGGTAATGCAGTGCCAGTGCTGACAAATGAGGCTCAGACAAGAAGTGGTTTGAGGTTGGACTGCACGCCTGAATTGCGTTAAGCAAGTCCTGATTCACACCAGAAAAATGCTTCTGAAGTTCAGAGATCATTCTGTCCAGGCAAGGAAAAAACAATTTCCTTTTGACCTCTTCTGACTCAGAAGAACCACAGACTTCACTACCTGCCCCACAAGCTGACTCAACAACAAATCCATCCATTCTCTTTGTCTTCTGCCTCTGTCCAGAAGAAAGCTCCAAGACTGCTATCTGGTTTGCCTCACATATAGCCTTTGCTCTTGCATGAAGATCTGTAGCAGTGGTATCACTGCGTTTCTGCTTCAGAGTGTCAATCACTGCATCTTTGTATGTCTGTGCTTGGGCAATATCTATGGTCTCCTTCTGTAGGTATCTGTGTAAACCTCATGTTACAGACAGTAGATCCTTGAAAACAATCAGCAAATACACTGAGGAGAATTTACTGAGTTTTGCTTTCAGTCCCACTGCCAAAGGTGTGTTGATAGTGGTGAGGCACTCAATGGCAGGGAAATTGTCAAGCACTGCAGTCACTGAACGAACCTGACATGCACAGCATGTGTTTGACAACTGCACAAGTTCACTTTGCTCCAATCCTAATTTCTTCTGAGTGTCCACAAACTTATGATGGTTCACAAGTAAAACACTGAAGAAGGAATGGACACTTTCAAACATGTTGAAGAGCTCGTTGGCTTCAGAAACAGCTCTGCATATGTGACATAGGATGAAATTCAACTAATGTGCGTAGCAATGCACATATATTGCCTCAGGGTGCTGCTATTGAAAATGGGCTTGCACACCCCCAACTGCCCCGCTCATGACAGCTGCTCCATCATAGGTCTGTGCCACACATTTCAACTGCTCAATTCCCTTCTCTTGCAACTGATTCTCAATAGCAGTGGTTATTGTTGCAGCATCAAACTGTGGCATTTCTGTCAGGGCTAGGAACCTCTCTTTAACTACATCTTCCACAGACACATACCTCACACAGAGTGCCAACTGTTCTGTCTTTCCATCTCTGGCCTCATCAGCCATAATGGCATACATCTGAGATTCTCTCATATCATTAACAATAGTTTCAGTTACCTCTGGTGAACAACATTGAATCATCTTTCTGACTGCTACAAGAGAGGTATGTGGTGTTTGATGGGGGTGTATACCTCTGCAAGAATGGATCAAACTTTCCCAACAGTGTTATGCACTCTCGGAAATTCCCTTTATTGTTGCACTCTTCTGTTTCATCATGACCTCAAAATGATATTCCTTGCTTCCCCAAGAAGCAGGTCACTACCACGATACATTCCAGGTACTCCCTTCTTTCACTAATTTCAGTGGCACTCACCGCCTCTATCTGCTCTAAAACATTGCCTTGTGACAGACTTGCTTTGTAGCTGGTTCCAGCAAACTACACTGTCCTTGTGTGACTGAGTGATTTCATGTTTTTGAAACTTGCTCAATGCCTTTTGCCAGTTACTGACTCCATAATTCACTAATGCATCATATCTGAGACTTTTACCAAATACCAGACAAGCAAAGCAGAAAGCAGCATTTTCAAGAAGAATATTCTAACCATTTAAAGCTTTTGAACCAGTTTTCTTGAAAGGCTCTTTTTTGTGTGCCAAATTGAGTGAGTGGGTAGTGGGACAGTTTTAACTGTTTAGGACCAGTAGTCTTATCCCCTAAATCAAAAGAAATATCTTGAGATCCTTTGGCTTGGTGGCTGGTATGCTGCTCTCTCTGCGTGTCTTCATCTCTTTCCCTGGTCTGCTCTCTCTGCGTCTCTTCATCTCTTTCCTTGGTCTGCTCTCTCTCATCTCCCAGAGTCTCTCCCTGTTCTTCTCCTCCTTGTATAGTGAAATTAAACAAGTAGTAAAGCATATAGATAATTAGGAAAATGTAATGAAGATGTCCTGTTTAGAATGAAATCCACTGATATCTAAGTGTGCTTCTGGAAAGCATTTAATGTGGGGAGAGCACATAACTTCCATGACATATATATATATATATATATATATATATATATATATATATATATATATATATATATATACATATATATATATATATATATATATATATATATATATATATATATATATATATATATATATATATAAATATACTGTGAATGGAATGTTTTTCTTTGTCACCTTAACAGTTGCTCTTTTGCGTGCCACTATTCTCTGTTTGTTTTCTTACCTGGTTCTTCCTGACCTTGCACTCTCTCCTCTCCTTCCCCTTTTTCATCTCTCCCTCTTTGGACTGACAATCATACACAAATAGATTGTATTCAACTAGATGAAAAATTACATAAATATGAAAAAATACCAATAAGAATACGAATAAATAACATCCTCTCTCTCTCTCTTTGTACTGTCAACCTAAAGGTAAATAACCAAACAATGCGTTTTATATCTAATAAGAGATAGCATTGATACATTGATCCAAGTTACAACATTACTCGATAGATAGACCATTTGATCTTACACTCTTAGCTGAACCTGGCTTTTTTTTTGAAAAAACAATGTTATGTCCATGATGAGGCTGTCTAAAATCAATGTCAAAAAATCACTCCGCGGCCAGACGGCAGATGAATCGTGCATGCACAAAGTCGTTGCAGATCCCGTCCTGGCTTACAGAGCGGGATGTAAATGAAAATGTTTATTCACTGTCATACTAAAATAAATCCCTGCATTTAGCCTCTAGTACAAAAACATATTTTGGGTGTTTTATATTCACTTTTTGTCTCTCCCACAATGTTATTCCTCTCTCCTACAAACGGAAAATTATGCAAATTAGGCGATGATGTCATTTAGCGCCTTGTAGCGACTTTTAGGACAGCCAATAGCTACTTTCCTTACTGAGGAGTTGGCAACACTGTGCAGCCACCCTGAGCGGACGTTTGTTGTTGAGCTTCCACTTTTCCCCAGCCAAATTTAGTTTTTCTTACTTTTACAAAAATGAAAACTGTAAATCTACCTTATAACATCCCGACAGCATTCCCAACTCCAAGACAGCTAAATCTACCACTAATAAGCTGGCTGAGGAGCAAAATACGAGGAAGAGTATGCTAACTAGCAAAGAAGCTAACCAAGAAACATGGCTTCATGTGCCGCCTGCTATCGGCTGTTATTGAGAAGATATCAACTCTGATGGACAGGAATTTTGAGGAGTTATCCACTACATTGAACAACATTGCTACTAAAGTGGAATCTAACACTGAGCGCATCACAGAAGCAGAGCACCGTATCTCAGCAGCGAAGGATAGCATTGTCAGCTGTGGCACCCAGGCTGGCCGAGATGGAAGAAAAAGTGTGCATTCTGACAGAGAAGTGTACTGATATGCAGGGACGGAGCCGCAGGGACAATATCTTAATGTACAACCTCAATGAAGACTCGAAGGTGCAACAACCAGTTTCTGTTTTTTGAGAGCTGGCTCCCAACTCTACTCAACTTGGAGACCAAGCAGGGCATTATTAAGAATGACCGAGCTGACCAGAGCCTCGGTGTAACAAGACCTGACTGGCCATGCGTTGTGATTATTAATTCAATTCACTTCAATTCAATTCAATTTTATTTACACAGCACCAATTACAAAACCCATATGCCTAATCCCCCAGAACAAGCCCTAAGGCAATAGTGGCAAGAACAAACTCCCTTTTAATGGGAAGAAACCTTGAGCAGAACCCGGCTCATTTGGAGGGGACTTATCTGCCACTGGCCAGCTGGATTGAGAGGGACAGAAGAGGTAGAGAGGTGAGGGAGGGGGAGGGAGAGGGACGGGAGAAGAGGGGGCGACAGGGAAACACATAACACACATTGGCATACATGCATGAGAAGAGTAACATAGATAATGCAAAGTACAAGCCAACCGATTCATAAGTTTATTGTTATGGTGCAAGGCTCTGGCATTAAATACACTCCATATATAGCTGGTAGTAAGATGCAAACAGTGTGTGCATGTGCATATCAAGTATAGTAAGGGCGATACAGAGTAGATTGGTGGAAACTGGCAGCTGGAAGCAGTGGGCTGGAGGAAAGACAACAGTAGCATCCCACAGTAGACATGATGGAGACTAAGCCAGGTGGTGGGACAGCAACCACAGATCAGAAGCATCCAGCTCTGTGACCAGGGACACTTGGAGAAAGGATACAGGGGGAAACAAGGTGAATACAATGCAATAATGGTATATATAGTAAATACATAGGTGATGAGAGAAGGGCTCAGTGCATCGAGAGAAGTCCCCCAGCAGCCTAGGCCTATAGCAGCATAACTAGGGTCATAACAAAGGGACGTCGAGGAAGAAGTCAGTTGTACCCCATACATGTGGACTCCAACTGACCCCCTCAGGGTCACCCGACTTAGCCCTAACTATTAGCTTGGTCAAAAAGGAAGGCTTTAAGCGTGGTCTTAAAATTAGAGAGGGTGTCCACCTCCCGAACCCAATTTGGGAGCTATTTCCACAGGAGAGGCGCCTGACAACTGAAAGCTCTGCCTACCATTCTACTTTTAGAAATTCTGGGAACTACAAGTAAGCCTGCAGTCTGAGCACAAAGAGTTCTGCTAGGATAATATCAAAGTTTATTATTAATATCTAAAAATATCTAAAATAATATGGTACTATAAGGTCTTTAAGATACGATGGAGATTGGTCATTAAGAGCTTTGTATGTTAGGAGAAGAATTTTAAATCCTATTCTAGATTTCACAGGAAGCCAATGAAGACAAGCCAGCATAGGAGAAATATGATCTCTCTTGCTAACTCCCGTCAGTACTCTTGCTGCAGCATTGATTAAGCTGCATAACTAGAGAGACAAGTCCAGGATCCTCACCGCTGCCAGGAAACAGGCTCTGTTCACTTATGAGAGTCAAATAGTCTTCATCAGAGGACTGACGGCTCCAGTCAAAGAGATGCGCTGTGCATTTAACGGTGTGTGTGAACGACTCATCAAGAGGGACGTGAGATTTTGAGAGAAAAACCTCCAGCAGTCAGCTGCTAAACTGGGTCGGGGTCGGCGCTTTGTCTTCCAACATGACAACTACGTAAAACATATGTCGCTCTTGGTGAAGATCTACCTCCAGAAGACCAAAGTGAATGCTATTGACTGGTCTGCACAAAGCCCTGACTGGAATTATATGTATACAGTGTCCATACTGTATATATATAGGTTCTGGGGTTTATGTTAAATGTTTACCTGATTAATTTAGTATAGGATTAACAGTATATTAACAGGTACTGTACATCAACTGCATGTAACAAGTGTAATGTTGGTTCGTGCTTCACAGATCAGAAAAACTGCTGCCTTCAGTTTCACATATAAGGAGTCACTAAGGAAAATGACATCCACCAATTAAGAATCCTCAGACACCAGAAATCATTATGATGTTCAAGCAAAGTCCAGAATGTAAATATGAACAAACTGTAGAGGACTGATGTAGTACAATCCCACTTTTGCAAGTTTAAAAAATGAAAAGAAAGTTGTAATAACATCATTTTCTTATAGTCTTTTATTGTGTGGAAGTGCATTCTAGCATGGATGGCTATTACAGTTTTGACTTGTTAAATTAATTTGCATTTTATTGTGCCATATTCAACAATTTCATATCAATACAATTCATTTTAAGATATATATTTTGATACTATTGATCATCAATGCCTAATCATCAGTGGACTTTCTTAAAAATAAAGTGCTAATATTTGCCTACACTAAGACTGTTGCAATTTTGCAGTTTTCACAAAATCCTGAAAAATCCCAGAAATGAAAAAGTCTCATTGTTCTCTTGATTAGATGCGTGCTAAAAAATAGTTTAAAAAACGAAATAAATGTCTAAATATCATCAATGCTTGGGTTTCAGAGGGTTAAATCTTACAGGAAGCAAAGATCACATCTAATATAAGTCAACAATCAAATAAAACTATGTGAGAAATATAATATATATATATATTATAATAATTAAACATCAGATCCAAATGAATGCATCTTTTCATGCGTATTTGATAATAATTATGTATTCACCTTCACTTGTTTTTTCCTATAGAAAGAGTTATTGGTGGGTAGGTGAAAGTTTATTTTCAGGTCTTTTGAAGAAACTGCTGAGATTTCTAGTTATGTTGTCTTTTACAGTTCTAATTAAGGTTACTTAAGCTCCATTAGATCAGTTAACTATGGTAATATCCTTTCCTTTTCTAGGATTAACTTTGAATGAACTTGAATGATGCCTTCATTTTATATGATACTGGTACATGGAAGAAATTACTCCTATCTGTATTTTATGTTTTTGTCTCATTATGACCCTGTACCGTTCTCAGAAACTTACCTTTGAATTTGGAAAAAGCTCCTGCACAACGCAACGGGACAGAATTGATTAAAAATGTAATTAGAATAAAAACTGCAAAAGCATTTGAAAATTCAACTTAATAATGGAAATAGTCTTTGTAATAGTGTTTTTGTCATATGATCAGTTCTGGTAGCAGTCTGTTATAATTGGGTTACATTTTGAACTTTTCATCATAATTTTGGCTGTTTCGACATCATTTAAATAGCTATTTTGTATGTTTAAGTGTAAATTATAGTATGCTGTATCACACTGACCAAAAATCACAAGATATGGTTAGTCTTTGGTTTTTATCTGCAATAGAATTTTACTTTGAATCTGTTTGTCAAACTTTCACTCTTCTATTGTTCCGTCCCGCTTATAGAATATCTTGTTACCATAGCAACGAACTCTCTCTCAGTCTCAAGTTTGTTATAATATTGTTCTGTGGTGTAAAGTTATTAATACAGATGATGATGTGTAGCATGTGGCGTTTCTTATTTTTTCAGAATGAGGAAAAATCCTATCAAATTCTGTCCTGTCATGTTGTTCGGACTTTTGGCTCAGGCCCCATGCATTTCATTGTGGGGCATGTCCATTAAACAAATGATAACATATATTGAGCTTTGAATCTGCAAGGGCTATCATATCAAAATGCAAACTAGAGACATATAGCAAGTTAAAAATACCACAAAGAATTGGTTACCTCGAGTAGTACCTGAAATTTTGGGTCCTGGCCCAAGGAATAAATATACAAATAAACAAAAGAACAAAAAGCACATGAACTCCAAGTCCCATAATGCCACGCGCCGCAGAGCAGACGCGCGAGATTGGGAATGGTTGATTACCTATCACGTGACTGCAGTGGTTACTCTTGAGTTTGAAGAGGCGGTGTGCTTTTTTTCTCCCCGCAGGCTACAGAAACGGTTAAAAGTGCATCGTGATATACCATCCGGCACAGCCGGCTACACGCGTGCTAAACCAACACCGTAGTACGTTTGGGGCTCACGGACACTGCCAACACACACTTCACTGTGGTTTTATCAGCTCCAGCTTGATAAGAACACTGCCAGTGTCGTAGATTTAGCCTATGTGGAGAGTAAAGGTCGCGCCGGAAGCTGATATACTGGGTAGCCAACAAGGACATACAACGGGATCACTGTGGAACACAATCGGTAGCTGTATAGAAGTCGTACCTTGGTAAGTTAACTGAAGTGCATTTTTAAGAAACAGATATTATCTGTGTGAATTCTGTATGTCTTTGCCAGTTTAACGCTTTCTTCCTTAAAAAACTTTATTTCTGTTCTGCTTATCACATAGTGATCTGGGTCATAAAAGACTGACCGGGATGTCATTGGCAACATGGGGTTGATGGTATTAAAGCGGAGCCAAACTTCAGAAAGAATTTACTCGGTTAATCCCAAGGAACAAACGAGTATGAAACCTGAACCCCTGTGTCCACGACGTGGTGTATTACTGCTGTTCATGCTGTTTATGGGGTTGAAGTTGTAGTGGACCAAATAGGAGTTTTCTTAGTTTCAACACACTTATTGGTTTTATTGCATAAAATAGTCACAGCATGAAATTATTGATAAGATGCAATTTTTGAATTTCGAGTTTGTAAACATTTTTATGTGAATGAGTCATCTGTCATGCGTTTTACGTTCATGTCTCTTGCTGAAATTATTAGTTCACTTGTTGGTTGATTAGCAGAAAATGAATTGTCAGTGGTTTTGTCAGTCAATGACTCCTAAGTTATTTATTGTAAAGGAACTCCAAATATGCTTCTTGTCTTGTGACCAGTTAAGTCTGAAGATGGCAGTTAAACCAGCTACTAAGGGACTAGGAGACTGCAGTATAAAAGATCAAAAAATGCTCATTACTAATCGCTACTACTCACACATAGTAGTGGCTTAAAACATTGCTTATGTCTTCATGTATGTCTTGGCCGTGTCCTCTTGTAAACACCTCGTCTGTTATAATTAACAAATAATTCTGTTTTCAATGAGGAATGGATAAAATCAATAATATTTAAAAAAAAAAAAAAAAAAAAAAACCCAACAAAAAACCCAAAAACTGGAAAGTCTTTAGACTTGAAACTTGGTAGACAGGAGATCCATGATGAAATTCTTGACATGACATCAAATTCTGTCAAAATAACACCACAGTGCAGCCAGTTACAACACTACTAAGCTACACCATTACTGTCAAAGGCTTTTTTCCCCCTATGCATTTTCAGATGTAGACACTCCTCTAACTGAGAGATGCACTGCAGGACAGGTTCAACAGCTGCACACACACTGTGAGACCTACAGTGACAGTGGTATTCTCACTTCATTTTCTGCAGGAGATTAGTTGGGAAAAAAGAGGGTAACTATTTCAGCAATCACCTTGTTTTCCGTATTTCTTAGGTTTTTCAGTTGTTACTCCTCCTAAATGCTAGTTGATAGAAACATGATTCCAAATCCAAAATGTAAACCCTATTTAGCAAAACTGAGCAAAGAGTTTTAGTGCAGATATGCACAACAGTTGATTGTATGATTTTCCTTTTTTTTTTTTTTTTTTAAGGATTTTTCTTGTTATATGGCAGTGTATGGGAATTTTTGATTCATGTATCTCAACAACTGTCAAAGCGTCAGTACTTCAAAATGAGTGGCCAGTGCTTCGCAAATCTCAAACTGGTAACAATTACACCAAGCGGTGAGACATGACCCTAACCCTTATCCCATTTCAGCAATTGCACATATTTGATTCCTTTCCTCGACTCCTCTCCTTGCGTCTTAGCCCCTCCCACCAGAGATTTGATCAAAGGAGGCAATTAGGAGATGCGAAGAGAGAGGGCAGCAGATACTTCACAAAATGAGATATCTCACCTTGAAGTTGTCAGTTTAAAGCAATGTCAAATAATTATGGCGTGCGGCACAGCTGCATCACCTGTCCATTGTTTTATTATAACCTACCACACATACAAACACTACAATACATACACAGGAACATTGAAACTGATTCATAAGTTTACTGTTACGGTGTAAGGCTATAGCATTAAATATACTACATATATAGCTGGTAGTAAGATGGAAACAGTGTACATATGAGCATATGAAGTATAGTAAGGGCAATACAATGTCCACTTGGAGGCAATATAGTACAACAACAAAAATTTCTCAATACAAATCACTACTACTGTGCCCACATATTAGGGGCTTGAAACACTGGTGAGCTTTTTAAACTTCAAGTTTGACAGTGCTGTCCTAGCTTGTAAATGGCTTGTTGAAGTCCAGCTTCAACATTTGCGAAGATACTGAAAACTAAAAGTCTGCTGCTGCAGTTTTGAGCAAGTTACTGGAACTGCAGGAAAGTTTCTGTAGTTGCATGCTTCAACTGCTGCAAGCAAGCTGGCACAGCTTTGCATTTTCTCCAGGAAATGTAGTCTAGTTGAGCTTTTAGCCTCTTCATTACAAAAGAAATATCTACAATATACCTACAGTCTGTTGTGTAATCACTTAATATAGGATGGCAGCAGTATAATGCCCTAAATCATATAAAACAGAAAAAAAGAACATGAAATATCTTTGAATATTTTGTTTTCAGAAATGAAAAGTAGAAGAATTATTAGAGTTCAAATCTGACGATTCTTTTTGTTTTTATAGTTTCTGGATCTGATAATAGAGAACCCTTTACATTATGTCGTGTCTTTTAAAAGATAACATAGCTTTCAGACCTGCCAGTGGGTTTTGAGGTCAAATGCCAGTAGGGAGAAAAAGATCTGAGAGAATAAAAATGGAATATTAACAACCAAAAAAAATGAAGGACAACTGGGACACTGTCACAGGTCAGCCCATTGCCCGCTAGGCTAAGACTGCCTTCAAGACAGTAGGAGGGGTGTAACACAACAAGTTCAGTTGTTAACTGTTACCCATGGTAACTCGGGTGTCAGTGTAATGTTACTATATCACCATGCTTACGTATATCCCAATGAGAAATAATGGTAATGTGGGATTGGGGAGGGGTCTCTAAATTGGAGAAATTAATTACAGTACAGGCGGGTGGATTACTTGCGTGTGCAGGAGCATTCGGTTGTCAGAAACGATGTGCGCATCACTGCTCCATTACTCTTACATTCTGTACATTCTGATTGATCATTTCTCTGTTTTGGCATAATTCATAGTTAAACTGAATTAATTAAGTTCCTGATGTTGCTCTGTGTGTAAGTGTTTGTAGTTCTTTCTCTCTCTCTGGAAACACTTATGGATCCTATCACTGTCTAATGCTACATATATGTAATAAATTACGAAGAAATAGTCTGTGTACAACTGTGTTCAGCTCTCTTTCTTTGGAGAATGACGTATGGATCCTGTTGCTGTCAGATGCTACAGATATTCAACATACGTGGGGAGAATTGTTGTTCAGCTGTTAGTGTCTGTTTTCATCACAGTAAGGTTTTATTATTATGGGCATTTAATTTTAAAGCGTAACATTTGAAATTAAAGAATAAAAAATGAAAAAGATGTGCTGTGATTTTGGCACACGCGTTTTTGGACAAATATTGCATCTAAAATATGGAAGAATCCATCTGTAAATCATTTCACACTACTTCGCTTCTTTTCAAACAATTACTGAAAAGGAAAAAATTATGCAAATCTATATACAAAATATTTTTCCATGAAGTTTCTCACTGAGTTGTTTTTATTTCTTTTTTTCCAATCGTCCTAGACCCATCATGAATTTCTTCCTGGAAACAATCCAAGTCATCCTTCTGTCCATCTGGTACAATGTGGAATCTTTCTTGCACCTCTTTGTGCCAATGAAGAAGAAGAACATAGCTGGGGAGGTGGTGCTAATCACAGGAGCAGGTAGTGGGATCGGTCGCCTCATGGCTCAGGAGTTTGCAGCTCTTGGCACAGTGCTGGTGTTGTGGGATATTAACCAGGAGGGGATGAAGGAAACAGCTAGACTGGCCAAACAAAGCGGAGCCAGCAGAGTCCACTACTATCTGTGTGATTGCAGCGACAAGAATGAAGTTTACAGAGTGGCTGACCAGGTAAGGCTGCTGAGAAAAAGCTTAAAGACTAGGTGCCCACCACACTCAAACCCACAACTATGCTCTTTGACCACATGCCAGTCTTGGCTTGCTGAAATCAGTAGCTTCCACCTGTTGACCTTGGCTTATTGTAATCCATTGTCAGCTTTCAAAAGGTAACTTTAGCCTTCATTTCTATAAGTTGCAATAACACTGAGTATATAAAATGTATTTGTAGAGACTTCGGAACACCACAACAGGTATAATGACCGCTCTCCCTGAGCCTGGTTCTGCAGGTGTTTTCTAAGCTGTAAACAGGAGTTTACTGAAAGAGATTCCAAAGAAAACTTTGGTTTTGGATTTCTCTTTTTAATACTGTATTGTCTTCACTGGGGCTGTGGCTATTATTATTTTAATAATCGAGTATTCTGTTGATTATTCTGGCGATTAAAATGGCATTGACTCCATTTTGTGGTCTGTGATTGGCATGCATGTTACAGCATGAAAAGCAGAAGTAAGCCCCTTTCAGATGTGGGACATGAAACATTACTGAAGTGACTTTTCCTTGCAGCTGCATTCACATACCCCAAACGGTGGCAGAGAGAGTCGCAATACACACCTAATATTTGTGGTTCATGCGAGGCTAGACAATATACCAAGTGATCAATAGTGCATAATAATGCAGTAACAGACTAAAACTATACTAATAACAATTGATCAAAGTGTCCAAAAAAACTAACTGTCCAGTTTATTTCTAATTTCATAAACAGTGAAACTGAATGGCTGCAATGTAACAAAAATATTTAACTGCAGCTGATAAACTGACCCTGTGTGACAGCTCACATGTTTGAGGTCAACAAAAGTACACAGTGTTTCCTGCTGTTACATCCTGATAGATCATTTCTCTGTTCTGACATATTTTATCGTTAAACTGAATTAAGTTCCTTATGTTGCTCTGTGGGTAAATGCTTGCAGCTTTTTCTTTCTCTGTGGAGAACTTGTGGATCCTACCACTGTCTAATGCTACATATATAGTGCTTAACAAACATATTAGAGCACCTGTCCTAAAAACAAGAAAACACAAATATTTTAGAAATCTGTCAAAAACTTTTTTCAATGAAAAAAAAATATAGTGTTATTTATTATACAACTAACAAACTGGATCAACTAAATAGTCCTTATTCACATGTATTAACCAAAAATCTTAATATTTTTTATAACCTCTTTTGGCCTTGATAATAGCTTGAATTCTTGCTGCCATTGTTTTTATGTACTTTTGACAGTCTCTTTTGTTATTGAGTTCCAAATAGTTTCAGCTGTTCCCAGAGACTTTGGATGAAACTTTTAAGCCATCTATTTTTGAATTCAATAAATCCCAGATCTGTTCAATAGGATTAAAGTCTGGACTTTTACTTTGCCAGTCCATCAGTTCCAGTACTCCAGATTCCTTTTTCTTGGTCCAGCAGTCTCTGCACAGCTTTGATGTATGCTTGGGGTCATTGTCTTCTTGGTAAATGAATCCACGACCAATCAGGTTCAATCCAGAAGGGATTCCATGATGCACCAAGATGTTGTGGTAGACCTTCTTGTTCATGGTGCCATCCATTTTAACTAATTTGCCCACACCGTTTCCACAAATGGAACCCCATACCATCATGGAATCCCCATCGCGTTTCACTGTGGGTCAGTGCATCTAACATCAAAACATTCTCCAGCTTTTCTACAGACATAAAAATGACGATGCTGACCGCAGAATTCAAACTTGGACTCGTCCGTCCAGAGTACCTTTTTCCAGCCAGTGTTTGTGTTCACTGGCAAATTTTAGGCATTTTTATAATGGCTTCTTAGCAGCTATTCTTCCCATTTAAGCATTATTCCTTCAGTGGTCTGCTTATGGTCATTCTGGACACTTTCTCAGATTCTGATCTTGAAGTATTAATCTCTGCCTAAAGATCAGCAGTGGTCTTCCTGAAGTGCATGACATCTGTTTCAATTAGCTTTCGTTTTCACCCTCTTCCTTGGCGTATTTTGTAAGTACCAGTCTCTGCAATCGAGGTCAAGGCATACTTGACCACATTGTGAGAACACTTTATGCCTTGCGCTGTGTTTCTAAAACCATCCAGCATCATGAAGAGCTTTAAATCGGACTTTGTCTTTCTGAGTGAGTTCCCTACGCTTCCTGATTTTGAACAGGAGTGAGGAATTTCAAACTGTACTCATCTCTCATCTTTTTAAAGAAGTTGCACTTGATGTTAATACAGTGGACATGTTCTTCACTATTCCAAACAACCATGAGCAGATCAGTCTACTTAATCTAGGAATATGTCTGTGTAGATTCTCAGTCATTCAGGTCATGCTAATCTTAGGAGATTCAATAGAAAGCACGTTAAATTCTCTTTTAGAAAAAAAGACAAGTCCAGATGCTTCCTACTGTTAAGGATCAGTAGGATTAATCTAGGAAGGGATTCAGGACTCAGGGATACAGAAATGTCTTATCCAGTGTCAACAAACAATTCCGGGAATGGCAACTTTATTAAGAGTATCTTCTACTCGATAACATTTTGAGCAAAAATATTTTTTTCTGAGTATTATCTGCCCTTTTTCTTACAGACTGGTATTATGCATGACCGACATTTTTCTTTGCTCCATGCAGGTGAAGAGAGAAGTAGGGGACGTCGACATTCTGGTAAACAACGCTGGCATTGTGACTGGAAAGAAGTTCATGGATGCTCCTGATTCCCTTATTGAGAAGACCTTGGAGGTCAACTCTATGGCTCACTTCTGGGTGAGTCAGACAACAGACATGTAGAAGTGTCAGCATCATGCAAATTTAGAGGCACATTAGATGACATTGCATTTTTCTGACAGTGAGCCTTCCAGTTGTCTCCCTATGTATCATGTCTCTTTATTTTTTGTAAAAAGTTTGTTTATGGAGTAGGGGTGTAACATTACACAAAGCTCATGCCTACTTTTGTACCTTGGTTTTGGAGTCATGATTCATTATGTTTTTGGTACAGTGAGAAGAACTGAGAAAGCAAAAGAGATGCATAAATTAACATTTTTGTCATTATATCCAAAAAAATAGAACAGCAAATATTATTGGAAGAACTCACACTATTCATTTGAAGAGTGAGTACATAGACATAAATTACCTTTTATTTATTTGTGTCTATATCTGTATATTCATGTGCAAACCTAACTGCCCCTCGGGGAAAAATAAAGTTTTTTCGGATTCTGATTCTGAAAGACTAACCCTGAACTGAATGTCACTAACCAAATGGCTACTCCCCAAATATGTAGACTAGAGTGCTCTACTGGAATTATAATTTTTTTTAGTGATTATCAATACTAATTGACTATTAAATACAGTGTTTCCCTTAGCATTCCTTTCCAGAAGCCATGCTGTTGTATGCACATCTTCGACCATGCAGCAGTGAGGAACCCCTCTAAACCCTAGAACTGACCTGTGGGTTTAAAAACATGTTTTTAAAAAAAAAAAAAAAAAAAAAAAATATATATATATATATATATATATATATATATATATATATATATATATATATATATATATATATATATATATATATATATATATATATATATATATATAAAAATCTAAGTTACTGGCAGTTTTAATTTCTTTTGAACTAATCTTGTGTCAGTTTTGTCGAGAACTAGTTAAAGAAGTCTACGTCCAAAATTTACTCTACATGTATAAAAGTTTGCCAAAAAAAAACAAAAACATTTGAAGTAACCAGCATCTGTAAACAGTAAAAAGAATTGAGCAAGTTTCAGTGGCTTAAAGTTACTTGTGGACATGTGATGGTGCAATGGTGCTTCTGCTGACGGATGATCCGGTCGGCCTGAAGATGCGGGTTAAAACAGCAATGGACAGAGTGGGGCCTTCGAGTTGCTCTTGAAGAATTTAAAAAGTACTTAGGTCAGACTCTTAGGAAGGACTTTTCGAAAGGAGACACAGACTGGTGCTTTTAGGCATGGTCTTTTAAAGAGGACTTTTTTATGTCATTAACTCAGGAGGAAGTCTGGCACATCCTCCGTTGGGGAGGCCTGATGTCCAGATGTCCCTCACAGAGTTACACTTTTAAGATATTTCCTTGGTTTCTATAATTTCAAAATAGTATAATATTGTGACCCATTATTTATATATTTGTGCTTCTGGCAGACAATCAAAACGAGACTGAATGCACTTATGTGACGTTAGACCTGTTCACTTCTAAGTTGACACATAAACAAGTACGGTAAAATAAAAGATTTTAAGAAAGCAAAGTATAAACTGATGATAAGGAGGTCATTGAAAAGTTCAGCAGTTCTCTGACATGAGTGTACATATAAAGACTGGTTAAATCCAGGATGATGGAATAATTGTCTCCTTGTCCTAAAGTGAGTTCAGTGTTCCTTGCAGCATTGTTCATGAAGTGAAATCCTTTAGATGCGATTGTCAGATTTTGATCCCCACTTCCTGCAGGGTCAGCAACCACATATGCACCCTGCTAGATTTCTCACCACCACTTACTTCAAACATAACAAAGGTTTTTCCAGACAGAAGCTCGGCTGCGCCATGGGCTCTCCATTGTCGCCCACTGTGGCCAATCTTTACATGGAGGTTTAAACCTGGCTCATTTATTGAACAACTCCTAGCCACTGGTTCGGCTATGTGGACCAACACCTGGGTGACAATCAAAGCCCAGAAGTAGAAACCTTCACAGACCATATCAGTTCGATGGACAGCAACACCAGGTTCAGTTGGGAAGATATAAAGGAGGACCAGCTGCCTTTTTTGGACTGCACTGTGCACGTTGAGGAGGTTGAAAACTTCAACATTGAAGTTTACAGGAAACCTATACACACAGACCAATATCTGTTGTTTGATTCCTACTATCCACTGGAACATAAACTGGGAGTCATCGGAAACCTAAAGCACTGGGCTGGAGAATGTTCATTCTAATACAGACTTTATTAGATTATCAATATCAGTCAATGACCATGTCACTTCATCTGTATCTACATACACAACTTTTGTATTAGTTTTTCCCCACAAGTTGGACAGGATTTGTCATTGCAACTGCACACTCTGCTACCCTTCTACATATTGTTTTTGTCCAGTGTCTGAAGTACCTATGTAGATCATCTATGATACCAAAACAAAATAGATGGATTTACAGTGTTACAAGGATGCACAACTATTTCTAATATCTGAAATTTACCTTGTGTGCTCTAAACAATTTGAACACACATTAACATTTTAGCCCTGTTATATTACTCATGTTCAGTAAGTCAGCAACAGTTTCTGGTGCCGGGAAACCAGACCAAACCGAACATACTTTCATTCCAGATTCATATAACTTTCATGATTGTTTACTATGTACCTGTATATATAGGGGAAATACTGAATACATTTAGAAAATGTCATATTAAGCTTCACAAATAATTGTTGTTCAGAATGACAGAAGTTGTATTTGAACTAACTTACTGTACAAATAATGTCTCCCTGCTTATGTTTTTGCATTTTTTTGATGCTTATTTTTTTCTCTCTTTTCTCAGACCTACAAGGCCTTCCTTCCTGCCATGATTGCCAACAATCATGGCCATCTTGTAAGCATTGCCAGCTCTGCTGGACTCATAGGAGTCAATGGATTGGCAGGTGTGTGTTTTCTTCCCCTATTCATATGATTCATGTAACATTCTAAAGTAAAATGCAAAGGATAAACACCTTTATCTTTACATGTAATTCAAGAACATTACATAGTAGAAACTCCATACTTGTATCATAATACTCCACGTGGATTAATGAATTTTGAAACACTTCTACATACATTTCCATATTAACGCGACAGACACTTGCTGTAAATAATAGATTCCCAAATAGATAAATAATTGCCCAAATAGATTCCAGATATATAGCATGCAAAGACAAGCATGTTTTCCAAAAATATTTGTCAATTAGAGCGAGAGACAGAGAGAGAGCCCAAATAGATTCCAGATATATAGTATGCAAAGACAAGCATGTTTTCCAAAAATATTTGTCAATTAGAGAGAGAGCCAGAGAGACACAGAGGGAGAGAGACACAATTTGCAGAGCTGTGTCTCGACGGTGAGGTATCAGATAAAGCTGAAGTTTTGATAAACACCACAGTCTTCCACAAGCATTCATAATGTTACACAGAAAGACCACAAAAATTCCCCTGTTAGTGTTAACAAGTGGTGCAGCTGGAACGTATTCTGCTATTGCTAAAATGTTTGCTGTGCCTCTTAGCCTGTGGTCAAAACACCACCTGGAGCAACTTAACATCGTTCTGAAGTCAGATTAACTTTGCCACTCTGTGGTAACCTAATTATATTTAATATATGTGTGTGTATTTATTCAGAAATAGTAATCCTCAATAATGAACAAACCTCGTTATGAAAGACAAATTCCCTGCTTTCACATGCTGTTAATAAATACTTTTAATGTGTTTTTTCCAAATATGGTTATTGACCTATCCCAGTTACCAATCAATGAATTATTGATCATCAGCCCTAAAAAAAGCCTTATTGGTCGATCTCCAGCTTGTAGCATCCCACAGCAGCAGGATCCATACAAGTGTCTGCAAAGTGAGAGGGTTGCACGCTGATACGCAAGTGACACAACAGCAGAAACTTCAGCAGAAACTTCAATAATCATTATTATTGTCATATGGAGACAATAATAAATCAGGATCTAACAGCAGATGATACTGTACTTTTCTTCACTTCAGACAAGGGAGCTGTCACACAAAGAATCATAGTCATTTGCAATTTATGGTTTAATCAGTTGTCACATTGGGGCTGATATTGAAGTTCCATCACAGATGTTGATATATTTTTATTTTACTATCTACTGTAAAGGTCTGTTTACTGAAGGCAAAAATGTTTTTCTGTGATATCAACTTTTGTTGCTGTGAAGATTTTTCACTGTCTTATAGCAGGATATTTGCAGTAGTAGCATTATTGTGGGTGTGGATACACTGATCAGCTACAACATTAAAACCACTGCATTATTGTGAAGGTCCCTCTCATGCTGTCAAAACCACTCTGGCACATTGGAACCACCTTAAGTGTCCACTGGTTTCTGATACCAGGAAGCAGGCACCAAATCCTTTGCGTCTTGGGGGTTGTATGGCTGGGCCACTGTGGATGAGACTGTTCCAGCACATCCCGCATATCACTTGATGGACTGTCCATTGTTGTGTGAATGACAAATATTGCACATACTGTGGCTCCCTCTGTTACAGCCTAGGGTATGTCTGGATTAAGCCATGAAATTAACAGGCAAATTGCTGTCAGTAATGTCCGATGTGAGTGTTTCTTGGAAAAAAATATATTCATGAGCTAGACTTCTTTACAGATTTCAAAGAGACCCAATACTCCAAATTTCTTATGTGTTTTTATGGAGCCAGTCAATTTTAAGGTTTTAATGGCTTTTTAAGGATTTGTGTAGTATTTTGGCTGTGACTGTACTAAAAGAAATAGCACTTGAAGACCTGAGAGTGATTCTTAATGCAGTATTTCACAAATGCATGGCTTGTCCGAAAACTTTTTTCCACCACTGTACTACTAAGTGAGATTAGTGACTTCGGAAGGTATGTTGAGCCGAAAGACAGAGTTTTCAGTATCAGGAAGGTGACTCTCTTTTAACCTGGCTAGATCTTCATGGTAGGTTATGCTGTGGAGCTAACTTGATCTGGAGCAGGCTATGTTCAGAGTTCTGGATTGAAATCAGTTTAACCAAATCGTTTACTGACAGATCTTTATGAGGGATGCAGATTCTCAGCTGAGGGAATATGTTTATTTATTACGTTATGACCGAATATTTGGATATTTAGGTCCAGCCCTACTGGCAGTTATTACAGAAAATATATAATCAGTAACATTAATTTAACTTTTATTTGGCCAAAAATTTAAGTGATGTCCTGCATTATGGGACTGTGTCAGACCTAAATGCACTTTATGAGAATATAAGGACAAAATTTAACAGCTTTAATATGTAGCTTTCAGTTAGAAATAAGCAGCTGCATTGATTGGTAAAATAAACATATTTACACTTGTTTCTACCAGGATTCCTGTCTTGCATCATTTGCAGTAGTAGTACTTTTTAACCATCATAACCTAAACAACCCGTTGACTGAAGCAGCTGCACACAATTGTTTCATTTTGTGCAAAAGGAAAGTCACATGACAAGTTAATAGCCCATTTTTATGTGAGTTTGAGGCAGAAAACCTGAGTTAACAAAGAAAGTTGATGACGAACTTTGTGATACCCATTATCTCTGACTGAGACTTTAGTTACTGTCGAGCCGATTAACACAAAGAAAGCCTGGCTATGTCAAACTTAGGGTTTCGTAGTACAGCCCTCTGGGTGAACACTTCACATTAAATCCCAGCTGCCCTGACCTGACCAGGTTGTGGAACAATCAGCCAGTCAGTGGGTGGGGCGAAGGACAAATGCTGGAGAGCATGGCCAATCATCTGATGTCAGTCAGATGGGGTCTGGATTCAATTTTATGCAACTATCTTCCCACATACAGTCCACCACAAACCACACGGCCACGAGAGGTCGTAACAATCTCCTGTTCACAAATCATTTTCTTACATCTACAACTTCTCTCCCTGCAGACTATTGTGCCAGTAAGTTTGCAGCTGTAGGTTTTGCAGAGTCAGTGGGTCTGGAGCTGCTGGCAACTGGTAAAGATGGAGTGAAGACCACCATTGTGTGCCCCTATTTTATCAACACTGGAATGTTCGATGGATGTCAAACCAAGTAGGTTGCTTTAACTTTAACTGTGTGTATTTTTATTTAATTTAGGTAACTGGTAATGACGGAAATGATAATGGCCATTTGAAGACATATACATTGAAACCTTAGATCCAAAAATTCCAAAAATGATTACACCCTTCCGACCGAATTTGCTCTACTTAGTGGATTTAGTTGATTTCCACAAGATCATGCACATATTCTTCCATGTTTCCTCCAGCAATGTGAACCCCTGAACCCCAAAACCTACTTGTGAGTTTGAAAGGCGTCTTTTCTTCTTCAAAAAACCAAAACACAAAACAAAATGACACAATTTTTAGAGGCCGACATTGTATAAAAAGAATCATCGGACTTTTAATCTTTTCGCTGTCCTTTAACTTATCATCTTTGATATGCTATTCCCTCAGAAAACATAACCAAATCAAAGCTTTAAAGCATAATATTTCGTTTTCTTGTCTTTTTTCCAAAAAAATATAAAAACTGCACATTCTCACATTATTCTAATAATTGTCATTTCAGTAATAGCAATCCTCGTCCATCTTATTATTAGTAGTATTGTTATTATTATTTACTCTCACAGCTTGTTATGAACTTGCACTCACTTGTGAAAATATTTCCTCTGGGCCAGCATATAACTTACAAGGAGCCTTCGGCAAGTCCTGCAATTTAAACCACATTAACCAACACTTTCAAGGCTTACTAACTCTGAAAGACTAGCTGTAAAAAGACTGAAAATGCAATGTAGAAGATTACATATTTCTAATCTATTGATCCATTTGAAAAGAATACCTGAACATGCAGTTGTGTAGTTACACAATATGAGACTACAATCATTTATATTCAGGACAATCATTTCTTTTTCAGAGCGGTAGTGACGAGTGCTTAATGTGTTTTTTCAGCTTAGGCATTACTCAAAAATCCATAGGCACTGCACCCATATTGGTAAGGAAGACCCTGGTAACACGTAGCAATATTTCTGTAGAGACCTGTAGGCATTAGGTCACCAATTTCTTAGCTATTAGCAATCATGTCAGTGATGCCATTAACTGTAGTGATGATTCTTGACTTCAAGTCAATGATGTTTTCGATTGCTCTGATAGCTTGAAATGACTAGCTATTATCTTGGCTTAGCTTGTGACGATTAAACAAACTGCCTAAGTTATCTCCATCATTTTTCATATCATTTTTTCATGTCTAAATTCAGTTTTCCTCGTATTTTTTGTAAAAAAAAAAAAGAAAAAAAAAGAAAAAATTAACCAATGTCAGGGAATCATACTGTTCAATAAAAATTGATGGGGGGCTGGGGGCTATCCCAGCTGACTCGGGCGAAGGCAGGGGACACCCTAGACAGGTCGCCAGTCTGTCGCAGGGCTACATACAAAGACAAACAATCACTCTCACATTCACACCTACGGGCAATTTAGAATAATCAATTAACCTCAGCATATTTTTGGACTGTGGGAGGAAGTCGGAGTACCCGGAGAAAACCCACGCATGCACAGGGAGAACATGCAAACTCCATGCAGAAAGATCCCGGGAAAGCCGGGACACGAACCAGGGATCTTCTTGCTGCAAGGCGAAAGATCTAACCACTACGCCACTGTACAGCCCCAGAATAGCAAAATAAAAGTGGTAATTAAAGTGGTAAAATATAGATAAATCAGGTTTAAATCAGACTGAAATGTATAAATAAATAGATAAATAATGTAATAAATAAAGTAATTTAAGAAATATTTAGGATTCTAGGTCAGGGGTGTCAAGCTCAATCACAGATGGGGCTGAAATTCAAAACATGCATTAGATCAGCAACAGCATTTCTGCTCAACCTGACATTTAAAAACGCTTGCTTTTGGTTTGGACGTTGCACACGTTAATCATGCAGCGTTTCAAAAACTTTCCCTCGGTAAATACCCTGGCTGATTTGGCAATCTCCTCTGCCACTATAAAACTGGCTTTCACGATAGCTTCACTTTGTGACTTTGCATTTGTGGACATTGCCTGTTGTGACAACAGACTCTTCTTCAACTCCTCTACGTTCTGTAGTTTCTGCTGCATGTCCAGGTTTTTATACTTGTCCTGATGCTTTGTCTCATAGCAGCTAGTCTGGGGCAGGGCTCCAGACTAGCTTTTTCTCTGGTGCGACCAACTTTCTCAGTTGGTCCCAGCTCCCACCTTGTCACAGGCAACGAAAAAATCCTTTTCATTTGGCCATTTCTTTTGGGGTTAGCTTAATTGTTACTGTCTGACCCTCTGTATTCATCCACTGATAACTAATTGATGTGTCACTCGAGGAGAAGGGATCAGGGGTTGGGGCTCACAGGGCTTGATTGGTGCGAAAGCTGTTGCGCTGCATTGTGGGACTTGTACTATGAGCGGAATGGAGGCCATAAAAGGGTTATCAATAATTATAAAATCATCTCGCAGGCTGGATATAATTGCATCTGGACTATAGGCCTTGAGCTTGACATGTTTGATTTAGAGAGTTTATAGGATCAACAAGATTGCTTTGAAACCAATAAACAAGGACTGGGTGTGAGTTAATGTGTTTTCATGTGCCACTTCAGTTTCAGCCACTGTTAACATCTGTTTGTTAGTCTGCTGCTGTCCAGACTACAGTTAATGGCATCACTGGCATTATTGCTAATAGCTAAGAAATTGGTGACCTAATATAGCTGATTTTCTAAAACCACTGTGCTCAATTTTTTTTATTTTTATGTTTCTGTTTTTTTTTTTTATTATTATTATTTAGCATTTATTTAACCAGGTTAGTCCCACTGAGATCAGAGGTTTTGTTTACAAGGGAAACCTGGCCAAAAGGGCAGCATAGTCACAGTAAAAACAGTAAACAACAGATAAAATGAACAACATTAAAACTTGTTCACATATAACACTTGCACACAGACGAGGTACACTGTAATGATTTCACCAGAGCTTTAAACTCATTCAATGTGACAAAGGCTTGAAGTTGAAGTTGAGATTGTAATTTATTCCAAACATTTGGTGCCGAAAACCTAAAGGATTTCTTGCCCAGTTTAGATCGTACTTTGGGGATCACAAATTGCTGAGCTTCCATGTTTCCCTGTTAAAAGAGAAGACAAATAGAAAGGAACTATACCCAGATTAGTTCTGTAAAGTTGCCAGACAATTGAACGTGGATGACATTTTGACAGAAACACAGCACACTTAGACTACAAGCATACTAATGCTGCTCCGTACCTCTAATATACTGATTCAATCACCACAGTATTGTCTGACAGACTCACCATTTACACAAGTTAAAACAACATCTATACTGTGAATGCTGCAATATTTCCGTGTAAAGTTATCACTCAAAGAGAAATTTGAAGTACCGGTACTGAGAATTCCTGATTTCACACACACATTCACATCTGTCAGTTGCCATGTAGTCAACTGTTTTGCTCCACGGTGTCACATACGTGGAGAATTTTCTTCTAGAAGGGAGCATGGACAGCAGCAGTAAAGCTGTATTTAAAGCTACAGACAATGAAACAGCATGAACATAGACCAGGGCCAAAATCAGGAATCATATACTGTTGATAAAATTACCTATAAAAAATTCCCAGTGGTGTGAGCTGAAAAGTTAAGGACGTTTTGGGGACTTAAAAAAATAAAACAGAATATTAAAGTTGAGGTTTGGAAAGAAACGTTAGACATAGATGGGGTTAACGGAAATCTTGACGCTCCAAAACCAGTAGTTGGATTTCAGTATTTGTGCTATGCTGTTTTAGTGTAGATGCTAGTTGAAAAGTATGAGAGTTAAAAAAAAATCTAATGCTGTTATACCTTGGTTTCTTATTATACAGTTAATGTTACTAAATATATGTACACTAAGTATATACCAATACTGGTAGAGTTAACATTTTGGCTATTTGGGTGACAGCTGTTCAAAATAGGCCAGAGGAAGAGATACTTCATGCGTCTTATACTTGGGAATACTTTCAAATATCCATAAATTATTCACATTCAAAGTTTAGTTATGAATTCACTACTGAAAAGTCTGTTATTGTGTGATAATTTACTAAAATGAAATACAATTCTTTAGGGCTGAAACCAAATATCCGGATATCCGAATATTCGGCCGTTATGGTGGTATCCGAATATACGGAAAGAACTGAATATTCGTTAAAGAGTGACTATTAACTGCTAACTATTCAACAAGAATGTTGTACAGACCCCCTAGGATCTGTACTACCTTTGAACTGGTCGACATCAGTCTGACAGCATCTTTGTTTTCTTCGTTCACCCATAAATACGTACACTGTTGCAGGACCATTGTGGTACGCTGGCAGATGTCCTGGGGTCAAGTTTTAAAGGTGTTTGGAGACCTGTGTCCATTTTATTTCCCTACCCTACCATCATCCATCCAACAGCCCCTGAAGCCAGCTGAACACAGCTTTATGCCGTCACCATAAATCCGGCCTGTCACTTTCACTTCTCACATCTGTACAGCCCTGCTGAGCTTCTTTTAAGTGATCACAAAACATCCCAAAAAATGACTTGTTTAAAATTGATTAAAATGTTGCTTGTCATTATGTGCCATGTAATGCCACAAATAACCTACACTTCCAAACTTACACACACCACAGGAATAACATATAATAATATCATAATACATTCACATATATTTAACCTAATCATTAATCTCAAGTCATACACACCCTAAGTTGCTTCACTGATCTTTCTCCTTGTTATTTAAATTTAAAGTGTATTTTTTTTGAATAGTGTAGACCAGTGGGCTTCCATTGATAAATGATACATTGCTGTATAATGTGATCTTTAACATCGAAATTTTTCAGATCATAGGTTGAGTATGATTAAGGTGAGATATATAAATCATAAGTCACCTAATATAGGCAGTATTATGCAATCATTACATTAATATTGGACTTTCTCAAGAGTAGTCGAGTGCTGTTTTTATTTTCTTGACTTGCCACCTTATGTCATTTTCTCAGTTGAGGCATTTGTTGCATTTCATGACATTATAAAACACAGTAGGCATCTTGCGATGGCTGTGGCTCAGTTGGTAGTGCGGGTTCTTCCAAATCATAAAGTCACAGTTTCAGTACAATCTTTATCCTGTATATGTGCAGAACTGTACAAATTGCGAATTGCGCTGCAATCATGCTTGCAGTTTCTCCAGATTTCTCCAATTTTAGTTAGTACACTAAGTTTTTTTTTCTGCCAGGAGAGACCCAATCTCTTTATTGTCAGCCACATTATTGATTCAGTAATCCAATAAATCGTACAGTGGACATCTTTCCATATATTGTTTTAACTACTGAAACTTACTGCTTACTGCAAATTTGGTTTCATTAGCAATTTAAAGAAATAATAAACACCAGTTTACTTTAATTATGATTTTAATAATATGACTCCATAGTACCCCCTTACAAAGCTTCAAAATTGCAATTGTGACATTATTCGACATCTACGACATTTTGTAGACCTTGTCTAACTTTCAGAACAGCCTTATGTCTCACAGCAAGTCAGATATTTGGATTTACTGTGCCATTTTGCTGCAGTTTTTGCAATTTGCAGCATTTTTTCTGTAACAAACTCCTCCTAGAGAATTATTCACAACAACTTCTATTTTGTCAGTGTCATTTAAAGACCTTTGTGATGCAAAGTAATCAGAATTGCAGAAGTTGTTGTAACTTGTATGCACGTCCAATTTGCCCCAAATTTCTCATGCTTGATAAAAGCTTCCAGCACACATCTGCTTTTCAATATTGAGTCATAGCACCACCTACTGGCAGCAGGTAGTTACAGGCGCTGTACTTTTCTCTGCCTAGCAGCTTAAACAGATCAACCTCAAATTTAGATGAAAATACCTTAAACACCTTTAATATATTCTGAAACTTGTGATTTTTTATTGACTGTAAGACAGTGAATTTTAATTTTTCATCATGAAAAAAGAAACGGTTGTGAGTCAATGCTACATTGTCAGATTTCCAGATTTCATTTGTTTGACAAGAGTCCTGTTCTGAAGACATGCTATACACACCATTATTAGATTACAGTCATAGTGCACCTAGCATGCAGCAGAAAGTTAAAGGCACTGTACTTTTAAAAACTGCTCATAGCAGATTAACCAAACCCTTCTAAAATTTGGTTAGCTGAGTTGTCAGATGTTGATTGTGCTAAATAGAAAGACATCTGATTTTTCATTGAACACTGTTGCCATTGCAACAGAATATTCACCATGAAACAAAAATAGGCTAGCCGTGCTTGAAAATCTCTGAACTTGACAAAGGCATCAGAAGTGGTGAAAAATTATATATTTTATGGGTCTTGGTCATGACTGTGGCAAAATGACTCCATAGTGCCCCCCACAAAATTTCAACAAAGTATTCCTGGTTGTATGCTAGACCTACATGTTTGACATTCAATGAAACATGAAAGTCAAGAGAAAAAAGCCAGTCCTAAAAATTTGTCAGTATTTACTGCCACCTCTCAAATGTAATTTTACTCAGAGCAGAGCATTGCCAATACACTTCATGACTTTCATTTCATTTCATTTATTCATTTATTTTTAAAATGGGACAATTTGTATTGATGTACATTTTCATGTAAATACGATAGATTGTAGCCATACGGCTAATTTCTGTCTCATATATATATATATATATATATATATATATATATATATATATATATATGTATATATGTATATATATATATATATGTATATGTATATGTATATGTATATATATATATATATATATATATATATATATATATATATATATATATATATATATATATATATATATATATATATATATATATATATATATATATATATAAAAATAAATAAATAAATAAATAAAACAAAAAAAACCCCAAAACAATACGATAACACTTAGTGGACATAGCAGACAAAAGCTGAGATATCGAAGCAGCTACCAACCACTAATTAATTAACATTTACACATGATTATATTGCAAATATCTCTTTGTTGCTATTGCACATATCCCTCTACATTATTGCACATTGTCATACTACACTTATCCCTCTGTCACTATAACATAAGGGTCCGCTATATATATCCCTCTGACACTGTTACATTTAATTGTATTGCACATTTCCCATTGCCACTATTGCACATAATAATATTGCACATTTCTCTTAGTCACTATTGCACATATCCCCGTCTACATAACATATAATTACCCTATACATGTCCCATCTAACACTATTGCACATATCCCATTATCACCATTGCTCATACTCCTTAAGCACTATTACACATGACTATATTGCACGAAGCCCACGTCTACACATTTAAAACAAATTACACAGAGTTGTCAGGGACGAGCCCAATCAATGGCGAACAAATTTACACAGTATTATGATCACAGATCTGATTTTCCAATAGCCATGCTTTGAGATGTTTAGTAAATGAAGTGAGGTGTGGTTGTTCACGAATGGCACTTGGTACAGTATTCCAGGTTTGTGATGCATGAAAAGAGGAAACTGACTGCCCAAGAGCACTTTTCCTAAAAGGCACAACACAATTACCTCTAGAGCCTGCCCTGGTTGATCTGCTGGAATTTTTCTTCACAAATTCTTGTAGCGGAGGGGGATCTTGGCCATGAAAAATTTTGTAAAGCAGAACAGAATCAGCGTATTTTATAATGTTATCCAAGTTTAATTGCTCGTATTTCTTAACAATATGATAATAATGATACATTTTAGTTTTAATGCTGTTGGGAAAGTTTGTTTTATGGACCCGTGACACTCAATCAGCAAACATACCTGTAACTCCATCTCATAATGAAGCCCCTTTCAGACATGCACCCCAATCCATTAATCTGATGACAATAACATGCTGGTTTCATGTCTGAATGGGCAGTCTGGTCAGGTTTCTGTAAAAGTCACGCTGGCAGTCTTTCTAGCTTGGATGTAATAACATTTCTGTGTTGTGTTCAACATGGTACAAGTCTGAATTTGAACCGTCATATACCGGACATGCACAAGTGAGGGTACTTTGAGTTGAGTGAAGTGATCTTGGAAGAATTTTTCTGTTTTTCAGCATCAGTATTTGTCCATAAATACCACAGAAAGTGCTGAATACATAACTGATATGCCCAAATCACAACACACCTTTCCTTACTAATTTTGCTTTACAATTGCAAATCTATTGGGCTACAAAATAATATGTCCAGAAAAATACAAAGCTACTGTGATTAAAAACAAAAAAACAAATCAGACATGTTAACAAACATTTAACAAACATTTTTAAAGTGATTGATGCCATTAATGAATGCAATCCAGTTTATTTTCTTTCCTTCACAACACAATTGCAAGAGCAGAAATTTGTTGCTTTCTAAAGTTTAGAACTATTCCCTCTGCGTTTTTAAAATACCTACAGCATCAGACAGCAGTATTTTCCATATGTGCATCTCAAAAAGAGAACATTACGTCCATATGCTCAAATGGAACAACAGAGTTGGAAATTTCATTAAATTCTCAAGATTATAAATTATCCTTGAGCATGGAGAGCGAATGTGTCCGGTCCAGGATCCAACAGCAAGTCACACTGTGTAGGCCGACTTGTCTTCACATCAGATAGGTCAGCTGTCACTCTCTACTTTCCAGCTCTTTCAGACAATTTTTAATTTAATGCACACCTAAAGCAATAAACAGCTAATAATGTATAATAATTAATAATTCAAGGATTCAAGAATATTTATTGTCACAGATTTTTGCATCGAAATTTTGTTGGCAATTCTAAAAAAACAAAAACAACTTAGTATAACAAACAAACTAATATTTATAATAATTTAATAGTGTTAACTACACTTTAAAATTAGAATTGCATTTGTTTGTCAAGTCACCGCTTAAATATTTTCAGGTCATCTGATTGACCTTTATCAGGAATATTTCAGATTGAAGGTAATAAAAGTTATCAAATCTAATTATGTCAATCAGTCTACAATCTGAAGTGGTGAACTCTGACATTTGGAAAAGGCTGCATGATCAGTATGTGACGCCAGAAGGAGGAACGCGAAAGGGCCTCAGCAGGGTGTGGTAATGTAGATCTGTTGGATGAGTTGTTTCAGTAACACAGAGGAAGAACTGCACTTTTGCATAGTTGCCAAAGTAAAAAATACCAAGAGTCCAAACTCATAGTTACAAAGAAAATGTCTCCGATATGACATTGAAATAGTCAACATAAGTAACCCAATACTTAAAGACAAACCTCAGTTTAAGAAAACAGTACTGACAGTTTCCCCAAAAAGCAATGTTACAGAAAGGAAAGCCATTATAAAACTAAACCCCCCCTTCAAAGTAAAACCCCAATAGTTAACAACAAAAACTGTATCCCAGTGCCTTTAATTAAAAGGGAATGTTTTGAAGTTTCATATGAATTATCATCAAACTAATCATGGATGTGTTCATCCTTAGGGATGGTGTTATGCTTCATTGTCCATGTAAGGTCAGACGCCAGATACCTTTAGAACTTACATTGAATTAATTCCTAAACATGTTAATCTAGTTGTTATCATCCCGTATGTGTAAATTTTGCAGCTATTTAACAAACTGGTAATTAAAATCAGATCAAACATGATGCTTGTACAGTTCCTGAGATAAGAAAAGTGTAAACATGAATATAAATTGTGAAATGCCATTGGACACAAGGTAGATTACTTTCTGTATAACTAAGAATACAAGCATATTCATTCAACAACAATGAAATTAAGACTTTAGAAATTTACACCAATCAGCCACAACATTATGACCACTGACAGGTGAAGTGAATAACATCGAACAACTTGTTATAATGCAGTGTTCTGCTGGGAAACCTTGAGTCCTGACATTCATGTGGATGCTTGACATGTACCTCCCACCTAAACACTGCAGGTCAAGCAACTCTCCACCCCCCTATGGCAACATCAGTCTTTGATGCCAGTTGCCACCCTCAGCAGGACAATGTACCCCAACGCACTGCAAAAACTGCTCAGGAGTAGCTTGGGGAACACGACAGAGCTAAGGTGTTTCTCGGGGGTCCCACACTTCCCAGATCCAAATCTTATTGAGCATCCGTGGGATGTGCCAGGATTAGCCTGGTCTAGGTAGGTCCCACCCTACAACCCACAGGAACCACAGAATTCACTGCCACCATCCCGGTGCCACAAGACATCTCCAGAGGTCCTGTGTCCATTCCCCACTGGGTCAGAGCAGCATAAGAGGGACCAATATTAGACAGGTGGTCATAATGTTATGCCAGATTGATGTATATACTTACAATTAAGTCTCTGTGTCTTGTATGGCAGTGATAGAGAGGAGGGTGTTTGTGTCTCGTGTGTGTGCACTCGACAAACACTTCACATGTGAGATGTTCTTCGATACTGGTGCTGATGACATGGTATCACATATTGAGTCCAGATGTTGGGATCATCACTCTGGTGATGATGAAATTGCTTAATTCTCGGATTTACAACTGTTCAGTCACAGTACAGAATGCAATCTCGTCTTCTGCAGAGATGTGGTTACCTTGGAATGAACAGTCTGTCACCATAATCAGTTCTTTTGAAAGGTCTCATTGTTCCTTACCTCTTGTCTGATGCAAATGTTCCATTTGGATGAAAGTTTTGGGTTAACAGTTTTGGTCTCCTGCCAAATTTGCAGCTGTGAGAAAGGGTCTTTGGATTTTCTTTGTTCTGCTCTGGAATGCAGCCAGCAATAAATTGTCGTTCTGCTTGATTTGCTACACAGTGGTACGATCCACAACTATCTCCAAAGTAAGATGCATTTATGCATGGAGCAACAGTAGTAACTATCCTAATTGGTTACTATCCCTGACATAGGGAAAGGACCGATCGGGATCACATCAGCTCAGAAAAGCAGGTCTCACTAGGTACTTTTCTTCACCTCAGACAAGTGAGCTGCTGCATGAAGAGTCACTGTGTGTCAACTACAAAAAAATATTTAGTTTTGACCAGTCGTCCTCAGATTGAGTCGTGAACCTTCAGTCTCACTTTTTAAAAATTAGATAAACTGGACTGTTTGTTATTTGGACACTTAGATATTCTTAATTATGCATTATATATCACTTGGTGTATTGTCTCGTGTGAATGACTAATATTATGTGCATACCGTGGCACTGTTCAGCAATGTGAGTTAAGAATCCAAGAATCAGTACAGTTTGATGTAAATTGTATGGTGTGCTAGGATCTTAAAGGTACTTTAATTGCCTGATTGACCTATGCTTGAGTCATGTTTGCTGACTGTGTTGATAAGTGGGCCCAAGTACAATGATTATGTATTCAGATTTAGATAGTATTTAGACCTCTTCCCCTTTTGCACAGATTTGCTCATCACTATAAACTCTATATGACTACCTCTTCATCAAAGGCATTTTTCCTTTTCACATTAATTGGACAAGTCTTAAGAGCTGTGCAAAAAGTTAAAATTTTTGTTTAGTATATGATTAATTATCCTAACATTCAACAGATTTTAGATAACTCACAAGAATTTTTTGTTGTATTATTGCAGACATTTAAAATTTTATTTATTTTTCAATTACAAAGTTCTACCAAGCCGCAGGTCACCTTTGAAGGGGAACAAGGAAACACAATAGACTTTGTTAGTGTTCAGTGTTGTTAGCAGTACATTTTTTTCTTAATCCTTTTTTGGTCTTCATCAGGTGGCCAACACTGCTTCCAATCCTGAATCCAGACTACGTAGCCAAGAAGATCATCCATGCTGTACTCACCGACCAGGTCTTCCTGCTGCTGCCGAAGAGCATGTACCTCATAGCTGCTCTAAAGAAGTTAGTACCAGTCTTTTTTAATTTTCTTCCTCATACTGTGCAATGATTTGACATCCAGAATGTGTTCATTCCTTCTGCTCTTTTATTTTCCTAAATTCTGTGTCAGACCTTGAAGTCAAATGTCTTTTTTTTAAATTAGAAATTGATTCTCGGCCACACACCATAATATAGATAAATTCGACAATGCTGCCAACATGTCGGACGGAGTTCAGGCTCACTACTATTGTCTAGTTACGGTATAAAATTCTAATAGCTTTAAAGAAACACAGTGAGAACAAGAACACTGGTAAATTACCTTTTTCTTCTTTTACGTTATATTGGCAAGCAACAAGTTAGAGTATGACAACCACCGATTGATAGGTATTTAATTTAAACCGTGGGACAGGATATGTTTGCAGACATGGCCAAATACTTTGCTTGGTCAGTAATAATTCTATGCATGCTTACTTTACATGAGATTTTATATAATGCTATAGAATATAATAGAATTCTATTGAATGCTTCAAATTGTCATTATACACACACAATGTACAACGAAATTAAAGATAACTCTTGTGGTGCATAGTACAGATAATACCAAAAATTAAAACAAATAAATAAAATAATTAAAAATAGTGAAATATAGATTATCATTATAATAGACAAATCTCTCTACATTGTCAGAAAACTGCATGAGTAAAAATATTAGTGTATTGATTCCAAGTCACAATACTACTTATCAGTACTGTTATATTATTTTACGGTAGACTTGAAACTACAATGGTGGTATGGGTGCATACACCATTGGGCCATGACCTTAAAACCATCTGCTAATATTGTTCAGGTTCGCTTTGTGGTATCAAAATGGCTGTTGTGGCCTGGATTTCATAAACCCTCTGTAAGTATCCTGCGGTATCGAGCAATAAGATGTTAACAGTGAAAGTTGTCCTGAAAGTTGTGAGGAGGACCTTCCATTGATCTAAGTTGTTTTTCTTGCAGTTCCATAGATGCTTAATTAGACTGAGAAATGGTGAATATGGAGACCAAATGTCTCCCCTCATTTTCCGTCAGGGACTAGAACAAATCTGTTGTAGAACTGGTTGAACTCACTGGCCTTGTCCACATCACCTACTGTTGTCTGGTTGGTCTTTATTTTTGATGCTAGTGATGATCCTCCACACCTCTCTGCTGTTATGGTGCTCCAGCTCCCTCTCCACTTTCTTTTTGTAGTCCACCTTTGCCTGCTTTAAACTTCCCTCTAGCTTGTGTTGCGCTCTTTTGAGCTTCTGACTGCACTCCCCGCCAAAAATATTGTAACAGTGAACACAATTCCTTTTTTTTTGCTGTAGACTGAAAACATTTAGGTTTGACATAAAAAGATAAATATGAGACAAGAGATCAACATTTCAGCTTTTATTTCCAGGTGTTTACATCTGGATCTGATACACAACTTAGAAGATAACATTATTTGTAACGGAACATAACATTTTTAGGTGAGCAAAGTATTGGAATAGACAGCCTTGAAATAAATTAACGTAAATAAGACTTAATGTTTAGTTGCAGATCTTTTGCTTGCAATAACTACATCCAACCTGTGACCCACCGACATCACCAAACTTTTGCATTCTTCTTTTATGATGCTTTTCCAGGCTTTCACAGCAGCCTCTTTCAGTTGTTTTTTTGTTTTGAGGAGGTTATTTTCTCCAGTCTCTTCTTAAGCTAGTAAAATAGCTCTATAGGGTTGAAATCTGGAAATTGACTTGGCCAATCTAAAACCTTTCATTTCTTGCCCCTAATGAACTCTTTTGTTGTTTTGGCAGTGTGTTTTGGGTCATAGTCTTGCTGCCTTGCTGCACGATGAAGGATCTCCCAATCTGTCTGGTTGCATCTTTCTTTAAATCGACAGACAAAATGTTTCTGTAGACTTCAGAGTTCATTTTGCGGCTGCCGTCATGTGTTCCATCATCAATGAGGATTAATGAGCTCGTCCCAGAAGAAGCCATGCCAGCCCAAATCACGACATTACCTCCACTGTTTCACAGATGAGCTTGTACGTTTGGGATCATGAGCAGATCCTTTCTTTCTTCAAACTTTAGCCTTCCCATCACTTTGGTAAAGGTTCATCTTCATCTCATCAGTCCATAAAACTTTGTCCCAGAATTTTTCAGGCTCATCTCTGTACTATTTTGAAAAAGTTGACTTGATATTCATCCCATCCATCAAATTCTATTGATGCTGGATGCTTTAAAAGTTCGTAAAATGTTGACCAATGACTGTAGTTTGTGTATTATGATACATATTTATAAACTTAGAAGAACTTTCTGGAGCATCGATACCACTCTTACTTGAAAATGTAGTGCTTTTTCCATAATTAATGAGTTGATCTATGCTGGAGTCTTCAAATCATTTTGGATCTGCTGGAAACAATTTTCATTTCATTGCCTTGGGACTTATATTTGTGGAGATATTGAACCTGTAAAGCGGCTTCCCAGATAAGACAATTTTTTGACAGTGGCATGACCAATTCACTGATCAAATTTGCAGAACATAGCTTTGGTTCCCAAATAACAAACAACTGAGCAAATTGCTAGGCAGTAGACCAACACCTTTCCTTAATTCTGTCATTGACACAGACTGACCCAATTTAACTGTGACATTTAAATACTTGTAATACACACTTTTCTGGACATTGTTCAATGTCAGACCTCAGGAACAGAAGTGGAGATTTTGACCATATTTCACATTGAGTTGGACACTGAATTGGTTACACTTACTTTTGGGGGGCTGCTTTGGGACTGTATTGATTGTACAGGTTTTCTGGGCTGCCAGGTTGAGGATGTGTGAGAAGTATCCATGTTTTATTATTTGGAACTTCTTGACGGCAACATCCTTATTCCTTATTTGCATTGTCTGCTTTCAAATGTGCTGGTCAGCTGGGGCCTTTCTATGTGGAATTTGAATGTTCTCACTGTGCCTTTGTGGGTTTTCTGTAGATATTTGGGCTTCCTCTCACAGTTCAAAAATAAGCAAGGTAGAGTAACTGGTGATTCCAAATTCACCATGACCATGAGAGTGCATGGTTGTATGTCTCTTTCTCTTTGTGTTAGCAATGTGATGGACTGGCAGGTTTTCCATGGTGGAGCCTTCCTTTTACCTGATGTCAGTTGAGATAGGCCCCATCAACTCATGTGACCCTCTGCAGGATAAGTTTGTATGGATAATGGATGAAGTTTACTCACTTCACAAAGGCTTCACTACGTACATGATAGATAGTAATATGATAGTATATAAGAGTATTTGTTTTACTCTCTTCGTAGCTGTTGCATACATATTCTCACACTCTTGTCCTGGACATGATCCTAAAGCTTGAGGAAAAAGTAATCGTAAGAAATCAACCACATTAGATAAGGTATCCTAAATGTTCATTCATCCATCCATCCATTCATTTAGACTTGAGGTTGTAAATCATCTTCATTGCTCATAGCCTGGAATACACAATATCCATAGGAGTGTGTAAATGATTTTTTGAAATAGGCCAATGTAGGATACAATTAATAATATTGTGTGTACTCCACTGTTTATATCCCTGCTAAAATTTCCAGTTACTATTCTGATATGAGAATAATGATATGTCCAAAATAATTTTAGCTTGATATTCAGTGGTGCTCACAGTGTCACAGATTTGTTTGGCCTTTTTTGTAGAGTATAGTATAATGGAGAGACAGACAGGAAATATGGGGAGAAGAGTGGGGGGAAGGACCTGCGGCAAATGGCCAGGGGTCAGACTCGAACCATGGCCACTGAGTCGGGGACTATAGCTCCTGTTCACGGGTCGCCTATTTCACCAGTTGAGCTACAGGGGCACCCACAGTGTCACTGTATTAATACAAAAGCCAATTAAATAAAGGGAAGGTGCAGGAAAAGACCTTCACATTTCCGTATTGATGTCTATGCTTGGTTTTCTGGCGGTAATGATGAAAGTTTATGAATTGAAAATTCTGAAAACTGTCTGCATACATTGGGCAGTAGTGCCATGTAACAATCTTCCTATAATAAGTGCATCTTAAGTGATCATTATGTTACTTTACCATTATACCCATCCATAAGAAACATTAGAGCCAATGACAGCCAATACAGTCTTTTGGCAACATGCATGCCAGGTTGATGTCATCCTTCAGCTCTTTACAAATGAAGGCCTGTGTGGCAAATGAGGCAGAGTGACCCATCCAAACATTTTCCATTGACCTCAGGGCTGTACTACGAAATGAGACTCGTGGGTTAGTGAGGTATGTTGATGTTGAGTTTTCAGTATCACGCAGGTGGCTCTCTTTTTTTCTGGTTAGATCTCCATGGCAACTCATGCAGTGAAGCTAACTTGGTCAGAATTATGTTTTTTTCTTCAGAGTTTCAGATTTAAATCAGCTGAAAGAATCGTCTTCCTTTCAAGAAATCGTTTCCAGACGATTCATTATGAACAATACAGATTTTCAGCTGAAGGAAAATATTGCATCTACCAATACCTTGAGCGGTTTATTACTAAAACTGCTGAATGAAACTGTGTAGTTACAGTATTACACATGCCACGTTTACATGAGACCTTTAATTCCTCTTTAATTCGGAATTAAAGTTAATTCTGCTTTAAAATCTCCTTGTAAACACTTAATTCCAAATTAAAAAGTTAATTCCGAATAAACTTAATTCCGAATAAACTACCTGGTTTATTCCGATGTTAATTCCGAGTAAACTAATTCCTGTGTACGGTCCATTCATGTATACAGTTAATTCCGCTTTAGTTAATTCAGGTCATTCTGCTCATGCTTGGCTCGTCACGTAGCGATGACGTAGCGACGTACACAGCTTGGTCGTCTGCCTCCCGTCTCCGGTATTCTATCTCTCTTCTCCTTCTCAAGTGACGCAACAGAAGTAGTACGCCATTGTCGAGTTGCTGTTTCAAAACGACAATAAAAAGCAAAGCGAAAAGCATGCTTATTAGTTGTTCCTCCATGTTGTTTGGGAAAAGAAATGCCACGGCAAATGGAGTTTGTTTTCTTCCGGTAAACAGGGATGCGTCACGTCCACTCCCTGTCCAATCAGAATCCTTTCCAATGCCCAAGCGTTAAAGCGGAATTAAGGAAGGGGATAAACGTGCGGTCCATGTAAACCTTAATTCGGAATTAATATTTCCATGTAAATGCGAAGCACAAAACTTTAATTCCGAGTGAATAAATTCTGAATTAATAATTCCGAATTAAAAAACTTCATGTAAACGTGGCCACAGTGTATGCATCGTGTCACCATGGGAACCCAAAATGTATTTAGCTGGTGCTACAGAAAAATTGTATAAATATGTTAAGTTTGATCTAGATCTGCTGCCAAGTCCATTTACATGCTGGTAATGCAACTGATAGAACACTGATTAAAGCACTGATTATTTTTTTGGTATTTATTGCAGAGAATATTGAATGAGTAACATTAATTTAATTTTGATTTGGCCACAAATTAAAGTGATTTCCTGCATTACAGGACAGTGTCAGACCTAAATACAGTTTAATACAATATCATGTTGACCTACATGAAGTTTAAAGGTTAATAACTTTGCTGTGCAGCTCTCTGTTCAAAATAAACAACTGGATTGACTGGTAAGATATATGCATTATGCACATTTAACAGTTTTTCTAGCAGCGTTCCTGTCTCGTATCATTTCCAGTCGCAGCGGTTTTTACCATCATGCATTTTTAGATTCTTCATTGTTCTCCATTAAAATAGCCTGTGGACTGAAGCAGCTGCACACGATCGGTTCAGTTTGTGCAGAAAAAGAGTCATATGACGCATTAAACGCCCACTTCTATGTGAACACACACAGAGTCTAAAGCAGAAAACCTGAATTGACAAAGAAAGTTGATGGCCACCTTCATGTGATGATCGTTTATGCTTTATTTTTTAGGTTTTTTTAGGCTTTAGTCTAGCCAACTTACACAAAGAAAGCCCGGCTATGTTGAACTGACTCTGTAGTACAGCCCTCAGGGGTCCAGATTTTTTGCCTGTTACACCGGGGTGTGTAATTATGCTTTACCCTTGATTACAATTGGTCTCATAGAGGCGTCCCTACATAAATAAATACCAATTTGCTGCTTAAGATATACAATTTTATTAGAGGTGAGTCACAAAGGTGTACTTCAGTGCTGTAGTAATCATCAGGCTGTACCTCTGTGGCAGTTAAACAGAAGCTTGTAACACAAATGGACAAATACATGAAGTTGTTTTTGTTGTAGATGGTATTTCTAACCAATAAGCAAGGATTGGGTGGGTATCTGTGTTTATATGTCACCTCTTGTGCTTCAGTGCAACCAATTCAAAGGCCCTCCTGCTGTCAATCATTGATACCGAGAGAGCTGTCTTCCTGAAGTGGGCCGGGGCAGCAACAGCTCAGCTGTATTTAAAGCTATAGACACTAAAACAGATCATTTACAACAAGTCTAAAACCAGAGGTTGTACAGTCATTGTGAAAAAAAAAAAACATCTTTGCAGTATTTTGAGCTGAAATCTTAAAAGGCACATGCTGGGGATGTGATACTTTCAATTGCTGAAAAGGGACACAATTTCTGAAGAACTTTTACACAGCTTTTAAAGTCAAACTTCGTTCATCGGTTGGTGGATCCAGTTACCCATTTTAACTTATCAACCAAGTGGAACATTCTCAGTAATTTCTCCATTACAGATTTTCAACTTGGCTTTTAAATATTTGACATTCAAATTCTCTTACTCATACTATACTTGGGTTGTTTTGATGAACTTGTGATGTTAAAGTACACACCACAGTCATCTGTAATTCATTCATCCAATTCTGGGACCATCTCTCTAATTCTTCCATTTTAAATATGGTAAAGGTGATTTTTACATTAATATTGATTGTATGTGCTGTTAATCCACAGTGTGGCAAGCTCTGTGCACTTCTGAGTGCAAAACCAGGTAATATATTAAGATTTTTTTAGTCATACCAGAAAGAAGGGGTGAAAACCTACCATTAAAATTTCTATTTTGAATGAGAAATATGGTTTTATTTTCATGAAAAACTAACAAATATATCAGTGGCAGCACACAGAAGATATCAGGTGTCTTCATTGTTTTTGGTGCAGCAAAGAAAAAAGAAACATTTTTTTATCATTTATTATTAACAAATGAAAATGGCTGTAATTATTACTATTACAGTAAAGGCACTCAACTGCTGTCTACTGTCAACAGGAAAAGACGAAACTGTGTACTCTCAAGCATGACATCAAAAAAGTCTTTTAAGACAAAATCAACGAAATCATTATTAATGAACTCTGAACCCCAAGTAGTTCCTATATGTTTTTACTCCTGTTGCATTTTTATTCTTTGTGGGTTCATTTCTGACTGCATAGAAAAAAAAAGATTTTCTGTCACGAAGAGGAACAAAAAAATTAATTTATTTTTTTTTGCATAATTGGTTACTACTGGCAGTTTGTTTTTGATAAGTTTTAAAATGAAACGAAGAAAAAAGTGATTTTGATAAAATATCCCAATATTAAGCTTTCAACAACAATCCGGCTAAAATTCTGCGGCTGACAAACTAAACTATTTATCTGCCAAACCTTTTTAGGTGGAGTTCACGATCTACATTTTTCATCTGTGGAGCACAAGTTTGTAGAAAGAAATAGATGTATGACAGTATTTACTTGGCTCACATGGCAGAATAAACCATGGAAATCTCAATTTAGACCATATGTTACGTGCAAAGGGGTTTGAAATGAAGACACATTCCATTACATCCATTGCCTGCAGATTGGAAAAAACAAAGTGACAGTTTGATGTTGGATTCATTTTTTTCTCTGCTCTCATAATGTCCCTCCATCTTCTTCAGTGTTCTACCATGGAAGCTGACCCCTCTTCTTGGTTCATACCTGGGATTGACAATCAAAGTAGACTGTCACACTAACCTCAGTCTGCACTGCAAATTACAGTAACACATATTCAACCTGAGGATGATCTGGGAGTGTGTGAGAATGTTCTACTCTACTGTAACAACATATACAGCTAGGACTGGGATGTCAATCTGATGTGTAATCGAAACAAACTGATGCTGGCTTGTTAGCAGACTACAGGCCACCTTACAGTATCCCGATTACAACCTCAAGTCTCTTTTCCTTGTTTGATGCTGTCCATGCCAGATAGAGTAACCTAAGATGCAAATTTCCAAGAACTGAAAATTCTACAAGTACAGATAAAGCAAAAATGCATAGCAGAGACATGTGCAGTCAAGCACATTACACTCTCACACCTGGCAGTGTATTTACATGTGGCGAATGATCAAACTGAACACCATACATGCAAGATACTGTAACAAAATATGTTGCCTATGAAGGAAATTTCCCTGACAATATGCAAAACCCTATTTTTGAATATGCTTTAATAGAACATTCTGACCTGTCTCAACTCTTATTTTAGTTTAATTTCCATGCATGTACAATGTCATTGTGCTCATCAAAGTACTTGCTGAGATGTGGGGAAATAGCACAACATTCCTATAATGCATTTTTGCTGGGTCAAGAAAGTTTCTATAGTTTATCAACATGATCAAAGTCTTTTTCTTTTTTTATATGATGGTAAAAATAACAGTGAGTGCACCAAAAAAATACCATTAGTAATCGTTGATTGCACAGTTTATCACTTCCTACCTGAGTACCGTCTGTCTTTGGAATTACCATTCACATGTTGGGGAAAAAATGACTTGTCCAATTTGTCCAAAATAAAAGTTCAGTCAGTTAGTCGAAGTGGAGTAGGCTGTGCATTCCAGTGCTTGTACAGGTTTTGATTGTCATCAAAAATAAAGATGCAGTTTTGCATGGTGTTTTGTCCATTACTTGAATCTTACCTTAAGTATAAGTTAAGAGTCGAGCACGTATGCATTCTACGATTATTATACCTTGTTTTTCAATTGCAATACGATTCGTGTTTTTGTCGTAAGTCAGAATTATGTCAGTTCATTTAAAAAAATTTAAAAAAGCAGTTCTCATTGGACCCCAATTAGGGTGTAGCACTTCTATCCCTGAGTCTTTTGGACTGTTGTTGTGTTGTGACTGTGCGACCAATGTAACCACATATAAATTACTGAAGAAAAGAAAAAAAAAAGCGTGTTAATGTAACCTGCAGTTCTGCCCAGTTCAGCCAAAAAGTCCCAGGATATGTTCACATACACTCGTGAAAACCGTGCATATCATAGCGGTCTGAAGTTTCCAATGACACATATAACACTTTAGTTTCAGTGATGAAATTATTGAAATCCATGGTTATCAGGTGTGCATTTTGGTTCCTTCATATATTTATTTTATGTCAAGAAATAAGACAAAATGTGCAGGGTTAAAATATACATACAACAATTTGAATTCTCAGTTTTGGTGATGTTGTTGATGTTTAGTCAAATTTTCTAAGTGGCTTGACCTCTTAAACTTGTGAGCGATTACAATTGACAACAGCGGGTGACTCCTCTCCACTAATTAGACTCACCCACGAACATTACAGTGTGTTACGCTGCCATGGGCCAAGAGGCTGCCATGCAAAAAGGAAGCTCTTTCAATAGAAGCAGCCCCTTAAAGCTCGACTGAAGTTTGCTGCTGATCATGTGGACAAATAAAAGGCCATCTGTGTAAAAGTTCTGTGGATGAATGAAACACAAATTGACCTATTTGCTCACAGTGATCAGAAATATGTTTGGAGGAGAAAAGCCTGAATCTTTTAACCCCAAAAACACCATACCTATCCTTAAGCATGGTAGGGGTATTGTGCTCTTGGGGTGTTTTGTTGCCTGAGGAACTGGTGCTTTATACAAAGTAAATAAAATAATGAATTAAGATCACCTTCATATTCTTAAGCAAAAGCTAAAATAATCAGCCAGATGACGACTCAGTGCTCTCTTTTATAGTGCCAAATTTTAATTTTAGCCATGTGAATCCCACCTACATCCACAGGTCTACAATGTAATAAAGTCATTACGAGTGAATTTCTCCACTCAAATAATACACCAGAGGACATGGCCAGGTGACCAGGCTCTCCTTGGATTGTTATTGGCCCAAGCAGGTACCGAAGACAGAGGTGGCATAGAAAGCAGAAGTGAGGATGCTGGTCTGGTCTGGTACACTTGCAAGTCTAAGGACAGAGGGACAAAAACTACTGCTACCCAGCATCTTTCTCACATACAGCAGATCCACTACAAGTCTCTATGAACAAACTCATACTCTGTTGCATTCTGCTTACAACAGAGACTTGACTACACCCACTCATTTCCAGTTTTGCCATAGAAATAACAAAACACACAGCATTTCGCTAGGACACAGACATGGATATGGTAAAATAAATGGAAGAGGACTGTGCATTTATATTCAAAACAACTGGTGCACTAATGCCAAAATCATAGACGGCCACTGTTCTCATAGTTTTGAGTACCTGAAAGGTACAAGCAGGCTCGTTTACCTTTCACATGAGTTTACTGTTATCGTCAGAGCTGATTACATTTCACCGAATGCTAATACTAACATAGCCCTAGAATACTTACGCAGAGTGCCATAACTTCTCACCAGAGCACATATCCAGAGGCAGTTCATATCAAAGCTCAGATTTTAACCATGCAAATTTAGGCTGAGAACTGCCAGATTTAAGAAAGTCTTCCCCAAATTTTAACAACACATCGGTTGTTCCACTAGAGGGGAAATACACTCAATAAAGCTTATTCCTATATGAAGAAAGGCTGTAAATCAACACCTCTTCCACACTTAGGCCAGTCAGATCAGTTTACCATACTATTAACCCAAGCATACACCCTCCTCAGAAAAATGCTCAATCCACCATAAGAACTGAATAAACACAGCCTGAGAGAGCTTCCTGGCACCTACAGGACTGTTTTGAAAGGACTAAGTGGGACATCTTTGAGAATCAGGACTTACAGGAATATACATCAACTGCGCTGTACTACATACAGAACTGTGTTGACGATGTCACTGTCAACAAACACATCTGGGTGTACCCCAGTCAGAAGTCCTGGATAACAAAGGAAGTCAAATCCCTTCTCAAGGAATGTAATACTGCCTTCAGGTCTGGTAACAGGGCTCTATACAACGTTGCAAGAGTCAGCTTGAAGAGGGGCATCGGGAATGCTAAAGCCGCCTACAGGAGGAAGATTTATGACTACTTTAAGAACAACGACCACCGGCGGGTGAGGCAGGGCATCCAGCACCTCACCAACTACAAGACGAGCAACCTCGTGACTCTCTATCTGCATAGGAGCTTAACTGCTTCTTTGCCCGCTTTGGGATGAAAACAGCAAGCACAGACACCACACATTCACTAACCTCAAAGGAGGCTCAGTTTCACTATGCAGAGGCATGAGTTGAGATGTGTGCTGAGAGCAGTGAAGCTGCTGGCCTTAATGGTATGGCAGGAAGAGTATTAACAAAATGTGCAGATCAGCTTACTATGGTATTCACTTAAGGCTAACCTGTCCTTGTCCACATCTATCATCCCATCCGACCTGAAGTCTTCAACTATTATTCCACTGTCAAAAAACTCTGTCATCAGCGGGCTGAACGACTACCGTCTGGTAGCTCTCACACCGGTCATTATAAAATGCTTTCAGAGGCTGGTCCTACAGCTCATCAAGGTTTGACAGACCCGTGTAGACCCACTGTAAACCCACAGGCATATGCATTTGAACTGCTACAATGTGAAAACCACATGAAGTGTGCATATACGTGCTTTTTAGTAGTTTTGTGTCAATACATATTTGAATGTTCACCAACAATTGAAAAATTATTTATATTCATCAATGCTACTCCAAAAAAAACTCAATCCAGGTGGATTCAGTGACTGAACTATCTACATAATATAATCTGTAACATACATAAATAAGATAGAGTAACGGTAAACACAGAATGGAGGATTTTTATCTCAAAACAATTTCAAAGGGCGCCCGTATAGCTCAACGCGCTAAGTGGGCGACCCATGTACAGGGGCTGGCCCCCAACACAGCGGCCAGGGTTCGACTCCTGCTCGTGGCCCTTTGCTGCATGTCTTCCCCCAACTCTTCTCCCCTGTCTCTCTCTCACTGCACCTATGGAAAAAAGGCCAAAAAAATAACTTTAACAAAAAAAAAACTATTTCAAATTGCCAAAAAAAACACACAAAACAAAAAATATATATTATATCAAAAGAACATTCTGCAGGATTTTTGACGTAATGGAAATCCATATAACTATGAACTCGGAATACTTTTTTCATTCTTTGAATGCAAATGAACACTGAATGATTTAATTAATAACTTTAACCTATTGCGGAACCTGTCATTTATTGCCATTTCTGTTCTGCTTCTCCTCAGTGACAAATGATAGATCTTTGGCTGGTTTTGCCACATCTTTGGCCTTGGCCAGGGTGATGACAGCCTCACTTTGTAGCTGCTGTAGTGTTGCTCGTATGATGTCAACTGACATCTTTTGATCATTCCTGCCACAATGTCCTTCCTGAAATTGTAGTGCTTTTCTACCTTCATTGGATTCACCACCAACTGCTGAGCAGCTGTGGAGTAGTGGTGTTTGTGCTGCTCCTCATGTTCCTGTTTTAGCTGTCTCCTTATTCACACTAGTGCTGTGGTCCAGTGCAGCAACACGTAGATGAGCCTCCAAACTTTCCCTTCAAAATTTGCTTGCTTTGTGGCATATTTTGTGTACAGTCCGTAAAGCCTCTCAAGCTGTCTTGCGTGAATGCCCAGTGTGGTTTTCTCTATTTTCTTCAGGAGCTGTTTGTCAAGCGCTATCTTCTGCAGGTGGTGAAAGGCCACATAGTGAGGGAGGAACCTTTGTAGCTGATTCTTTTCTTCAGGAGTGTAGGGAGGGTGCTCACACGTGGTTATGAACTCGCCAGACACCCAGAGGTGCACATTGGGAATGTGGTGCCAGACTGAGATCCACTTTTCTTTTAACTTTGTCACATTTCCCTCACATGTTGTGACATAGGACTAAAGGTGATTGGTGAACATTATGATCCTTTCAAACAACTCCTCATTTGTGGGACTGCAGCAGATCCCTGCTCCAGCCCTTGTTCCTCTCTTTCCTTCTCCCTCCTTGTCCCTCCTCCTTCCTGTGTCATCTGTCTCTCCCTGTTCACTCGCCCTCTTGCTCTCCCAGCTTCACCTGCCTGCACTCTGCCACCTGCTGATTAATGCAATGAGTGTCAGCTGCAGTAATCCGCTCACTGAGGACACCTGCCCACTACCTCACCTCCAGCTATTTAAACTCAGTTCATTCAGTCACTCCTCGCCGAACCATAGACTCAGATCCCTTCATTGGATTCTCTTCTGTTTCCCCACACTTGGACTCAGTTCTTTCCCTGTGTTCTTGCCTCTCCCAGCTTTGTCTACCATCAGTTCAGTCTCAGTTTTCATCTGTTTCTGGACTCCCCTACCCTGCTTGCCAAGTCAGATTTAGTTTCCCCATTTGTGAGTATTCCCTGTTTTGTTAGTATATCTTTAATGTATTCAGATTGTTTTCCGTTGTTCTCATCCTGTTAAGTTTATTTTCGTACTTAGTAGGTTTAGTAATTTCTTCTTGTTTCTAGTTAGCTCACTTTGCCTGAGTACAGTCCTTCCCCTTGTCAGTTACCCTCGCTTGTGTCTGTAATTTCCCTTTAATGATTTTTTTTTTGTTGTTTTCCCCTAAGCTCAGTTTTACCTTATCTGCATTGGTTTAGTTCTTGTTTGTGTAATAAAACCCACTTTCCCTAATTCCCTCATGTCTGCCATTTTCTGTGCCTGCACTTGGGTTCTCTGATTGAAACATGGCTTTTTGAACTGATGGGTGGCAGTTGGTTGCCAAAACGGATATGGCCACATTAAACTGTTATGACTTGAAAAGGCACCTCTCTAAGCTGTCCTCCTCAAGCCAATAACCATTCTTTACCTCTGTCCCATTTACAGTTTCCTGTGCAACCCCTAGTTTTGAGTTGATGCCCATTAGTGAGTTTGTCCCATAGGAAGCACTGTGACCTGGGCTGTCAGTCTACAACTCGACTGTCATTTACACGTTTATCTAATGCGACGTACATCTGAGAGTAGATGGAACAAAATCAAGGATCTAGTCAGGAGAAAATAACATGGGTAAGTGCCATAAAACAAGCTCAAGTGTGACAAGACCTTGGTGCTTACAGGAAGTGCGGGAAGAGTCGAGTCTAGCTTCACCACCTTGTGGTTGTGTTAGGTGGCTTTTTTTTTTTTTTTTGCCCTATCTAATATTTGGACATTGACACAATTTTTTAGGTTTTAGGCTCTGGACAGCACCACAATGGATTTTTAATGAAACGAGTAAGATGTGCTTTGTAGGAATTACAATGCATTTTTATGTACTCTCCACCTTTTTAAGGGACCAAAGGTAATTGGACAATTGGCTGCTCGGCTGTTCCATGGCCACGTGTGTTATTCCCTTATTTTGTTTGCAAGGAACCGATGAAAGGTCTAGAGTTCATTTCAAGTGTGGTATTTGCATTTGAAATCCAGTGAAGTCAACTCTCAATCTGATATCCAAAGAGCTGTCACTACTAGTGAAGCAAGCCAAAAATCTACACAAAACCAATAGATGGCAGAAACATTCGGTGTGGCTAAATCAACTGTTTGGTACATTCCTAAAAAGAATCCACCAGTGAGCTTGCCAATGCCAGAGACCACGAAAAACAAGTGTGGTGGATGACAGAAGAATCCTTTCCCTGGTCAAGAAAAACCCCTTCGTAACAATTGGCCAGATCAAGAACACTCTCAAGGAGGTGGGTGTATCTGTGTCAAAGTCAACAATTAAGAGAAGACTTCCCCAGAATGAATACAGTGGGTTCACCACAAGGTGTAAACCACTAATGAGCCTCAAAAACAGGAAGACCAGATTAGAGTTTGCCAAAAAAAAAAACACCTAAAAAAGCCTGTGCAGTTCTGGAACAACATCCTGTGGAAAGATGAGACAAAGGTGAACTTCCCAGAATGATGAGAAGAGTATGAAGAAGGGAAGGAACTGCTCAAGATCCAAAGCATACCACCTCATCAGTGAAACATGATGGTGGTAATGGCGTGGGCATGTTGGGCTGCCAATGGAACCGGTTCTCTTATATTTGCTAGAGATGTGACTGCTGACAATAGCAGCAAGATGAATTCTGAAGTGTTTCAGGCAACATCATCTGCTCATATTCAGCCAAATGCTTCAGAACTCATTGGAGAGTGCTTCACGGTGCAGATGGACACAGACCCGAAGCATACTGCGAAAGCAACCAAAGGCAAAGAAGTGGAATGTTCTACAATGCCCTTGTCAGTCACCTGAACTGAATCCAATTAAGCACGCATTTCACTTGCTGAAGACAAAACTGAAGGGAAAATGCCCCAAGAACAAGCAGGAACTGAAGATGGCAACAGTAGAGGCCTGGCAGAGCATCAACAGGGATGAAACCCAGTGTCTGGTGATGTCTATGGGTTCCAGACTTCAGGCCGTCATTGACTGCAAAGGATTTGTAACCATATTTTAAAAGTAACAATTTGACTTATGATTATGTTAGTTTGTCCAATTACTTTTGGTCCCTTAAAACGTTGGAGGGCACATACATGTGTTGTAATTCCTATGCTGTTCACCTGATTTGGATGTAAATACCTTCAAATTAAAGCTGAAAGTCTGCACTCAAAACTCTTCTTGATTGTTTAATTTCAAATCCATTGTGGTAGGGCTGGGCGATAAATCGATTTTATCGATTAATTCGACTTTGTATTTAATGGCGATTTGTTTTAATGAAAATCGATTTTCTCATCAACATCCGCCACCAACGCCTTCCCGCTGGGCTCCCGTAGTTCAGAGTGCAACAAACATTTGCCACAACCATTCCAATAGCACACATGAAACAGCTTCAAACAATTCTGTGGGCAAAACTTTTGGTCATCACTGATGCTTCCCTGATCACTCAACTGCAACTCATCATCGATCTCTCTTCCATGAAGCTTTCTTCCTCAGACTGTTCACAGTCCTCACTGTTAAGGTTTATGTCTTAAGATAGTGTGATAGCTGGGGATGGACCTTCCATAGGTGTACATTATGAATGGTCTTTGGATATTTGTTGGTAAGTATGTTATCTGTCAAAGATCCTGTGCAACTTTACTGCTTACTGCATCCCTTTTCTGTACTCTGTTCAAATTCATCAGTCTGGGTGCTGATACAGGTGTGAACGCTGCCTGTCTCCTGCTGCCTCTTTACTAATGCCAGCCTCTGAGAATTTACTGCTGGCCATCAATTGCATGCACATCTGCCTAACCTGCAGACACAAAACTGCTGTTTTTAGGTAGCAGAATGATGTTGACAAACTTTGCACTTACAATCTGACAATTGGTTTAAAACCTAATAAAGTACCTGAACACTTTCTGTTTGGTTTTTATTCTTACAGTTATTACTTTTGTTTTACTGTCAAAAGATTTGATAATATAATGAAATTTCCATCACACTTTACTGCATAAGCAATCTCCACCTGACTTACACAAAAGTGCAAGTCAGGTGGACATTGCTCATGCATGTTTTGCAGCATTAACATGATTGAATTGGTTATACTCAGCAAAAAATGCATCATAGTTATGTCTCTGTTCTATTTGTTCTATTTAGTAGTCTAGGTAATATTGATATATGTGAGTAGCTCCTGTTGAAACTAACCCTGAAAAGAACCCAGGCACAGACACAGAGAACGGGCAGACAGCCAGATTATACAAAAAATTACTTTATTTCAAAACCAACGTCCATTCAAAAAAAGGCAAGTTGCAGGACTAAACTAAACGGGAAACTTACAGAATGGAAAATCAAGCTTGGGGGAAAAAATAAACCAAACCTAATACAAAAATATAAGCCAATCTACAAAACCCTACAAAAACTCTAACTAAAATGATCATCTACAAAAACTACAGCAGAAATAAACTGAACTAGGCTAGCAAAACGGGATACTCACAAAAGGGGAAAACTAAACTGAAGGGGTGCAGGCAGGCTCAGGGAATCCGGGAGCCAGAGCAGAGCTGGTGTCAGGCACGGTAGGTTAGGGCCGGCGAGTGTGTTGCCGAAGCAGGGCCAGAGAAATGCTGGAGCGGGACCAATAGCAGGCAGGTCAGGGTCTGAATGGCAAGGGTTTCGCCGATGCGGGTCAGTCAAGAAGCAGCGGCTCGGGGACCAGCAGGAATCCAGAGAATGACTGTCTATGGTCTGGCAGAGAGTGAATGCATGAATTGGGCTTTTATTGCAAGAGGTGTGATTGAGAGCAGGTAAGCTGTCTCCAATCTTTGCAATCAGCGGGGAACAGAGAGAGCAGGTCTGACAGGAGAGGGAGAGAGAGGGTGAGAGAAAGAGAGGAGAGACAGAGAGGCACAGAGAAAGGGAGAGAGGATGAGAGGGAAGAAAAGTGGGGGAGAAAGGCAGGGGCTGGAGCGGGGATCATGACAGTGTCCTGTAAAAGGCAAATGCTAGACTATTTGGAAATACTGAAAAATTGCTGCAGGCAGCACAGTCACATTAATACTGCAGGTTAATATATTTGATTTATTAGTGTAGTGTTGTGACTCAGTCCGCCTGCTAAAGGCCAGGATGATCAGACAGCTTCGTTCAACATGTAGTCAAATATCAATTCTGGATCAAACTTGAAGTCTTCAAAAAGTTTTCAAGAAAGAGTCTTCAAGCAGTCTTGAGAGTCTGATGTGAGTAATGTTTATTCAATACAGTGGTTGTAAGAACCAACATGAGCAAAATCTCGAGATTTTAACTGCCGAAACAAAGCATTGCATCAACTTTTATATCGATGCAAATTCCTTCTAAACACACCCCTTCCGCCCTGGAAAGCCACAACCCATCGTCTCAAGACCCAATTAGGATGCCCATGAAGTAATCGTATCCAAAATTGGACCCCCTCCTCTCTTTTATTTCTGCTAGGTTGGCATTATTTCTGCTTAGCTCAGCGTGCCCTGAGTTTCAACTCATGAGCGTCGACGTAGAGAGGACATGAACTTCCTGTCTCATGCCATGGGCACCCACGGGCTTCCATAGGGTTTTGTTGGGTTGCCGCTTTCCACAGGATTATTTAGTGCACTCATAACTTCAGTTGATCTGCTGGGTCTCCCCATCTTATCTTTGTTAGCTCTTAAATTTGATTCACACATTCCACTTTGTCTAATTTTATATTTTGTTCAATTTTAAACCACAACAGTAGTAGACATGTTGGTCATGAATGAAACCTGTGCAAGTTGAGCAGGTGGACTTACAACAGGGAATCAATAATGCTTAATTTTTTGAGACAATTGAGTTGGTAAAAACAATTTAAAAAGAACATGAACAAGTCAGGCCTCCACTGGTTTCCTGGACAGAATGTCAGCATCTTTAGTTGAAACAATTAGATTTTATTCAATAACTACATTATTGTGCCTTATATTGGTCCTTGATGACTATAGCTGTTTTTTGTTGTTTTAATTCACTGCTTGATGTTAGGATTTTTGGCAGTCTGGCCGTTCTTTGAGTTTACAATATTTTGATGACCTGGTGTTCAGAATGTTCATAGTTTATTTATTTTTTTTATTTATGACAGTCCTTTTGGCTGCTATATTGTATAGCCAAGCTCTCATCAGATAACTCTGATGCTGCAAATATATGATGGAAATCTTTAGACTGTGGGAGCAGTGCATGGAGCAGACAATGGGTGCTCAGAGTGAAACGTGTTTAGTGAGAGACATTCAGACAGGCATTGTGTTAAACTTGATTGCTGTATCAAACAACTACATGTCTGTGACAGATGTCAGTGAATACCGCTCTTTTAAGTATGGACATTGTTAATGTCTTAGTACCTGCTGACTTCTGTGGGTTGTTCCCTGCCTGTCTCTCCCTTGCCTGACTGGGGTGTTCTAGTGCTATTTCCTTGAGACAGATTTATGCCACTGTACTGCTGTTTTCAGAGTATGTTGTACGATCAGTAGATTAGCATTATAGGCGGTGAAGTTGAGCACCAGTGGGACGTCAGACTTTCTAGTACTGTTGGTCTAGTGCACAACTAGCTTGCTGGACTCGATGGCTTTCTCTGCAATGCAGTCATCTTCCAAAAAGTGTTCACTACGAACTCATCAGAGCCAATCGGAGGTCTCTTTCTCTTGGGAAAAGTTCCGAAATCTGGTACAAGTGGCATGGAGTGACCCCACTACAAACTGAAAAATCCCACATTCTGCTTTGAAAGAGGCGAGCACCGCAATTAGACAACTGTGTAGGCAGTTTTCGTAAAAAAACTAAATGAAAATTGATGCAATTTTCTGGACGTTTTCATAGCTTGATCAGTGTGTGGTGATTCACTGACAAGTGCGTGGACTTTTTAAAATTTTCACTTTTAAGAGTGTTTCCCTTTATTTTTCCTCTCTAACTGCCCTTCATCTGTTCGTATCATTATCTTTATGCACATTTTGTGTGTCTGCTGATTATCTGCTGTTATCAATTTTAGGTCCAAGTTCATTTGTTTATACAACCTTTTATCATGGACATAGACTTTAACGAGAGGAAATAAACTAAGAAAAGAGACAAAAACAGGAGATAAAAAGCACCATACCGAGATCAAATGGACGACATACCGACAGGACAAATTATAGTAACAGACCAGAAACTCCCTGTATAAGATAAATTATCTCATGCATAAATTATGTGAAATGTTTTAAGTAAAAGAGAGGACTCTAATGCTGACTGACACAGTGGGTGCTGAGCAGATCACAACAGTTCTGTTATTCTAATGTGATTGAGACAATCGGGGACAGTTTATGGGACTTGAAACAATATCTCGATTTGACATTGAACTTTGACTGGTGCCAGTGGTTGTAAATGTAACAGCTGCATCTATTACCGGTGTGAATAAGAGGTTCAGCATTTGCCTGTATTCACAGATTCCAATAAATATGTTTCTTTATCAACAATAACATTCTGGTTTCTTGCTTTCCACAAGATCTCTACATTCTATACCTTTGTTAAAGTAGCTTAGTGTTTTAAAAATCTCAAAAAGTGAAAACACCTTTTGGTGATACAGCAGTTACAGCCACTTGATCTCACCATCATTCTATTTAATCTTGATTTCATTTTTTTTTTAAACAAAACACTGAGCTCAAAGTAGTTTTCTGGCAGTTTTATATATTTTTTTGCTCCTGTCATACTTATTTTTTTCTGCAATATCAAGTCCTGCACCTCTGTGAACACTTAGACATATCTTATGTGCAATGTGGCACAGTGATGAAGCCATTAATCATGATATAGAAAATAAAAAAAGTGAAATTTCCTTCATTATTTATTTTACAAAAAATGTGCTCAAAGGTATTACCAATACTGGAGGAAATGGCAGCTCTACATACTATAGTATTACTCTTATTCTTTTCAATTTTGTAACCTCTAAAGACTGCATTTTTCTCACGACTGCATATTCACTTCAGAAAGATTTTAATGTGATAAATTTATCTTACAATAACTTACCAAAAGATAGCATACTCTATACTATATATATATATATATATATATATATATATATATATATATATATATATATATATATACTACTGACAAAAGTATTGGGACACCCCTCCAAATAATTGAATTCAGGTATTCCAATCACTCCCATGGCCACAGGTGTATAAAATCAAGCACCTAGGCATGCAGACTACTTCTACAAACATTTGTGAAAGAATGGGTCGCTCTCAGGAGCTCAGTGAATTCAAGCATGGTACTGTGATAGGTTGCCACCTGTGCAATAATTCCATCCATCCATCCATCCATCTTCTACCGCTGGTCCGGTGGTTCCAATATTGTTCATCGTCATTGGGGTCTTCTGGGCTGCTGTTTGTCTGGTCCCTCACCCAGGACCTGTTTGTCATGGGAGACCCTACCAGGGGCATAAAGCCCCGGACAACATAGCTCCTGGGATCATTGGGACACGCAAACCCCTCCACCACGATAAGGTCGCAGCCCAGGGAGGGGGTGCAATAATTCCATTTGTGAAATTTCCTCAATACTAAATACTCCACAGTCAACTGTTAGTGGTATTATGACAAAGTGGAAGCAATTGGGAACAACAGCAACTCAGCCACAAAGTGGTAGGCCATGTAAAATCACAGTGGGGTCAGCGGATGCTGAGGTGCACAGTGCACACAAATCGCCAACTTTCTGCAAAATCAACAGCTACAAACCTCCAAGCTTCATGTGGCCTACAGATTAGCTCAAGAACAGTGCATAGGGAGCCTCATGGAATGGGTTTCCATAGCTGAGCAGCTGCATCCAAGCCTTTTATCACCAAGTGCAATGCAAAGCATGGGATGCAGTGGTGTAAAGCAGCCACCACTGGACTCTAGAGCAATGGAAATACACTATACTGCCAAAAGTATTCGCTCACCCATCCAAATAATCAGAATCAGGTGTTTCAACCACTTCCATGGCCACAGATGTATAAAAATCAAGCACCTAGGCATGTGCAGACTGCTTTTACAAACATTTGTGAAAGAATGGGTCGCTCTCAGGAACTCAGTGAATTCCAGCGTGGAACTGTGATAGGATGCCACCTGTGCAACAAATCCAGTCGTGACATTTCCTCGCTCCTAAATATTCCACAGTCAACTGTCAGCTGTATTATAAGAAAGTGGAAGTGTGTGGGAATGACAGCAATTCAGCCACGAAGTGGTAGGCCACGTAAACTGACGGAGCGGGGTCAGCGGATGCTGAGGCGCATAGTGCGAAGAGGTCGCCAACTTTCTGCAGAGTCAATCGCTACAGACCTTCAAACTTCATGTGGCCTTCAGATTAGCTCAAGAACAGTGCGCAGAGAGCTTGATGGAATGGGTTTCCATGGCCGAGCAGCAGCATCTAAGCCATACATCACCAAGTGCAATGCAAAGCGTCTGATGCAGTGGTGTAAAGCACGCCGCCACTGGACTCTAGAGCAGTGGAGACATGTTCTCTGGAGTGACGAATCGCACTTCTCCATCTGGCAATCTGATGGACGAGTCTGGGTTTGGCAGTTGCCAGGAGAACCATACTTGTCAGACTGCATTGTGCCAAGTGTAAAGTTTGGTGGAGGGAGGATTATGGTGTGGGGTTGCTTTTCAGGAGCTGGGCCCCTTAGTTCCAGTGAAAGGAACTCTGAATGCTTCAGAATACCAAGACATTTTGGACAATTCCATGCTCCCAACTTTGTGGGAACAGTTTGGAGCTGGCCCCTTCCTCTTCCAACATGACTGTGCACCAGTGCACAAAGCAAGGTCCATAAAGACATGGATGACAGAGTCTGGTGTGGATGAACTTGACTGGACTGCACAGAGTCCTGGCCTCAACCTGATGGAACACCTTTGGGATGAATTAGAGGGAGACTGAGAGCCAAGCCTTCTCGTCCAACATCAGTGTGTGACCTCACAAATGCGCTTCTGGAAGAATAGTCAAAAATTCCCATAAACACACTCCTAAACCTTGTGGACAGCCTTCCCAGAAGAGTTGAAGCTGTTATAGCTGCAAAGGATGGACCAACGTCATATTGAACCCTATGGATTAGGAATGGGATGTCACTTATGTTCATATGCGAGTCAAGGCAGGTGAGCGAATACTTTTGGCAATATAGTATATGTTCTCTGGAGTGAAGAAACACACTTCTCGGGTTGTTTTTCAGGGGTTGGGCTTGGCCCCTTAGTTCCAGTGAAAGGAACTCTTAATGCTTCAGCATACCAAGACATATTGGACAATTTCATGCTCCCAACTTTGTGGGAACAGTTTGGGGATGGTTGCTTCCTGTTCCAACATGACTGTGCACCAGTGCACAAATCAAGGTCAATCAAGACATGGATGAGCAAGTTTTGTGTGGAGGAACTCGACCGGCCTGAGCAGAGTCCTGACCTCAACCCAACAGAACACCTTTGGAATGAACTGGAGCGGAGACTGAGAACCTGGCCTTCTTGTCCAACATCAGTGCCTGACTTCACAAATGCGCTTCTCAAAAAATGATCAAAAATGATCATAAAAACACTCCTAAACCTTGTGGAAAGCCTTCCCTTAAGAGTTGAGGCTGTTATAGCTGCAAAAGGGTGCAACAACTCCATATTAAACCCTACGGGTTAATGCTCATCAGTACACGTGGCAAAACCTCTTAATCTGTACACTTGGGGTCCAGCTGAACCCCAGTAGTATTTCATCTGCTCCCCATTTTTGTACCTGTCCATATCCTCTTAATATATATTTTCTTAAAACGTGTGTCATCTGTAGATACAAATATGAAAGAAACATAACACAAACATACATGAAAGATGCACAAACCAGCTGGGGCCTGCACAGTGGCATGGGGGTTAGCACTTTTGCCTTGCAGCCAGAATATCCCTGGTTCATGTCCTGGCATTCCCGGGATCCTTCTGCATGGAGTTTGCATGTTTTCTCTGTGCATGTGTGGGTTTTTTCCATGTTATCTGGATTCTTCCCACAGACCAAACACATGATGAGGTTATTTGATTATTCTAAATTGTCCGTAGGTGTGAATGTGTGTGATTGTTTGTCTGTATGTGTAGCCCTGTGACTATGTAGACTAGCGACCTGTCCAGGGCGTCCCCTTCCTTCGCCCCGACTCTGCTGGGATAGACTCCAGCCCCCCACAACCCTAATTAGGATTAAGCAGTGTACAGATAATGGATGGATGCCCAGTCTGGCTGGGGTCCGCATGGACCCTGAATATTTTTTTTAATTTATTTTTATATATATATATATATATATATATATATATATATATATATATATATATATATATATATATATATATATATATATATATATATATATATATATATATTTATACACACCACAAACCTGGTTGGAATCAAATAAGCTTTGGTGTATGATGGCAACTAGGTGGGTGACAACTACCTAAAGGGACTGAAAAATCCAACTTGCAAATAAAAAGATATGACAACTTATATACCCCTGGTCCACATGGACCCCAGGTGTACTGATGAGGGTTAAGAATAGGATTTTCATGTGTGTGCAAAGGCAGACGTCCCAATATTTTTGGTAATATAGTGTATCTTTCAAACCCACTGACAGACTTTGGAGTTTAGATGGTTAACCATTTAAGGAAATTTAATACAAACTTTCAGCAGCTCACTAGAAGGGTGGGAGAAAAAGATTTGTGGCTCCATCTTCTCTGAACTGATTCACAGACTCAAAAATTTCCATTGTCTCTTTTATCCCCTAACATTATCATAACATCTCCAACCCACAACAGACAAAGTACTAAAAATAGATTAAGTTGATTCAAAAGAATAGTGTCTTTTCACATTAGAATATTTGTCTTTTTTGAGCTGTAGGTCTCCCTGGTCCTGGTGTTGTTGTGGAGAGTGCCACCAACACTTCAAAATGGAAGTGTTTAAAAAATTGGTCTGAATATCTTAACAGTCCAGTCAAGGATTGTAGCATGCATCAGTCAGATGCTAGCAGCTATGATTCTTACAGCAGGTCCACATGTCTGCTGGTCAGCCACTAACTAGTCCTCTTGTATTATTTTCAAGCCTTGCAGCAAAGGGGGGAAAGACTGAAGTCTTCATAAGTTGGGTGTTTATCCCAAAAAGAGTTGAATCAATCGGTAAAGAAAAAAATATCAAGGACTAGAATGAAGGATCTAAAGCACACCTAAAGTTACTCTTCAGGCTTTAGTCAAACCCCTAAAGTCTCTCTGTTTATCAGAATTACCTATTTAGAGAACTCCATTAAAAAGATCACTTCCTGCTTTAAAATGAAAAACATGTAACTGTTATGCATATGTGAGGGTTTATGTAAAATTAGTGTCTACTTTTTATTTCCACCCACCCATCAACTGCCTTCATATGACACCATCTCACCTTAAAAAATATAAATTTACTCTACATTGCACAATTGCAAATAGTATTCAAGGCAATTCTGAAGAATAGTGATACAGTAAGCCCCACCCTGCAATTTAACAGAATTAATTCCTTATGTTTTTACATGCTTGAATATATAGAGTGGCGTGATTTTAACTTCTACCTTATGTGCAAGTGTATGCTTAAAACACCTTATATTCTGTCTACTGTGAATTCTTTTTTCTTTTTTTGTCTGCATTTATTCTCATCGTTTAACTCCACAAAAGGGGTGTCAATATTATATGAGATTGATGCATATTTTAGTCTTGCAGCCAAATATTTTAATATTTAGTGCGTGTGTGACCATCACCAGCCCTCCCTGAAAGCTAAGCAGACATTCTTAATTAGAATTCCCTATTATGAGCCAGGGAGGGCAGTGCTACACCTCAGTGATGTGCAGGGGAAACAAAGACTGGACAGGACGAACAGGACGAACAGGGATAGAAACTAACAGGTGATGCTATTACAATTAAAGAGTGTGAGGTGGTGTGTTATTCTCAACTACTAACTGCCCATCAATAAAACAGAAAAAAACAACAACAAAAAAAGATTCAGTAAATAAATAATCAAACAAACGGTATTGAACACCATAATTGTGGATGTCTTGACAGTATAGAATAGAATAGGCCGGACGAGGATACTAGTGAAAAAGAGAATGGGTTTAGTGTAGAGACACTGGAGAGGGTCTCAGCACATTCTGGTGGGTCCCATCATTCGCTATCAATGGGACTCGACAGGAGCTGGTAAGACCTGATCCAACATGCAAATGTGAGGGACCCCGAAGCCCAGAACAGCTATCATGGCAAGGCAGGGCCACGCCAACAGGGCACCTCTTCCCCCCGGGCCGCAGGAGCCACAGGGCGGCACCCCCAGAGAGCCACCATGAACCACGTGGACCCGGAGAACAAGAGGGAGCAGCTACCGACACCCCTAGCGCACCAAGACCGACACCGGCGGCCTGGAACACGAGGACTCCACCTCCACCCAAACCCCAACCCTGCCCACCCCAGCCGCCACTGGGAGCCGGCCAGAGGAAATTGGATCCGGGCCCCGATGCGACTCCAGAGGGCAAAAATGGACAGTGTGGTGGGGCCCGGCAACGCCGACAGGGAGGCACCCCACATACCCCCCCGCACCAGGCCCCAGGAGAGCACCGCACACCCAAGGTCCCCACACCCAGCAACGCACCCCGACAATCTACCTGAACAGGGCCACCACATGCCACCAGCCCGCACCACAGCCACAGCGCCCACCAGGATGGCCAATCCAGCCCCCGCAGCCCACCAAGAGCCACCGCACCAGCCGGGACCCGTCGGGCACGCAGGAGAACCCCTCCAGGCCACAACCCCCAGGCCCCGGGGACCCCCCAGCCACAGCAACATGGATGATGGTCCACCCCCGCCGCCCCATAGGCATAAGGGGGCCAGGTCCCACCAGCGAGGCCATACCAGTGAAACCCCCCCATTACCCCCATTAATATGTCTCTCGATCCCTGACGGGAGACATTATCCCTGCACCGTAATAAGTATAACCCTGAGCGTCATGTGGTGCATTAAAAGTGGGGAGGCTGGGCAAGGCGTCAAGGGGGCAGGCCAGAGGACCACAGCGGATGGCTATTCTGCAGCCTACCCTGACCCAAGATCCCCGACCCATCCCAGACCTACCCCCAAGGTGTGAGTGTGTGTGGTGCATTAAAAAAAAAGAAATTGGAGAGCAGGGGAGGCAAGCAAGAGGGAGATGGGGAAGAGACAGGGCCATAAAGCCCTGCCGTCCGCCCCACCACAGAGCCCATCGTTCCCGCCCCCACCTGCTCTTGGGGCCCTAACTGTTGTGTCCCTTTATGTGCCTTAGAGTTGCTATATACAGTGAGGTGTGAAGTATGTGAAGTGCACAGTAAGAGGCAGTCTGGTGTGGATCCGGCCCATGAGGACAGAGCAGCGGGGGAGACAGGTAGTAAGACCACTGGTACTGATGCAGAGGGCACCCAGAGCCAGGAGGCAAGAGGCCGAGGAGGGCCCACATGAACCCAATTGACCCAGCCAGCACCACAATCCCCGGAAGCCGCAGCGCCAGAGCAGCATCCCGGCAGACGCCATAGCCCCACCACGGGCCAGCCACACGCAGCACCCTGCCCCGGAGGGGGGACCAGGCCGCACCACCAGGAAGCAAGGGCCACAAGCCCCACACCCACCCCAGAGTCGGCACGTCCAGGATGCAGGGCGCCCACTCCGCAGTGCCACCGAGACCCCACCCACCCCACCCCACCCCAAAACAGCACTAGGCCCAGACAGAAGCCCCCAGCCAGCAGAAACTGATCTCCAGTGGCAGCACACAGGCAAGGACCAAGGCCTGTGCCCAGATGAGCCAGAGCCACTCCCCCCAGAGAGACCACCCGGCCTCCATGCCAGACCCCCAGGCAGCGGAGGGCCCCAGGCCCCCCCAGGGGAGGGAGAGGGGTGAGGACAAGCGGCCAGGCAGGAGAGGAGGGAGGAGGAGGGAAGCGGAGCAGGAAGGGACAGGGGAGCGACGGAAGGGCCAACCCACCCCAAACCCCAGGGCCAGCCAGAGGGCGCCCCAGAAGAGACCAGCCACCGCCACCCCCAAGGCCCCGGGGGAGTGCGCACACCCAGGAGACCCAGGGCTCAAAGGGAGAGACACCAGAGACACCCACCCCCAGGCAGAGGGGCCGGAGCCACGCAGGCCCCGCAGAGCCAGAGAGCAACCCGAGGAGCAATAGGGAAAGGACACCACCAGTGCATGCACACGGCCTTGAAGTCCACGGTGCCATCCTTCTTAAAAAGGTAGAGGGTTAATAAACTGAAATAAAGCAAAGGAAAGTCAGACCATATGTACAGACAGAATAAGTATCACAATTTTATGAGGAGAGTGGCACACGCCCACATACAAGCGGAGGCTATAGATTAATATTTATTGATTTAATAAATGGAGACCATTTTTCTTTTAAGGAGTCCAAATGTTTTTTTCTGGTAGCAGATATTCTCTCAAGTGAGATATGTTCTGTGAGGAGGTTCAGCCAATGGATGATGTTGATGGCTTTCTTATCTTTCCAGTTAACAAAAATAGTTTTTTTTGGCAATGGCGATAGCTGCAAGTGTGGGTTGGTAGGGCTGTTTGCGTTAGATCGCCAATTAGGCAAACGTTCGGGGAATGCGGAATACCGCAGTCCAAAATATTGGAGAGTTTCTGTGTGATTGTTACCCAGAACTGATAGACGGGTGTACATAGCCAAAGAGCGTGGAAGTAAGTGTCAGCCATGTTTTGGGTGCATTGTGTCAAGAAACATGAAGGTATGAGATCCCAGAATCAGCCGCAAGGGTGCGACTCTGGCAGAATAACAACAAAAATAAGGGCCGGCGGCGGTGGGACACCTCGGGAGGCCGGGCTGGGGACCCCTCTCGAGGCCGGACTGGGAACCAGGGACGGCGGGACCCTTCTGGAGGCCGGACTGGGAACCGGCGGCGGCGGGACCCCCCTGGAGGCTGGACTGGGAACCGGACTGGGAACCGGACTGGGAACCGGCGGTGGCGGGACCCCCCTGGACGCCAGGAGTCCAGCCCTGGAGTCCAGCCCTGTCTCTTGACTGGGGGGATTTTCAACAGGTTCTGGCTGGCCTCTGTCCCGGTTCAGAAACCAACAGTCAGTGGCAGCGCGCGCTGGGGCTGCCGACGTGCAGCGGAGAAAAGGCGGCGGGGAGCCAAGATGGGGACAGAGGGGGGAAGCTCCGGAATCATACCGGGCTCACGCTGGAGAGTTCCAGGGCTCCGGCCAGCAGCCAGGCAGGACAGAGCAGGCGGAGGAAGTTCGGAGCTGAAGCAGACCTGGGCGGAGTGGCTGGCGGGAGCCAGCAGGGGCAATGAACCAGCGGCGACTGGTGGGGTGAGCCAGGCTTTAACTGTCACTGATGATTGGACATTGCTGCGCTCTTTCTGCAGCTGTGTCCAATTGCTGAGATCGTCAGCTGGTCCGGGGTGAAGCACAGAGGAGGGAGAGGCCATGACATATTGTGATATTATAACCTGTGATTTATGATCAAGTTATGCCTTAACCCAATGAATGTGTTTAAGCTAACTCAAATGGCTATTTTTATGATCTTTGTGTAAGAAGTAACTAAGTCAGAACAGCAACTCACTGTGAAAAGTCATGTTTTTGGTTACCAGGGGAAACTGATGTTTTTGATGGATTTGACAAATATGAGGAACTGATGCGTTATGAAATGGAAATGCTTTTAAGAGTTTTGATTACTCTGAAACTGAGATGTTTTAGAAAGAGTTTTGATTTCAGTTAGACTAAGAGGTTTTTAACTTAGTAATGAGGTGAGAAGTCAAGAGCTAAGGTGAACTGGGGTCAAGTGTTCACGGTAAAGGTTATTAAGCTCGAAATATACTTCAGGGATTTTTGTGAGTCTGACATCTGCTTCTCCATTTCCTGATCAGGAGCCTGTTTTGAGTTGCAGATGGAAAAAGTACATTAATAGAGAAGTGAGACTGAGTGGAAGGGCCTAAACAGTTCAAAATAGATAGTTTGAGTTCCTCAAACATGGAGGGGTCTTAGGATGTGTTGGGGGGTGCTGGCGAGACAGTCTAGAATAGATGGTTTTATTTCCTCAAACATGCGGAGAGAATGAAGTCATTGCTCAAGTTAATTTAGTATGAGATCATTGCGTATGTTAACTAAGTGTGCTGTCACTGCATATGCAAAAGGTTCAGTTGTTGTATAAATTACACCTGATCGAGAGGCAAGTTGGGAGTTGTTGCGAGGTGGTCACTCATTGCAAGCCAGGGTAGAAATGCTCTGAGCAAAGGGGATTTTACCACATAGCTCAGACGGGGGATTCAACATGATCTGCAAAGGAATATCTGTTCTACTGGGATTGTGGACTAAAGGACTGCTCTTTCTGCACTGTTTGAGGATTACGAAAGACTGTGATCTAAAAATAACGCTGACTGAAGGAACATTACTGAACTCTACTATTTCCATGAGGAACAACACCAGAATGGATTAACAAGGTTTTTACTGGCCCAAACAACAAAAATGGATACAAGCAGATCTAAATCTGGACCGAACCCCCTCCACTTCCCCCTGGGGCCGGTAAGCCTTGGAGGCTCGTCGGTCTTCAGGTGAGCAGCCGGTGGGGCCACACCGACTGCTCTCCAACTCTAAATTACGTAGTCTGGGTGATTATTACTTCTCTTATATGAAAGCATAGTTCCACTTATGAGTCAGGTTAAGCAATTGGAAAAATATTGATGTCAGATTAATTGTCTGATGATGATTTAAGAGCTTATGCTACGCCCTTGCTGAAATAGTATAATAAAATATTCATCCTGCAATTGAAGTTAACAGACCGGAAATTCTATTTATTCCTATCACGTTGATGAGTTAATTATATATATCTTCTCAGGTTGTAAAAAGTCAGGTTAATGTGTGCATTACATCAAAACAAAGGTTCTAGCAGGTTACCTAGTCGTTAGGGCCATGGGTGGCTTTTTTTAAACTTATCCTTGGGGTTATCCATTCTTTAACCTCTAAATTTAAACCTAGCAACTTACCAAGTGCAAAATCCGTTAAGAGAAAAGCTGGCGTTAATGGACGTGATTGGTACTTAATTTGACCATTCGAAAGTGGCTACTCAGTTGAGTTAGTTATCAGAGGTAGCAGGATAGGTGTCCGGATGGAGGCAGTTAGAAGCTAGGCAAATTTTCTCGCTAACCAGCTTAAACATTCCTCAGATCCCATCTGGGTTAGACCCTCTGGGCTGCAGGAACCGGACACGTTAGATGGAGAGCTGGTCCAGTAATTCTCTGATAGTTAATTGATGAATTCAATTAATTTAGGAGGTTGCTGGCCTTAGGATTGAACAATTGAGTACATGTGTCTGAGCGCCAGAAGCCCATTTTATACAATTTATATTGCGTTATATGCGTTCTGTGAAGCACTTTAAATTGGATCAATTGTAAGTTTTTGTCGTTTTAAATGTGTTTTCACAGATCTGGGTCCAAAAATCAGAGTCAAAAGATTTGGATACGTCTTTTTCCCATTTTTGAGTTGGTAGGTGTATAGACTCTGTCTTTGAAAGTAAACTATAAATTTTTGAGAGATTCTTCTTATTTCTTGGAGACAGTTTCACAATGTATTTGACAAATTCAGGTGGCTGTAAATCCGTTGGCTGTAAAGTAGTCTGTAGCGATGGGATTCTACTTGTAATCGTCTTCTTAACCTGTAGGTACTGAAGAAAATTTCCATTTCTTATTTCAAATGTTTGGAATAAGCTTATATATGTCCTAAATATGTTATCATCAAGAAGGTGATGGAGGTGGGTGACTCCTCTCTCTGCCCATGTGCTGAAATAAAGAGCTGTTTTGTTGTTTGCAAAATCAAGGTTGTGCCAGATTGGGGAGAGTATACTGGGTTGTAATTGGGAGCCTGTGATTTCCAGTGCTTTCCACCAAGCAGACAAGGTGGAAGCAATCATAGGGTTCTTGAAGCAGGAGTGATGTTTAAGCGCAGAAGTGATAAAGGGAAGGTCAGAGATTTTGATCTGGTTACAATCTAACGGTTCTAGTTCCAGCCAGGAGTTATATTCTTCATGTGGATGTCACCATTTGGTGAGATATTGTAGTTGGTTGGCTAAATAATAATGCATGAAGTTGGGAGCCTCCAGTCCCCCTTCGGGTTTATTCTTCTGGAGGGTAGTCAAACTGATTTTAGCCTTTTTATTCTTTGAGTAGAATTTACCAACAGCAGAGTCTAACGATTGGAACCACTTTGATGTGGGTTTAAATGGAATCATGGAGAAGAGATAGTTGATTTTAGGTAATATTTTCATTTTGACTGTAGCTATTCGTCCCAAAAGGAAGATGGGGAGGTTGTTCCAACGCCTCAGATCATCACAGACTTTGTCCAAAAGTGGGGTGAAGTTCAGGTGAACTAGTTCTGAGAGTTTGGAGGAAATATTTATGCCCAGATATCTGATGTTGCCAGTCGGAAAAGAATAATGCGAGTTTTGGACTGCGGGATTCCACGAGTTTTCTGTTAAAGGTAATATAATTGATTTTGACCAGTTGACGGAGTAGTCTGAAAGACGCGAGAAGGTTGTGATGAGGTTAAATACTTCCTTTACTGAAGTTTTGGGTTCTTGTAGAAGTAAAATGTCATCTGCGTATAGGTTAATTTTGTGGTCAGACTCCAGATCGCAGATACCTTTGATATCGATGTTCTGACGTACAGCTGCTGCTAATGGTTCGATAAAGATCGCAAACAATAAGGGAGAAAGTGGGCATCCCTGTCTTGTTCCCCTTTGCAGACTGAAGCTGTGTGAAGTGATCCCATTAGTGGTGACTGTAGCCTTGGGTGAGGTGTACAGAGCTGATACCCACTGGATAAACGATTCTCCGAAGCCAAATTTGTGGAGCACAGCGAAGAGAAAGGACCAATTAACTTTGTCAAAGGCTTTTTCTGCGTCCAGTGACATCCAAATTTGTGGAGCACAGCGAAGAGAAAGGACCAATTAACTTTGTCAAAGGCTTTTTCTGCGTCCAGTGACATAACAATAGCTTCTTTGTTGTGGCGTTGCGTCAAAGAGATTAGATTTAGAAGTCTTCTGATATTGTTGGTGGAGTGTCGGCCATTTATGAATCCTGTTTGATCGCAGTGAATTATTGACGGGATGATTTTCTCCAGCCTGGAGGTGAGAGCTTTTGAGATAATTTTGATGTCGGTGTTGATTAGAGACAGAGGTCGATAGCTAGAGGGAAGCATAGGATCTTTGTCTGGTTTCAATAATAATTCAATTGCAGCTGTATTCATGTGCAGACTGATATAACCATTATTTTTAATCTCTGTCACTGTCCTGAAGAAAAAGGGTGCTAACATTGACCAGAAATGTTTAAGAAATTCAGCAGGGAAACCATCAGGACCAGGTGCCTTGCCTGCTGGCACACTGTCTTGTACATTGTAATTCTTTGATAGTCAATGGAGCATCTAATATGTCTCTGTAATCTGACGTTAGTTCTGGCATGTTTAGATTGTCGAGAAAATTATGAATATCTTCTTTGTTTTGGTTAACTGTTGCTGAGTATAAAATCCGGTAATAATTATAGAAGGTCTGGTTAATTTCCTGAGGTGACTGAGTATATTTTCCTGAGGTATTCTGAATCGCTGTTATGAAGGATTTTTCTTTATTGCGCTGGAGTTGGTTCGCCAGAAATTTTCCAGATTTACTGTTGTGTTCAAAATCATTATATCTTAGTTGTTGTAATAAAAACTCTGTTTTCTTCGATAGGATATTATCGAGGTGTAGTTTTGCATTTTGTAGTTTGGCCCATAATTGATCACTTGGATTTATTGCATAATTGTCTGTAAGTTGTTTAATTTTTTCTTCAATTTCTTTCTCTGTTTGTAGATCCTTTTTTTTTCTTGTACAAGGAGTATGATATTATTTTACCTCTGATTATGGCCTTTCCAGTTTCCCAAAGTGAAGATAGAGATCAATCATTAGATTCATTGTTTTTTAGAAAGTCTGCCCACTCCCTCCTTATTACTCGATCAAATTCTGGGTCTTTGAGTAAAGAGATGTTGAGGCGCCAAGTCTGAGGAGATTTAGGGATGGAATCTGTTTGCAGGATGAGAGATATTGGTGCGTGGTCGCTGATAATGATTGGGTGAATTTTAGTGTTAACTTTGTGCGATAGAGTTATTTGAGAGGAAAAAGTCAATTCTTGAAAATGTTTGGTGCACCGGAGAGAAAAACGTATAGTCCCTCTTTGTAGGGTTTTTGAGTCTCCAGACGTCGTCTAGTCCAAAATCTTTCATATAATCATGTATGACTTTAACTGATTGTGATTGTTTTGCATGTATTGGACTATTGGCTCGATCTACTGAAGGGTTTAAAGCTATGTTGAAGTCACCACCGATAATAGTTGTTGAGTTAGCAGATAAGTCTGCTAAGTGAGAAAAGACAGTGTGGAAAGAAGGCTGGATCGTCATTATTCGGGGCATAGAGGTTTGCAATAGAATATAATTTATTAAAGATTGTTGCCTGGATAATAATATATCTGCCCTCTGAGTCCGTTACTGTACTGTTTAAAGTGAATGGTACTCTCTTATGGACTAGAATGGAGACCCCTCTTTGTCTGCTGTTATAACAAGATGAAAAGATGATACTATAATTTGAATCTGATAGAGATTTTTCTTCCAATTGTATTAAATGCGTTTCTTGGAGAAGCAAAATATCTGCTTTTAATTTCGAGACAAAATCCATGATTTTAACTCTTTTTGTTGGTGAGCGTATGCCATGAACAGTCCAGGCTACAATATTAAACTTGAACATAGAGAGAGAAGATGTTCTGTCACTGAGTATGTAGCAATGTAATATAACATCTGTGTGTGTCATTGTGAGCTGTCTGTGAGCTGTAGGTGTTGGAGAGAGATGCATACAGCAGGTCAGGATCTATATATGGATTATATAATAGCACATCATTGCCTGAAACACTATCAACAAACACATTATAAAACATACAAGCACAATAAACATGAGGGGTACATAGGGTGTGAGTGAGAGTGTGCGGGGTGAGTGTGTGAGAGGAGGAGAAGGCTAAAGGGAGACATATAGAGAGGGAGAGAGAGAGAAGTAGAAGGAGGAGGGGGTTCTCCAGCGGGGAGTGTAGATTAGGAGAGTGAGACATTTACACCTGTGAGATTTTTTTTATTATTATTACATTTTCTAGCATAAATTACTAAGTGATATATTAAGTGTTTAAGCCAGTTTTTTTTTTGTTTGTTTTTTTATTAGAAGAGCCAGGGGGTAATGGAGGGTTCCCGAAATAGCTGCCCATCTATGTACAGTTTGTCCACAACCAGTGCAGTCCGTTTACCTTTCTGCCTGTGTTCTTTCATGATGGGGTATAATACTTTGCGCCTCTCGTTGATTTCCCTGGGAAATTGGTCATTCATCCCGAACGACGTGCCTTTCAGCTCCCGTCCTTTGCTCCTTACGAGCACTTTCTGCTGGAAGTGCTCGAACTTTGCGATGATAGGACGGTGTCGGTTTCCTCCTCGGGGTCCGAGCCGGTGGACGCGGTGGAAAGTGATGTTTTTAACAGTTTCCGCAGGGATTTTAAGCGCTGACACCATAAAGTTTTTAACAAGGGTCTCTGGGTTATCCAGTGTGGACCGAGGGATACCAGAAAAGATCTGCTTGTCCCGCATGCTCCTCGACTGGATGTCCAGGACAGTCTCCCTCAGGGTTTTGTTTTCTTTTTTAAGTGTACTCCCCTCTGAAGTGACAACTCTCAGCGTGGACCGGAGTTCGGTGTTGTCCCTCTGCAGGTCCTCTATCTGCTGGTGGGTGAACTCCAGGCTTGCTTTCAGGTCCTTTATCTTCTGGTGAAGCAAACAAAGGATATCGAGCTTTTTATTAATAGACTCGAGAACACTTACCTGGATATCCGTGATCTCCAAGTCTTGTGTGTCTGTTGAGGAGTCTGCTTTCTTCCTCTTGTTTGGGTTGGCGGAATTGGCGTCTTCCATGGTGCACCGGACGAAGTAGTCGTCAATAAAGTTCTCAAGGTCCTCCACTTTGAGCACTACCGTGTCCGATCTTGAGCAGGCTATTTAGTTAAGTTGTTTTTTGTTTTTTTTGTTTTTTTTTGTTTTTGTTTTTTTAAAAAATATAAATACGTCGAGACAACAGCGATTTGTTTTAGTTCTTGTCTAGCAGCTGGGAGCCGCCATGTTGAATTTCGTCACTCTCACCTAATCTCGCGATCTCACAGCATCTCGTGATCTCACCTGCCTATGTCTACTGTGAATTCTGATTTAGAAATATCAATTCATCGAATCAAAGATGGCTGGCCTTCACTGCAACAATAGAGACGTTTCAGGTTTTCCTGTTTAATAGTTCTGTTACAAGGTCTTTGGAAGTTTCAAGTGTTTCAAGAACATTTAGGTTCTACTACAACAGATGCCAACCTCTGTGTCTAACTGACAGTTCTAAAGACACATGCTGAGGACATCTGGTAAGACCATGTCTAAGCCCATGATCCAAGGTACCAGAGTTGCATCAGCCTGTTTGACAGTCATTTTCTTCCTCAGCAGGGCTGGCTGAATTGTGTGAAAAGCGTTGGATAAATCCCCCCTGTTGAGGATATTGTTAAGTTTATTGGCTCTGTTGATGTTCAGGCCAAGGGTCCTGTTGTCACAGTGCAGTGGTGAACCCAGGCGAGAACCACACAGACTCACAGCTGGATCGGGCAAAAAAATGAATTTTCTTTCGATACAAATTATGTATACCAAAAGAACTAAGGGGGAGTGAATGACTAAAACTAAAGACAAAATCAAAGTGAAACTAAAGCCAGGAAAAACTCTAACTAAGGAACTCACTACGGGCTGGGAGGGGGGCAAACAGGCTACTGGAGACCGGCGGTCCAGGCTTGTTCTCCGCTGGGGTGGGCGAGCAACGGAGAGTGGTTGTGGCAGTCCTGGAGATCCAGAGGCTGGGGCAGCGGGGACAGGCTGAGGCAGGCAGGGAGGAGACACCTCCTCCTCCAGAGGTGAGCGCAGGTTCTGAGGTTCTTGGCGGACAGGAGTGACTGGGAGCCCGGGCAGCGTGACCAGCGGAGACTGCAGGAACAGGAGACAAGGATTAGTACACAGTTTGCAGGTGAACACGAACAAAATGTGCTGAGGCTAAACTAACAGCTTGGAGCTGAAGCAACTATCTGGCAGGGTGTGGAGTGTGGAGCCGGCTTTTATGGAGGGAGATGAAGAACAGGTGTGCTGCGTCACGGCTGCCCAGAGTTCTGATGACGGGTGATGATGGGTTATTGCAGCCAGCTGCTGCAGAGAGTGAGTGGAGGACTGGTGAGGAGGAGGAGGTGATCAGGAGGGAGCTGAGGCAGGGACTGAGGAGGGAGCCCTGACACCTGTCTCCTCTGGTAGGGCTGTCCCCAAACTGTCTAAAAGCAGAAGAGGGTGGGATCCGGAGTGTTTTCTTGTAGCCATGTATCAGGTAAACATTACATTCATGGAAGTCCTTTTGATGCCTTACCAGGGCTGCAAGTGAATCCATCTTACTGCCTAACAATCTCACATTGCCTATAGAAATCAACACTTCACACTCCAGTAGGAGGGTTTGTGAATCACAGACTGTTCCCATCACTTGACCAAATGAAGGAAATGTGTAATATCTTTGCAGCAAGATTGACAAATAGATCCTCCGATAGCTAAAGGTCTTTCTGCTTCGGCTGACTTATTTTGTCCTTTAATTACATTTCATGAGGGAATGTTTGGGAGACATCTCCTTTTCTTGTTCCTTTTTCTTTCTCTGGTCCATTTATCTGAGGATGGAGCTATTATCATTTGTTGGAAAGCTGGAACACAGCTCACAACGGAGTTAGTGCCTTGCCTCTGTTCATTTTACATAAAAGCCATTGTATTCAAGTTTTTAATAATGTGTTGTATTATCTAGCCTTTTCTCTGCTCCCCCTTTGAAGACCCTCATTGTTTTGAGAATTGTTAGTCATCCAAAAACTGCTAACATCGGTGGTTTAGGAAGAGATGCATGAGACATCATTTTGGCTCAAACAATTTTTAACAAAGCCTATTTACATTGGCACAAATGGGATGTTCCATTAGAAACTATTTGTGAAAATCGTTTTTATTGTTGACACTAACAAAAGAATCACCCCATGGAATCTTTGCTTCTTTGAAAGGGGCTGCTCCAGCAAATTAGAATACAGTAAGAGTAGTTACTGTTGGTGCACTGTGTCTGCAACAACCTTGTCTCCACAAAATTACATACAACTAAACTGCATTTGTATTTTGAGCGAAACACAATTGAAAATAACTGAACTTTTACCTAGAGGATCAGGGTTCACCCCCATGGGTTACCATTCATTAGTGTAGCGTTACCACTAAAGTAGTTACGTTTGCACTCATTAACAAAAGGGGCACCACCTCAGTTTGTTTCAGTTCCCACACACAGAGATGCACGAAACCATGAATTGGTCTAAATGAAAATATTTATTAACTATTCTACTAAGACAATACAGGTGAGCTATTTACAGTGAAAAATATAATGTGTGTGTGTACGTGCGTGCGTGAATGCGTGTGTGTCTGTGAATCAGATCAACGTATTAAGGAGGAGGGTTATGGTGAAAGAGAATAGTTAGCGGACGATCTAACACACTGAGCCGGTAAGTTGGACTACGATCGGTAAGCTAAAGGGTGACTAAATTTAAATTATCAAGTTATTACTGACATCAACCCCAAAATCAGGAACAGAAAGAAGTTTCCTACGTTTGCAGCGCTGTTTGAAGTCTCAGTTTGACCAGGACGGAGTAGAAAGCTGATGACGTCCTCACGAAGCTCGAGCGATCTGTCTCCAGCGTCGTGTGGTCAATAGACAACAAGTCCTGCCGCCGGAGCTTTTTTTCAGTGCCGTCGGGGAACTCTGCCGACACCTGAGATGTTGGCACGCAGGTGATGAGGCGAGCCGGTGTTCAGCACTTTGCCTGCGCTTCTTCCAAGGGTTGATGAAAAATAACTTGTTCAACGGTGGCTCTCGTTCTGTTTTCAGTCGGCGTTAGCCGAGTAATAAAAAGGATGGTGAAGCTTGAGAGCCGAGCCGCGGTGAAATTTAGAAAAAGGAAAAATTTGATTCCAATTATTTCTTATTAGCAAAACAGATTAAAACATGTAAGCTCAGGCTTGTATTGAAGTTGAGCAGTGTCTACAATACGTCGCAAAAAAAAGGCGACAAAAATGAGCTAAAGAAAAGAACACCGAGGCAAGGTAGAATTTCAGAGAATAAAAGTTAAAGAAAATGACACGTGTCTAAAAGAATGGAGAGCTGCAGTGTAAGGATGCGTGTTCAGAAGGAGGATGAAAAAGTTAAGAGAGCGACTAAGAATGCAAGAGAGTAAGGGTGCTTTCACACCTGTTAGTCCACTAGAGTAGTTCGTTTGGACCCAAAAGTTGTTACAATGTTGCTATTTTCAACTGGTTCGGTTCGCATTCACACCAGTGTTTTTGCAGTTGAACCTACTCCACTTAATGTTATATCTCCCCCCAGTCGTTTGGCGGCACTGTTTACAAAACAAGGCGTTTACGATGACATAGGTGTACGCTGATTGGCGTAAAATTCCCTGTGCAGGTTGTTACGGAAGCTCCCGTAGACCAAAAAGTCTGCTGCGCCATCAAGCCGGTCCGAATGGAGACAGGTTTGTGTTCTCACCAGGAGCGAACCGAACAGGAGTTCACATAGAAGCGGACCGAGACCACCTCCTGAAGGTGGTCTCGGTGCGGTTCGTTAGTCCGAACCAAAAAAATCTGGTATGCTTTCACATCAGCCCAAACGAACCGTACTTGCAGGTGTTGCGGACTCCAGTCCGCTTTAAGCGGACTAAAAGACGTAGGTGTGAAAGCACCCTAAGAGAGTGATGAAAGGCGTCCGGCCTTTTATCATGGCAGATAGCTCTGGGCGGCGAAAGGAACTTTTCCCCAGCTTTTGGTAATGTGATTACTCCCTCTTTCTTCTCAGAAGGAGGGGAAAACTACATTTATTAAAACAAATTAAAATATATGATATTATGCGTGCAAACGCGATCTGTCTGTCTCTCACCATGATCCATCAATAGAACATAAGCAGCAATCGAGGTTGTACATTTTAACAAATACGTGAGTTACCTTATACATTCAAACTCTCTATCAAATGGGCTTTAGATACTAAAAATATATGTCATTGTGAGGATATGTGTTACATTTCATGTTTACAGTTATGAATGATACCAATTTCACATTTTACACTCTTAATTGCAGATAATACAATGGTTATTATGAAATTCGTCCCGACATCATCGTGGCCTCCGACGTCGCTGGGGGGCACTGTGGGTCCATGCAAGAAAATTGATTATTTCATTAAAACATTAACTTCGCCCCCATATCACCTACAGATGTGAATTTTGGATATGTGATAGAGGAACTCCTTACTGTAACTTTGGTAGGCATGAAAACACAAAATACATATCAGAAAGCAGTTATTTATTCCATGTGTGTTTCAGTTTAAAATGTGGCAATCTCAAACCAGGCTTTCACAGGTATGTGGCAAAGTTTTATGACCCGTCTTATCTTTGCAGGGGAGAGGAGTGTGCTTACATTCCGAAGAGAAAGGGGGGTCAGACATGAACAAGGTGTTGATCAAAACATTCACAGTTGTATGAGAGTCACTGTGTCTACAAGTTGTTCTTGCAAGGTGTTAATGTCCTGTATGAAGCCTCATTCCTCCCCAGGAGGTCTGAGATTCACTCTTTGCTGCAAAAGAAATGAATGTAACCCAGTTTTCTCCAGAAAACTGTGGATTGTGAGGCAAATCACGGTTGTCCTGCCGTAATTCACCTTGTGACACTAATGGAGTCCCTTTCCTGGGACAGGGAGGACTCTGGTTCTGTCCAAGATGACAGTTTGATGTGGGTTCGAAATAAACATCGAAAAAGAAAGGATTTCTTATCTGATCTGGCCTCTTCTCTTGGCATTCCAAAGAAACCAAGGCGTGTCCACTACATTAGACTAAAGTTTCATTTTCGCTTTTTATTTGCTTTTTACCAGCCACCAAATATATATCATGGTTTATGTTAAAATGCAACGCTTTCACAACATGTTTTAAGTTTTTCTTCTTTTTCCTGGGTTAACAGGGTGCAATTTTTTTCACTTTAATTCGCTTATCCTTTGTTTTACTCATGTAATTACAGTGATTGTGTATTGGGCTCTAATGCCTCCAAAAATGCAGGTGACTTGCAACTGTGCTGTGCTTGGAACACAACCTGTGTACAAAGGATGCTCTGCTAATTTGCTGTTCATGTTGTGCTATCTGTGTCAACACAGCACAGCAGTCTCTCAGTTGATGCAAAGGCCAACATATCTTCAATTTTTGTGTTGTTTATTGTTAACACTTCTAAATCCTTAAATCATATATTGCTGTTAAACTGTGTTTCTGTGAAGTAGCTGCAGTAGGGCTAAGTAATAAAGATGAAAAGTCGATTGCTACAAAATGTTTATCAAACCTATTTATCAAAGTATAGAGCAAATAATTTTAATGTTAACATAACAATGAAAAACACATATAAAGAAAATCCACATTAACATAATTAAGAATAAATAAATGATGTCACCTTTATACATATAAAATAAAGAAAGCTAGAAAACCAGACACACAAAAGACGACCAGGATAAAGACCAGGATGAAGCTAGGGTTAAGATTTTGCATGGGTGGCCTGGACTAGCCACTGGATAGAGACCCAAAATTCATTAAATACAAAATATAATACAGTAATGTTATATCACTTGTATATAACTTAATCATTTTACAGTTTACCTTCTAAACCCTAAGCAGTCTGTGGCCCTTTTTTGGTCGTGTAAGATATTTCCTCGATGCGAGTTCATTTTTACTGCAATATAAAGTCCCACACCTCTATGGAAGCAGAATGTCTAGAAGTATAGATCATTCCTTTATCCTTATTTATTTTTATTTCAGTGGAAATGTATTTATTTGTGTGTGTTTTTCATTCCTGTGTAACATTGAAATTATTACGTGTGCCTTGACATCAAGGCTAAAGTTGTTCAATTCAAAAAAAATATGAGTAAAGTCAAATTAAGCCTTTTTCCCCAGGTCTTTATTAAAAATAGGTAATAAAAAAATCTTTATTAATATCAACTGATATTTAAAAAAAAGAACAGATTGTAATGCATTTTCAGCTGTATCGCCCAGCTGTACTTGCAGCTCATAGGGATCTATGATCTTGTTGTTATTTTCCTGGGTTTTCTTTACAGTTTTACTTTTTATTTTGAAAGATCACTGCTTTGTTTTATTCCCTGCATTTGATTGTTTTCTCTTCTTCACTTGCTCTCAATTACTCTTCCATTGTGTATTTGCTTGTTTCCTTGTTCTCTGCTCTGCCTGTGTCTCTGTGTTTCCATGTCAGTTCTAGTTTGTCTTTGTTTTTCTTCTTGGACTTATTCACAGCTGAATACGACATGTTATTCTTTGTTGGACTCAACGTGCTTTTCCTGGATTCTTCAGCTACCTTTGTGTTCCCCATCTTTCTTCTGCAAAGTTAATTTTGTTGCTTCTACCTGCCTGTGTAGTTTTGTCTGTGACTTCTCACCTTGTGTTCTTTGTAACACTTCATATGCAGTTTCCCAAAACAGTTATTTTCTGACATTAAGCGACATGTGAGTGATCTGACATTAAATGATCCACACACACCTCCTCCATTTTGATCGATAAATCACTTAGTTTTCACACTTTATTTTTTCCCCAGGATTATTCTCTCCATCCCAATAAAATCTTGGATGGTTTAACCTTTCAATCCAGCAATCTGGACCTCCAGATAATGATTATGATTAAAGTTGTCACTCAAGCTCATGTGTCAGGTGTCTTATGTTTGTTTGGTGACATCCAAATTACCCCTACTCAATGCCTAAATAAGTGTATTGTTCTTTTCTGTATTCTGCACTAGAGAGAAATCTGGAAAAGGCTACAAAATGAGTCAGAATTTAAAAAAAAAAAAAAATACAGCCCTCCTGCAAACCTTTTTTCTACCCCATCTGAGCTAAGCCCCTCCTGTCAGTGGCACACGCTTTTATACGTGCAAAGCTAATCAAGTTAAAAGTTGACAGTAAATTTGACGTTACCCAGAATTTATACCTCACTTTCCAGAGGGAAAGTCTTCTGTCTATTCCACCAGCACGTCCTACTGCTGTATCATTTGTTCCGGGTGAAAGGGCCTGAGATTTGCTGAAGTATCACGTTGCAGGCCAGATTTTCTAAATCCTGAAAATGGAATCAAGATGAAATGCAGACAGCTAGTTTCCACCCAGACAAGTGGAATATCAATATGTTGAAAGGCCACCATGTATCCACAAAATTACATTCTCTGCATTCACATTCATGTTTTGTAAAAAAACACATTTTCTTAGGAAAGGCTTCCTGTGTGAAAGGCCCCTAAAGTCTGCATATTCACTTTTTTTTATTTTAAGTAATTTTGTTGGCCTTTTTGTCTTTATCATATAGGACAGTGGAGAGATAGACAGGAAACATGGGTAGAAAAGTGAGGAAATGACATGCAGTAAAATGGTCATGCAAACCCATGACTGCTGCGTCTGGGCTATACCCCCTGTTTATGGGTCACCCACTCAGCCAGCTGGTGCCCTGCATTTTCACTTTTGGTCACAGTAAAGCCATAACATATGTGTCAAAGGTATGTTGATTAGAAACATATGTAAACTGCTGGAAAATATGTTACCCCCAAAACATAATTGAGAAGACAGTTTAGTTGTGTAGAAATTTTATTTTGTGGACACTCAGTTATGAAAGGTTATTATGGAATTTTTGCTCAGTGATTACAAAAAATACCTTCTCTACCCTAGATTTCCATGCAACTGTAGTGGCAAAGTGATAAATTAACAACTAGATACATTCTTTGTTGAGCTGAGTAATGCAGGGTTGCCCAGAAGTGGTCGTGCTCCAAACCTCTGGAAGTAGGTGGACCACTGTCATCTCCCAATGAACCTCCCCCTAGATCCTCAAGGAGCAGTCTTATTGGCAACTGATTTCTTTGCTTTATTTCTCTTAACAGCATCCTTCCCATGAAGCAAGGCATTCTGCTGGGCCAGTACCTGGGAGCCTTTAGCCTCATGGACACATTCAGGGGGCACTCTAAGAAACAGGAGTAAGGGACGGAGAGGACAATCTGAAGTGAAGGATGACTGGAATGGACAAGTATTAAATCCATCCATATCAACTTTTATTTTGATGTTAATCTTAATATTAATTTTAATAAAGTGGTATGATACTTACAGAGCAGAGCAGAATTGGTTTCAACACCTTAATACATCCCTAATTTTAGTGGTTTATACTTCAATTTCTCTCTGTATAATGTCTGTATGTGTAAGCTGTAATTGAAGAATTTATATCCATGGTGACCTTGTTTTTTAATTACATTATCATGAGTGAAACATGTTATTGATAATAATTTGTAATTTATTAGAAAAATATGTTTTAATAGTCAATAGTAGCACCACTTATGGATTTTAATGATGATATCATAAATGTACACTACTGGTCATGAAGGATGCTTAATTTCAAACAGCCAGTGCTCTTACATTTTAATGATTCCTGACATTCCCTAACTCAACTTGAATATTTGCAATAATTATTGTAATAATAACTTCATGCTTTGTGGTGTGTAAGAAATATTAAACATCAATAAACCATAGAAGCTCACTGAAGCCACAACTGCCATTGCTCCAAAACCAGGTAGTAGTTAGTCTCAAAATACTATGTGGAAACTGATGATTTAAAAGAATTGAACTGAACCACACATGGGACGACTCCCTTTGTTTTCAAGGACAAACCCTTCTCTTTTTTTCTGGATTATAGTAAAGTTATTATAAAAGCTGCACATTCTTAAGATCTATAAGAAATTAAAATGATTTTGGCACTGCAGACATTAAGAAAACTGAGGTATGTACTGCAATGTATGGAGTCACAGTAGTGCCACAATAAAATATAAATGTTAAAAATAAGGAAATACATGTGCAAGTATAAAAAGAAATAAATAAATAAATCTGTTAAAAAATAAGGAAATAAATGTGTAAATATAAAGAGGAATAAATAAATAAATCTGTTTAAAAAATAAGGAAATAAATGTGTAAATATAAAGAGGAATAAATAAAAATAAATATATAAATAAAAATTTACATTTTGTCTTTGCGTTTCCCTTTTCTCTTTTTTTCCTTTTATTTTTCCATTTTGTCATTGCCTTTTCCTTTTGTCATTGCCTTTTACGTTTTGCCTTTGCTTTTATTTGACGGACCGAGCTGTCAATCAAATGGCTGTGGGCGGAGCTTTCTGTCCAGGGTGAGTAGTCAATACCTGATCACAGGATTCCTGCCTGATGCCAGCTCCTAGCACGGCTAAAGTGAAGTGATGTCACCGTGGCGCTTCGGCTGATTCTACCAGCAGACACTGAAAGGACTCTGATAGTTCAGTAAGTTATTGGTGCCTGTTTTAATGCACTTTATATATACCTGTAGTGTCAGATATAATGTGTGCCATGCACTCCAGATGTCGATGGAGTTTATTTGTGTGTGTTGACTAGAGAAGAGAGTTAGCATCCAGTAAATATTAGCTTTAATGTGAATTAGCGATGCTAACCGAGCTAGCTGCTAAGTCGCAGCCTAATTAAAGCTAATGTATCATTAAGCTAACAATGCTTGTGTTGAGTTTCATGTAAACAGCTGAAGTGTGTTGTGTTAGTGCAGTGGTTCTCAAATTTTTTCTGTAGGGCCCCCCTTCGGAGGACAAAAAACTTCCACGCCCCCCGCAATAACTTTGTGTGTGTGTGTGTGTGTATATATATATATATATATATATATATATATATATATGTATAAAAAATTAAAAAAACAAACTTTTAATATTAAAACGTGAATATGCAGGGCTGTGTTATTTTATCTGATTTCATTTTGTTGTTTTTCACAGTAAAAATCAGGAATGTCAAACTCAGAGTATGTGCAGTATGTCCAGGGACCACATAAAGCCCAATCTGATCACCAGTGGGCCCTACCAGTAAAAACAAAACATAATAACCTATAAATAACCACAACTCTAACTTTTCCCCTTTGTTTTAGTTTTTGAAAAATAAGTACATTGTGTGTTCACATTTAATGAACTATCTTTTTTACAAAACATCATGAACCTGAAATTTCGTATGGAAAACACGTTCAGTTTCAACAGTAGCCTATTATGCCTCAATTCATCATTTAAACATGCATTGTAGCTGCCAGCGCAATTTCAGTATTGTTGTACGGCGCGAAAAACAGGCCGATGTTAAAACAATAGTTCAGTTAATTAGTTCCGTGTAGACAGACCTTTTCCTCTCAGTCGCTCGCGCCCCCCTTGACGTGCCTCTGCGGCCCCCCAGGGGGGCGCGCCCCACTATTTGAGAAACACTGTGTTAGTGTAATGTGGTACATTTAGTTAATAAAACAGTCAGTTGAGACACTGGTCCACATTAATGCCATGTTTAGAAAGCCTAAAAGCAGGGGTGAAAGTAGTTTTAAATTCTTGCCGGTACTATTACCCAAACCCTCATCTCGCTCTTAACATCTTAACATCGTGGCATGGAGTGCATCCCTGTTTCCCATGCTGGGCATACAACCATTCATTTCTGCTTTTAAACTGTTCATATTGACCCTTTGTCCAAATGGAAGGATAAGCAGGAGGCGTAGCATCATCATCACCTGTGCTTTTTTCTGGGGATCCTGCAACTGCTTCTTTCTCCTGACATGGTGCCTCCTCACCCTGACTCTCAGCTTGCTCTACATCTTCATCACTGGATGTTTTTCAGATTTTTTGTGGTAACGTATCTTCAGTGTCCCTGTCTTTTCTTTTAAACATAGAGGTTATTTTCTTCTGCATTATTACTTTGACAAAAAAAAAAAAAATCTTGACTGTTTTGCAGTGCTCCTCTCCATTTTTATTTAAAATATCTATCTGTCGATGATAACCGTTGTAAATCCTGTTGAAAGTTTTTCAGCCAATCACAAGAACATGTGGAATTTCAGGTGTAATTTATTTGCTCGCCCCGTCCCGGCGCTTGTTGACGTCTATTGACTAGTTGTGGAAAATGTCCCAGTGCAATAAATCAAGCGCACCTATTTGCTATTGGCTACTATTGGCCAAAGCAATCGCTGTGTTACGGAAGTAGATGCGCATGCGCACTCACATACTGCTGAGTGAACTCTGGTTGATAGCAGGCAGCCAGGTGGCGTACCGGTGGAAGAGTGGCGTACCGCCACCGGATCTTTTCCGGGTACTGCGTACCGCCACCAGAACTTTTGCTGGTACGCAGTACCGGACCGTACCGGCTTACTTTCACCCCTGCCTAAAAGTGATAAAAACAGTAAGGTTAAGGTTCTGTGTTGTCAGTAGTCCTGAATATCTGCTGAGTCTCTGAAGTTAAACTGGAGAAAACAGTAAATCTACTCTCTAGTCGTTAACATTGTTTAATGACTGATTCACATGTCTCCAGGTGTATATAAAGTGCATTAAACCTGGCACCAGTAAGAAAATAAACATTAACTCACTGAACTAGTCCTTTCCGTGTCTGCTGGTAGAATCAGCCGAAGCGTCACAGTGACATCACTTCACTTTAGCCGTGCTAGGAGCTGGCGTCAGGCAGGAATCCTGTGATCAGGTATTGACTACTCACCCTGGACAGAAAGCCCCGCCCAAAGCCATTTGATTGACAGCTCAGTCCATCAAGTAAAAGCAAAGGCAAAACGGAAAAGGCAATGACAAAAGGAAAAAGCAATGACAAAAGGAAAAGACAATGACAAAATGGATAAATAAAAGGAAAAAAGAGAAAAGGGAAAAACAAAGACAAAATTTACATTTTTATTTATTTATTCTTTTATTTATTCCTCTTTATATTTACACATTTATTTCCTTGTTTTTTAACAGATTTATATTTTATTGTGGCACTCCTGTGAATCCATAACAAAGCAAGTTCAGCATACCAAGGATATGTTTTCGTTGTCTGCCTTTACTATTCAATTCAATTCAAACACTTTATTTATCCCCGAGGGGCAATTAAAAGGCACAAAGAGCAACATCAACAAAGAACAGGTCAAGTACAAACAGAAAATCAGCCAGTAAAACTGACACAAAGTTTTATAATTTAAAATTTAGACATTTTAAAAATTGCAGTGATTGTCCATGTCAGTAAAGTGCTCTGTGCTTCACTCTAACGTGCTATGTACACTTAGTAGTGGGGTTTGTGCAACATCTGAACAGGGAGGGGTCAGAATTCAGAAGCTGGACTGCTGTGGAGACAAAGGTGGCCCTCCTCCTTTGTGTTCTGCAGCGTGGACATCTTGACCTACAACCTGATGGAAGCCACTCAAACACTAAGTGTAGTGCGTGTGACGGGTCATGTAGGATCCTGTGAGCAGTGCGGGTTATTTTCTGGTTGCAATATGCAGAAAGGTGTCTAGCAGGGCAGAGCAAACTCTGGTGATGCTGAGTAAGCGCGTGCGGTTCCTGCCGATTAACTGAATTAAACCACGAGATGAATGAGAATGTTAACACGCTCTCAATGAAGGAGTGGTAAAAAGTCAGCAGAAGTTTTTTGTTCACCGCGATCGAACTCGGCTTTCTAAGAAGATACTGTCTCTGGTGACACTTCTTGAGGATCTCCTCTGTGTTGGAGGAAAATCTCAGAAGGCTGTCAAATATCGTGCCCAAGCATCTATACTCCACCACCACCTCCACGGGCTCCCCCCTGATTGGTGGTAGTGATGGCCTCTGCCAGTTGTCTCTGCTTGCTAGTGAATGTCACAATCACTTCTTTGGTCTTGGTTGGGTTCAGCTGGAGACAAGCGTCGTTGCACCAGGTGATAACTAGGCCCAACAACTGCAGTTGCACAAAGCTGCTTATCAATTTGTTAAATCAGCCCAAGGTTTCTGAACCAAGCTGCTACCTGAAAGCTGGCAACAAAACAAACTGCAGATTGCATGAATGTGCATGTTGATAGGCTTATTGATATCACTGCACCATTTTTAAGGTGTAAGCTGTTTTGATTGTAACTACAACTGTGTGTAGGTTGCTCAAAAATAAGTTTCCTATTCAAGATTCCTTTTAATTATAATTTTGCATCACAAGATGGTATAATGAAATTACAGATCTATTAATGTATACTATGCACAAAAAAGACAAATTATTTAAAGAAAAACTAAGTAATTAGAAAAACATTTTGGTAATGAAGTGTGGAGGGTGAATTCAGTCATTTCACTTTCAGTCTCATTTAAAAATTAAACTGGTGACCTGGTTTTTGGATCGTGGAGAAACACTCTCATCTGATATGATGATTATAAAGCTTCATTTGATTTGATTTGATTTTGATGGTATGCCAGGCAATTTTAGCCTCCTAAGACCTGGCATATTGTTCATAATAATAATAACAATAATATTAATGATATTAATAACAATAAGAATATAAATATAATAATGAGTTAATATATAGTATCCGATGATTGTATTTATTGGTTACTCCTTACCCCAAATGTTTTTAATATTGTAGTTGTTACGGGAAAGGGGTTCTGTGAGAGCTCAGGCGCAGGAAATGAACAGTCGGGTTAGCGTGTTACTCTGGTTTATTTACAGGGTCCTCAGGGACCACAACAGATGACAAGATATATATTAACAAAAAGCACTAAGCTCCAAAGCGGCCCCTACGGCCGGGCAACTATAATGAGGCAAGGCTCCAAAGTACTCACGGTAATTACCTCCTAGGCGAGGAGGGTCTATCCAAAAGGTAACTATAAACAGAAGTCTTCACCACTACACTGTGCTCCTAACGAGAGCTATAACTATTACTGGACCACAAACTCACAAGTACCAGGGGAAAACTCAGAACTGGCTCACCGCTGAGGCAGCCAGGGGTAGGAGCAGCAACAGGTGAATGTCTCCTCAGCTCGGAGGGTCCAAAGTCCAGTGCTCACGGCACACATTGCAGGAACGGGGGAAGGTCCAGCCGGGACATGTCATTCCTTCTCTGTCTTCCTTTAGTTTTCTTTTCCCATTTCTCATTTTACGCTCCAGCACTGAGAGCTGGGTCATGTCTGCTTAAATAGTCAACCAGATGAGGCTTGATTGGCCGCACTCTGCAGGGCTGGCTGATTAGGTTGCACCCACTGAGCTGGCTGATCATGGGTGATGGGAAACACCTGTTGCCCTTCTGCGTTGCTGGGCTGCCTTAACAGGCAGGAGGAAAGAGAGGGGGGGGGCACTAACTCGGCCTGGCAGCAGCCAGCCTGACAGTACCCCCCCCTCTATGGGCACCTCCTGGTGCCCGAACAGGATGATCCCGGGAGGGGGAGGGAGATGGACAGGGAGGGACCGAAACCAAAAGTCCAAGAGGAGATGGGTGGGCGGAGGGGATGTGGAAGGAGGGCCAAAACTCAAGTGTCCCGAACAGTCTGGGGCGGCACCAAGCCACACAAACACAAACAAGTCCAAAACAGACCAGAGATCAGTTCAAAAGGCTGGTCAAAAACAAAACATTCCAAGCAGGCCAGCAAGGCACACAAGGCCATTCTGGAGGACGGCCCGTGTGCAGAACGGGCAGACGAGGCCGTTCCGGAGGACGGCCCGGGTGCCACTCTGGAGGCCGGCGACAGAACCACTCTGGAGGCCGGCGACGGAGGAGACGAAACCACTCTGGAGGCCGGCGACGGAGGATGCGAAACCACTCTGGAGGCCGACGATGGAGGAGGCGAATCCACTCTGGAGGCCGGCGGCGAAACCACTCTGGAGGCCGGCGACGGAGAACGACACGGGGACCCTCTGGAGACCGGTGACGGAGACGGCGGAGCCCCTCTGGAGGCCGGCGGAGCCCCTCTGGAGGCCGGCGACGGAGGCGGCGGAGCCCCTCTGGAGGCCGGCAACGGAGGACGACACGGGGACCCTCTGGAGGCCGGCGACGGAGGCGGCGGAGCCCCTCTGGAGGCCGGCGACGGAGCCCCTCTGGAGGCCGGCAGCGGGGGACGATACGGGGACCCTCTGGAGGCCGGCGGCGGAACCACTCTGGAGGCCGGCGGCGGAGGCGGCGGAACCCCTCTGGCGGCCGGCGACGGAGGCGGCGGAGCCCCTCTGGAGGCTGGCGGCGGAGCCCCTCTGGCGGCCGGCGACGGAGGCGGCGGAGCCCCTCTGGCGGCCGGCGACGGAGGCGGCGGAGCCCCTCGGGAGGCCGGGCTGGGGACCGACGAAGGCAGGACCCCTCTGAAAGCCAGCGGCGAAGGAGGCGGACCCCCTCTGAAAACCGGCGGCAGTGAAGGAGGCGGAACCCCTCTGGAGGCCGGCGGCGAAGGAGGCGGAACCCCTCTGGAGGCCGGCGGCGGCGAAGGAGGAGGCGGAACCCCTCGGGAGGCCGGCGGCGGCGAAGGAGGCGGCGGAACCCCTCGGGAGGCCGGCGGCGGCGAAGGAGGGGGAACCCCTCGGGAGGCCGACGGCGGCGAAGGAGGCGGAACCCCTCGGGAGGCCGGCGGCGAAGGAGGCGGAACCCCTCTGGAGGCCGGCGGCGAAGGAGGCGGAACCCCTCTGGAGGCCGGCGGCAAAGGAGGCGGAACCCCTCGGGAGGCCGGCGACGGCGAAGGAGGCAGAACCCCTCGGGAGGCCGGCGACGGCGAAGGAGGCGGAACCCCTCGGGAGGCCGGCGAAGGAGGCGGAACCCCTCAGGTGGCCGGGCTGGAGGCCGGCCTGGGAACCGGATCAGGTAAAGGCGGAACCCCTCTGGAGGCC